>CM060955.1:5491124-5621124 GCA_030765055.1 Mantis religiosa | reverse complement strand
CCTCCCTTTTGTAATCCTTATCTTAAGCAGGTGATACTTAGATACTTCGAAAAGAGAGTCATAAATATTGAAAATATTGCTGCAGGAATTGAAAGTGTTGCGAGAGCAGGCAATTTATGTGTAATTAAATGTATGTGTTTGTAACTACTTTCTTTATAGTTTTTAAACGTATATAAAGTTAAAGATACATAAAGATGATATTCCTGTCTACATGAGATGGTCATAGAAAGGGAACGAGATTTCCAACCCATCACATAACGATCACCTCTTGAAGTACTTGAGTTTTGCTAAAGACTAGTTATATGTACCTTGAATCATTTGTGCAAATATTTATCTGGATTAATTTGAAGTACGTATAGAAAAAGCGTCCCTTTGGGGGCAGTTAACTTGCCCAAGTGGTGTAAAGTGAGATTATCTGTACTGGCACTGATGGAGGTTCGCGACCAACAGTTTGCTGACCAACATTTCTAATTCAACATACAGCAGTTGTTGGGAGCAATTCAGTTTAGGCCGCCGCGAGCTTCTCCTGGGACACACCGCTGCACATCTATCACTCGAGCACTACCTCATATATCTCACTCACTCACTCTCTCTCTCTCTTCTCGATATCTCGATTGGTTTTGGACGCGGCCACAACTGCATCTGTCCAACCTATTAGTCCGCTTCAAACGTGGCCAAAAGTTACGAGCCACAACTAAAATTTACTAGCCTTTCAAACCTTAAATAAAGCTTTCTGTTTTACACCGTCGTACCTCACGTTTACAAACTCCACACGAGTTTTCCTGCTCACTCTACCACAAAACGCACTACCAGAAACACACTCCTGCATTTACCTGTTAACACAGATGAACCTTTATTACATAAATTCATTACGTACTTCCTTGTAGATACAGTAATAATAGGAAAATAAAAGAAGCTCTAAGCGATAGTCAAATGTCTTTGGCCGCTGTGTAATGACTAGGGTTAGAAAGTTGATTAAAGGATTCAAGGATGTATAAGAGACATAAAAAATTCAAAAAGGACCTAAAATTTGAAAAATAGACATAAGGAAGTGATAACTTCAAATTAATAAATGTATTTTAAATCAGATATTTAATGAATAAGTTTGAAAGCACAACATTCCAGTTTTATGAAGCACATAGCGCAAGGAAAACTATGTACCAGGGATTTTCAATTAAGAATGACTACAATTTTATTTTGACAACGTAACTTTACCCATCCTCATAATTGTGATGGTCCTTCTCAAAATAGTGTCCCCTGAATGCGATGCACTTGTCCCAGCGTTTCTGCCAGTCTTTAAAGACATGCCGGAAAACATTTTTTCAAATATCCTTCAAAATCGCCTCCGCAGCCTTCACCACTGTTTCTGATGATGGATAATGCCTCCCACGAAGGCGTTTCTTCAGGTTAGGGAAAAGAAAGAAGTCACACGGGGCTGAATCCGAACTATAGGGAGGGTGAGGGATGCATTTCACGTTGATTTTTGCAAGATATTCAGCAACAACATTGGCAATATGCGGCCGCGCATTATCGTGGTGCAGCATACAACCTGCTTCACGGAAATGTGGCCTTTTGCGCCTTATATAGATTTGCAATGTTTTCAGGACATCCCTGTAGTACTGTCCAGTTACTGATGTGTGTGCAGGTACAACATGCTGATAAACCACTCCATGAATATCAAAGAGTGAGATGGGCAAAACTTTACCAGGAGAATCAACAGCTTTTGCATTTTGGGGGGTTAGTGATGGAGGACATTTCCACACCGAGCTTTGCTGTTTGCTCTCAGGATCAAAATGATGTAGCCAAGTTTCATCAGCAGTGATTGCGTTTGAAAGAAACTCCGGATCTTCCTCTAACATCAACTTTAACTGCATGCACGCCTGCTTGGGAATGTCCCTTTGTTCAGGAATCAAAGGTCTTGGAACACATCGCGCTCAAACACATCTCATATGTAATGTTTCTGTCACCAATGTGTGGGTGGCACCCAATGAAATGTTCAGTATTTCAGAAAGTGATCTTAAGGTAATCCGTCGATCCTCTCTCACAACGGCAGCAGTAGTGTTGATGTTTTCTTCCGTAAGAGCAGTTAGTGGAACATCGTGTCCACCCTTCTTTGAACTTGATTGTCTCCCCTCTTTAAACCTTTTAAACCACCTTCGAGCTGTGCTGTAGGGAAGAGCAGACTCTCTACTGGCCTCCTGTAACATTGTATAGGCCTCAGCTGAAGATTTGTTGAGACGAAAGCTGAATTTCTCAGACGCATATTGTTCCTCGCCTGTTACCTTCTTTGCAGGGGTAGGCGATATTGAACATGTCTGAACTTGCCTGGTCCTCACAGGCGGGAACCAGGAGTACTAACAATGAAACTACTACGGCGTGTTTGTTTCACTTTAGCCTAACAGAATATAGTAAATTTGAATTTTATTGCGAAAAATTATGACCGTAAAAATTTATGATCATTACTTATTGAACAGCCCTCGTAAAATAGGCTCTAAGCGATAGTCAAACTTTTCTGGTCGCTATATGATGACTAGACCTAAGAAGTTGAGGACATATAAATTATCTAAAAAGGACCCTTATAAAGAATTAAAAATATCATAAAAGGGATCGAAAATTGGAGGAAATAGACATAAAGAAGTGATATTTTGAAATTAATTAATTAATTTCCAATCGGATACTTAATGAATGAGTTCGAAAACAAAACACTCAAGTGATACGAAACACATAGAGCGAGAAGAACTACATGTAAAGAATGCTTTTCATGATTCAGCAACCAGCAATTTTAGGTGATAGTATACAGGTATCTATCACACTTAGAAGATCACAGGCTAGATCTTCAGGCTAATGCTATCCCAGTTCAGCTAAATATTTCATCTCGAACGACTATGTAACTTCTGTACCACAGATATCACACTACACAGAATTAAAAAAGTGGGTCAAATACGGAATTTTCTATTAATATTTCGAATTTTCCAAGAAGAATTTAAACAAGATATTAAACAAAATTTTCTCTCGTCCCAAAATTTTCTCCAAAACATTATTATTGAAATATACATGTATGAGGTATTAGCAGAGCAAACAAAGTCTATTTGTTGAACTTTCTGTGAACGTCCTCAGAGCTCCTCTTAACTGTGTGGATGAATGTTCATAAATAAAGGAGTACTAAGTCACAACCAATATATACAAAAATGAAAATCTTGTTATAAGGCAAAGCTTATCTCTAGTGTACATTTTATTGAATAATTTCCTACAATTCGTTGCTATTTTGTCTCAGTTTTCTAATACGAGGTGTGTTCAAGCTATAACAACTCCTATTTTTTTCTCAGAAAGTTATCTCAAGAAAAATGTGAAACTAGTGTCACATCTCAACGTAATATCCCTCTAGCCGTACACATTTTCCACAACGTCGACGACATGATTCCATGGCCGCTGTGAACCCTTCTTTAGGAGTGTGTTTTGACCACTGGAAAATCGCTGAGACAATAGCTCACGACTAGTGAATGTGCGACCACTGAGAGCGCATTTCATCGTGCGAAATAGTTAAAATGAAATCAAATGTGTAGTGTTTAACGCCCACGTTTAATACATACGGCACCGCAGGCGGTGACACTGATGATACATGAGATGAAGATGGAGAACCGGTGGAATGAGATGGCGGGGGAAACCGGAAGTCCCGGAGAAAACCCGCCCCAGCGCCGTGTTGTCCGCTACAAATCTCACTTTGCGGTCGCCAGGGATCGAACCCGGGCTGCTTTGGTGAGAGCCAAGCGGTCTAACCACTGAGCCAAGGCGCGGCCAACGAAATAGTTAAAGGTCACTAGGAACCAGGTCAGGTGAGTAGAGAGCATGAGCAATCACTTCAAAGTTGTCACGAAGAAACTCCTGTGTCACGCTCGCCCGATGGGCTAGTGCGTTGTCTTGATGAAAGGGCACACGTCCAACCTCTTCCACTCATTTTTCAATCAATGCTGGGAGGAGTTTATTCTTCGAAACACTTTGGTAGGATGCAGCTGTCGCCGTAGTGTCCCTTGTAATGTAATGAGTAAGGATTACAACACTGCTGTCCCGGAAGATGGCCACCACCTTTGTCAGCACTGGCGCTCACCCGAAACACTTTTTGTTGGCGAACTGTCCGTGTGCCTCCATTGAGCTGACTGGCGCTTCGTTTCAGGTTGAAAAAGGACATCTATTTCTCATTCATTGTCACAATCGATTGAAAGAACATTCCATTCATGCCGTCATCACGTGTCAACATCGCCTGACAATCTGCCACGCGTGCAGCCTTGTGATAATCCTTCAGCATTCGGGCATCCACCTGGAAGACACTTTTCGCATTTTCAGATCTTCAGGCTGGATTGTGTGCACACATCCCACGGCAATGTCAATTTTGGAGGCGATATCTGCAAAGCTCAATCGCTGATCCTCCAAAACAACGTTCCTCACTCACTGGATCAGGTCGTCGGATCGGCGGGTGCGAGGCCGTGAATGTCTTGGTTTGTTGTCACACAATGTTCTGCCTTCATAGAACTGTCGCACCCAGTAACGCACATTAGACATATCCATGGTACCATCACCACATGCCTCACTCAACTGGCGATGAATTTCAATAGGTGTTACACCACGAAAATGGAGTAAACGAATGATTACACGCTGTTCTTGCAATATAAAAGTCGTCATTTTAAATATCAGAAATAGTCCTAACTCTCGTCACTGCCACTAGAGCTCTATGCACGGTGCAGTGCTGCCATCCCTGTCAATAATTTACAAAGGTTCCAGGTATATTTTAAACAAAACCAGAAGCTCCTATCTGGTCCCAGAACTGAAAAAATAGGAAGTGTTATATCTTGAACGCACCACCTAGTTACAGTTTTCTTAAAAGGAAAGCCATTATTCATTTGTTTGACTCTTGGCTATGCAAAAAGGAACAGTTCCTAAGAGGTCAGTCACATAGCAACCAGTTCTAAAACATTTGACTATCACTTAAGGCGTACAGTACTCCCATATTCCCTTCTATCTACAAGAAAAGTGGCACTAAGATAATGTTTATCTCGAAGTACATAGAGATATAAGTGTTTGTAAGAGTAGAGAAAGTCATGTGAATGCGGTGCAGCAGATTTTTATCGTTTCAATTACTTTTACTAACGATATTAATATGCTGACTGACGCTTTAGCAAATAGAGATGCAATTATCATTGCATGTTTACAGTTCCCATGACACTCGTAAATCTGTAATGAAATCCATTACACATCTACAAAAAGAAGCAATTATATCTGACACATCACTAATAATAAGCAAAGCCGTGTGGAAATACCCCGATCACAAAGCTACTTTAACCTGTTAAAACATTTGATGAGCACCTTCTCTATTCACTCTGTACTAGTCATTCATTCAATAATCTTTGCATGTCTAGTACATAAAGACAAATACATTCTGAACTGAGAAAAGTGTAATTATTGCAAAGTTCGAACAGAGAATATATCGGAAATAGTTGAATCCAAAGAAAGGGTATATGACATGAGTTGTTTGTTTTTAGAAGATGTGCATTTTTGTGTAGGTTGATGATATACATCTTATTTGCCATGAAAATAATTTAAAATGGAGTCCTTTTAGAGAAAATAAACATATTTTATCCGCCACCATAATAAGATACACATCATTACGTGATACTTTTGTTACTGAAAAATAGGGCTTTTACTGTTAGACATGAATAATCCCTGCAAAGAGTTGAATTACCTCTACCAGACTCAATATGGTAGGTCAAACAGAAGAATAGAGTTAAAATTTGCGAGACAAAAACACATCATTCTTCAGGAACGCTGTGGCGCTTATTCTATGTTTTCAAAATTTTAATAATTTGTTTTGAATTGTTCTGGAAAAAGTAATTTGTACAAAACCAGAAATATGAAGTTGGGTAGGCCACGGAATGATACAACGCAAGTTAAATCTTACATAATATTGTTGATGTATGTATTTACAATAATGCAATTACGTGATGTGGTGACGTGCACCAATAAAAGAGAAGTAAAATAAGACCTGAAGCTTTCCTGGCGACGAATACGCTCACTTTGTTCTCGGACAGCCAGTCAGGTGAAAAGATGATTAGATATCAACGTTTCTGGAGTGTACATGTCTCCCATCATCAGGATATCCATAAAATGTTATAACCACAAATGAAATACTGGATATAACACAACTGTACACAAAGACAAAACACTATCAAAATTCGCATTACTGAACAAAAGACTGTTTTCCGTAAATTAAATGCCAGGTCAGGAGATGGCCCGAGTATAGAAAATTGTGTCAAAGAAACGTAATAACTTAACTTAATTATCAAGCTGTATTGATCTTTGCTTCTTAATTCGGTGGATTTCCATTTTTAAAGCCGGTTTCCAAGAGGAGCTGAACTGAAATCCAGCATCACGATTAAGCGTGCTCCTTTCAGAGGAAATCGCCAAAGCCTCATTAATTCTCCACTCCCAGTAACGTTGCATTTTGCCAAGATGCTCATCTTCCGAAAATTGGCTCTATGGTTGTTATCAAAACTATGCTCTGCCAGCCCAGACTTCTCAGGTTGCATCAAACGAATGCTCCGTTCATGTTCGTTTATTCTAGTAGCGATGGTCCTTCCGGATTGTCCTATATACGGTGTCCCACATTCACAGGGAATGCGGTACACTCCCGGAAGCTGAAAAGCCAGTTTGTCTTTCACTGGTCTCAACATATGTTTAATCTTCGGAGGTGGCTTGTAAAAAAACAGAAGTAAGTTTGTTGTTATGGAAACTTAGAGTGCAGAGAACCCAAAACGATCAGAGCTTGGTGTCCTTCTGCAAACGACAGTCCTGATGGTAAGACTTGTTTTGTGTCGCTCTGCGATTGTACAGAAAACGTTTATTATGTGTTTCAGATGGGAAGGGTTCTGGAGTCCAGCTAATCAGATGCCTTATCACACTCAGCGTTGTCACCTTGTTACCCCACTATTTTAATATGTCCCTCTCTGAGTTACACTCATACAACATGCACGTCTGCTTGGCGCTAGATTTAAGTGTAAGCGAACTATATTTTACAAACTTTCACAATGTTGCAGTTTATGGATTTTTAGGCAACAAAAGAGATGACAACTACAAGCATTTGGTGACAATGCTCCTGCAAAAATACTATAACCTTGGGATGCAACATGTCCCTTAAGATCCATTTTCTGCACTCCCACCTAAACTTTTTCCCTCCTAGTTGTGGAGCTGTTAGTGATGAACATGGGGAGAGATTCCATCAGGACATTTATGTTATGGAACAAAGATATCAGGGCCGTTGGAATGAAGTAATGCTTGTGGATTACTGTTAGTCTTTGCATAGGGATTCTGCGGAACTCCATCACAAGATGCAAGCTAAAAGACGACGAAGTCAATAGGCCACCACATGATTCTCTTCAGACACGACTATCTGCGAAGTATTTTTCCAGCAATTTAGAACTCTTAGCATGTAATTACCAGTTAAAAAAATCAAATGCACTTTCACTGTTGCTATCATGTATGTAATTGAAATGTATCCTTTTCTCTCGTTTCGTTAATATGTCATACTTCTACTTTGTGTGTATCATAGAAACTACAGCTAATAAACAATTTTCATTGTAATATTTGTTTTTCTCAACCCAAAATTAGTAGGAATTGCCTCGTGAAGTGTTTCTAAATATTCAGAAATTATATTTTTTGCCCAATGTTATCGATTACCTCGTAGATGACTTAGTCAGATGTTCAATTTTTTTAGTAATCCGAAAACCATGTAACAAATATTCTTAACGCTTCTTGAACTGCACCTTTTCTCAAAACAAATATTTTTTGTCATAAATTGCAGATTTCTTCAAGTATAAAACTTGGTCGCCAGAATCGCTCATTTTGACATACAGTTTAGCATTTGTTATTTTTCCATCACCATAGTACGATTCTTCGCTATTCAAAACCTCCAATATCATCTTACACCTAGTAAAAACATAGATTATAAATCCTTTGTAAAACAGTTTTTAATATTTTTATAATCTATAATTCAAGTTGAATTTTACTAAGATAACAGATAAAATTACGTACGAAATTAGCGAACTTTGGTATTATCATGCTAGGCGTAAATTGCTTACCTTCTCCATTTTAGGCTAACAGCTCATCGGTGTGGGCCAGCTCTAGGAAAAATTCGAACATCTGAAGGGGGAGACAGGAATATGTTAGCTTGTAGTGATGATATATATATATATATATATATATATATATATATATATATATAAAAGGGTGCTCAACTACGGCGGTCATTAGAGCCCTTTAAAAAACTAGTCATGGCAAAAGCCAGATATAAAACTTTCTAAAAACTATACAAGTGTAACAAAACCTATTAAAAATACACGTACATAAAAAACATCACTCAAAACCTACTAAAAATTTCGTTCACTAAATCCTAAACTCTAAACTAGACAAGAATCTAAAAGCCTTCTTCACGGGACTCCACGCACGGCATACACGTGGGTGGGCCTGTTGACCGTCTCCCTCAACCACGAAGAGGAGCCCACACGAGGGAGACTGTTGGCTCGGGACCCGGGTGCGCCAAACACGTACCTACCGAAGTAGGCCCCTGGGGGTTTTAGCTTTTTTTAGCCCAGAAGGGCCTACATGTGATTACAATAGAAAGAGTACTAAAGAGTACGTTTAGCTTTTTGAGTCATTCTTTCTTAGTTTAATGAACATTATTACTTGGAGCTTCCCTTGCTTTGAAAGTCAAGCCCGCCTCGGTAGCGTAGTGGTAAGTGTCTGCCTCATGTTCAAGAGGTCCCGAGTTCGAATCTCTGTCAGGGAGAGTTACCTGGATAAGGTTTTACCGGAGTTTTCCCTTATCCTGAAGGACGAATGTCGGGTAACTCTAAGCTCTATGGACCATGGGGTCATTTGAGCATTATTTCACGCATTCCATTCATCGCCCGATATGACTTAACGTTGGAGGACGTAAATTAAAAAAAAAAGTGTGGGTTTGAAAGTCAAGCCTCACCACTGTCCACCAGTTGCAGCAAACCGGCATACCAGTGTTAAATTGACTGGGTTCTAATTGGAGCTGAGTTCTCTTCTCCTCAGGTGAATGGTTGTAGGAAATGGATTTTGGTGGTTGTTGACTACTCAGTAGCATTAATAACACTTTGTTCGTTGCAGAATTATTTGGTTTAATTCCTATCGACTTGGATCGGTGACCTGTTAGTAAAATTCCTAACATAAATCCAATTTACTTGAAACCCTGGATTACTTGTTTAAAGTTACTTCCGCGCGGTTTCTATTTCTTCTTTAAACGGCGAATACTTTGCTCTCTAATGCTGCTTCCACTTACACTGGTTGCGCTATTCTTAACTTCCCTACATTTCAGACTTCTCTTCTCTTCTTAATGCGCATGAACAAGTCATTCCTTTTGGAGTATCACCTCTTAAGTAAATTTTTCTTGCTTCACGATTCAGTTCGAATCTTATTCTGATCCCCTCTCTAACTTTATCGCATGACCAAATTAGCTCACCCTTCTCAAATGTTACATTATTATTGGTTTCTCATTTATTTCGAATTTTCGCATTGATTTGCAAAACTCATATGACTCATTGACGTTCAGCCCACCCTTAGTTGGGGAACGCCTTCGCTGAGTTGTTTGTAACGGTATACATCGTTATCAAATCAGCGAAGTAAATCCCTTTAGCGTTCATGCTCAACCGCAATTTGAAAGCCCTTTGCCCTAACACATTCCTGCCTGGGAGTATTCTATAGTTCTCAGATATTGAACCTTTCCTTGCACAAAGGGAGTAACGGTCCTCCCTTCCTGTCTCTCCGACGTGTACAGATTTTTACAAGAATATTTTCTCTTCCTTGCCTGGATGCTAGTATATATGTTATATTCAATTATATTCTTTTCTTCTTATTCTTTAAGACAACCGCTATTTTAATCATTACTCTATTCATTCTAATTTCATATTATTATAACAAGATGTTTATATCAGTTTAGCAAATCATTTGTATTAATTTACTTTCTTTTTTAATTATCTGATTTCCGTTAATTCGCCGCCTCATCGCTGCCTGATACTGCGGTTACACAGTCTATTGTCTCCATAGTTTCCAAACCTTCTTTCACTCCGTAAATGAATTGTTGACGTACCTCCTTAAAATTTGTAGTTTCCAAAGATTCCAAATTGCTCCGTCCAACTGTCTACTATTACATTATTTACCTCCATTTATTTATCTGGATAACGTATCTCGGGGGTGTAGTCTCCGACTTCAAGTCCCGCGGAAGGCTGTCTGCTCTCGCCTATTCCGTCCTCCCAAGGTGTCACTCCAGGGGCTGGAGTACCTAAAGCCAAGGTAAAGGTACCCCCATCCGCATTCCGGAGGCCATCCATTTCATCTTCATTGTCATTTCATCTCTCATCTGGTGGTATCTTTCGGGTAGAAGTGTCGGCGGGAGTCTTGGCGGTGCATGGCAGGATGATATACTCTGAGGAAAACTGCCACCTCCTCCAGTAGGTCGGTTGCCGGTCTCCGCTCCTCTGCTGGTACCATTTCGGGACCACCAGCTCGCCTTTGAGGCTCGTATCACCTGCCTTGTGAGACAGGAACCGCAGTTGGGCTCAGAAACCGCAGTTGGGGGAACAAAAATACATTAACTAAAGAATGTGTCAAGGTGTCGAGGAAGAAAACACTCCCCTAAGGAATATGAGAAGAAATCTGGATATTTCTTCCCATGACCCCGAAGGTCAAAAAGGAGGGACAGGTATAGGCGGGGGTGACATCCAGTAAGAGTAAAAATAAGGAAAACGAACCTCCAATAAAAATGGTTATGCGTCACCTGATACGGGCGAAATAGTCAGAGAAATAGGAAAGGGGCGTGCATGGATAGGCTGCGGTAGGAAAGGACGCTGAGAATGGAGAAAAAGCACGACACTTCATCGTGGATCGTTTCGGGGAAGGTAACGTGATAACGAGCAAGTTATTTGGAGGACAAAGCTGTGATGTAAATGTTATATAAATGAACTGGTGGGAAAATTCAAGGAAGCAGAGTGTATTTTCATTTGATCGCTGGACTCTGAAAAAGAGTCGCTCTCCCATAATGATCGCTAGCCAGGAGCAAAATCGGTTTTTCGGTGGAGGATCCTTTATATCCACCGATTACCGTCTGCTGGGCTCGTTGCCGTCCAGCTGTGGGGGAGCGTGTTCGTTGTCCTGGCCTCTCGGGGAAAGTCTCTATCCAAGTAAACTGTAGGGACTCTGCCTTCTGTACAGTCCTGGCTCCTTGGGTCAGCCACCCTCTGTCCCCTTCGCCTCGTCCTCCCTCCCTGGATCGCCCCCACTTGGGGGCATAGGAACAGAGTCCAGCATGGTGGCCCACGTAACGAATCCGCTCCGTAATGAAATCCCTAAGGTACTCCCATGCTATACCTTACGGCCTTTATTGAGGCAACAGGTGGTTACAGCACCCATCTATATTGTCACCCGAACATCGGAATTCCCGAGAGAACCACCTGGTAGGTAGGGGCCAGACGGGAAGCATTTAGACCACGCCTATCCATATATCTGTGTAGCGATCACATAGGGGGTGCTTAGGAAGATGTCACGAGCCACTGTTCCGTCTCTTTCCCCTCCGCCAGACGTCTGGAACCAGCGGGATGGTGTTCCCTGCCGCGAAGCTTCCAGAAACAGCGATCTTCCTATATAAGGTCTGCGGTGGACAATTCAATTCAGTTCTTGCCGTGCAGCCGTGAAGAGCGCAAAGCTAGCGAACGGACTGGAAGACTGCGTACGTGTATCAGAGGAGTTTTTATTCGGCTCTATAGAGAGTTACATGTAATTGTAAGTGTTGCGTAATTAGAGTGTTACGTAATTGTGTGTGATACGTGATCCCGCTGTGATTTGTAAGTGAACCAACTGTAATTGGGCGGAAATAAAGAACACTTTGAGGTTGTGCAACTGAACTTTTGATTTCACGAACCCACAAAGTCACAATATAGACTTCGGCATACAAGGACTGCAATGTGGTCAGCGCTACAAGGCAGCCGCCTTCACCCCCAGGAAGTATCCAGATACTCATTTCTGTTAGAGGCTGAGTGAGCCTCAGGGCCATTGTGTGACCAGGGAATTATATCAGGGAATAAATTCCAGTGGCACCATCGGGAATAGAACCCGCGACCTCCTGGCTTGTAGTCTAGTGACGTAACTATTAGGCAACCACGTGGTTGCAGTACATTGATGTCTTATTTCCGTAAGTTTCTCTTTCCGATGCCGCATATTCTTATATAGCTTCTACATACTGTCTTTTTAAAGAGAACATATGTTACACCTTTTGTTCATTTCTATTCGTTATTTCCCTACTCCGATTGAGCAAGAATGACCTCATTGTTGTCTGGTGAGTCTATCTTTAAATCATAGTGCCCTCTACAGAGAAGAATCGGTAATGGTTGTGGAACAGTAAGCAAACGACAGTGCTCTGTGGTTACGCTGGTAACTAATACGACAGTTTCCCCTGGACATGAACAAAGAGCACCGCGTCTTCATGGTTGAATGCTACTTTCGTAACGGCATTAAAATTGGTGCGACATGTAAATATAATTTAAATCGCTGCATAGAGGAGTTAATGCAACGCCATTCGACATTCAGACAAGTTCCTCGGACCATAATTTTGTCAAAATTGTCCAGGTATCGTCAACTTGACATTCTTTTGTTTACAACACGTCTTAGGTTTTTACCAGTATAAGATATAAGCCATTTGTCATTCTCATGCTTAATTAAAATGTCTATTTAATGTTGGTATCCTTATGTCTTTTAAAACCAATAGATGCATCAAACATTTCCAAGATACAGGATCAGTTACTCGCAAAAAGAGAGACTGGACGCTATATAGTGACTGGTCCCAATTTAGAAGCAATAAATAAGGTTATGACAGAAAGACTTCAAGCATACCTTATCGCAATACAATGTTTAAGGGGAGGAAAGAAGGGAAATATAAGAAAATTGACTCACAAGACTGTGTACTAGAGATATTTTCTTGTTTAGACTTGGATAAAAGCTATGTACATATTGAAACACTAATTTATTTTTCATTCCTAGAACATGTTCTGCTAATTTTGTGGTTTGTAATGAAGTTACATTGTGGGGAAACTGAGGGTGACATAAAAACAGATGTTCATTGTGAAATAAGTGTTCATTGACTTATCATTTCGTATATTCTTCACGGTATACTTTTATGGCTGCATAATTATTTTTGCAGTACATGGCATTGTAGTGTACAGTATTTTAATAACAGTTATCGTATCTACGCACCAGGCGAAGTTACGCGGGCAGACCCACTTCTCATATGGTATATTTACCTACCGGTAGAGGGAGGCCTCAAAGCTGCTGTCAGTACATCAAGTGCGATCGCAAGCCGCTAGGAGAATCGTAAATAAACTTGCTCTATCAGCGATGCTATTCGTCAAATTTTTCGCTGTAAAATAACAGATAAAAATGAACACCGTGTATACTGAGTAGGGCGAGATCCCATTTCCACTTCTTTGGCTGAAGTGCAATAGTTCATTGACTTTGGATTGTACTAATAGAATGCTTAGATTGTCCCTGGGCAGGTATGACCAGAGGGATCAAAGACGCTTGCCATCCTTCAAATTACCAAGAGACGTCTTGGGGCCCCTTGGTTAACCCAAGAGAAACCCCAGATATCTCTAGGACCAATTTTTACGCCTGATGGATCAAGCGATATACAACCCGTAACCAAAACCGAGCAAAAACTTAAATCGTGTCTCCCAAAACGGGGGAACGCTTAAGTGCAGCTGCCTATGAGAATTAAACAAGGGCATCCCAATCCAAATTTCCCAAAAATTCAAACACCTCAGCTGAACATGAAACCAATTAGCTCATTTCGCAGGTTAAGCCGCAAAGCGGCTAGGTACACTGGCATAAGACACCCGGACGGAGAAAAAGAAAAATAGCCCCGCCCGACTAGGACTACCTCTGGACCTCTGGAGGAGTACGTATTTATCTTTCGTCATGTGTTGGAAGTTATAGCAGTGAAAATTCTGAGTTGAGTGCCTAACTATCTGTATTATCTCTGCTCTAAGTTGGTGCGAAACGGTCTCAGTTGTGTAGTTACCCTCCTTTAATATGTGTTGGAATATGTACTTGAAAAAAATTGTTAATTCAGTAGTCTTACCGTAGTGTATGCCCACGACAAGAAGGCTAGAGGGGAATGAAGGGCAGAGGAGCTTAAACTGTTTATCCGCTCTGTTAGTGGATCTGTTTACTAGTAAATGAGTGTATGAGAGAGCATATGAGTCACCCATGCTGCCAGATCTAATGTTTGTTGTAGTAAATGCAACGATAGGTAATATATATGGGTGAGTTACGTGACAACACTTGTGTATTTTAAACTAACCTTCCATGTTTGTCATACTCGGAAGGGGAGCATATACACCGAGGAGACAACAAAAGTGATTACGTTACACATTGCCTTCTAATCCTGGACAAACAGTACGTTAATATGCAGTGTGTCGATGAGAAATGTCCCGGGTTGAGTAGTTGTGTTTCTGTGTCAACTGCTGCAAAATGGTGTCGAGATATTTCCTTAGGAGAGTAGTTAGATTCTGTAGTATCTTTTGGAATGTGTTGGTGAGAAATTGCCTCAGTTTGGTACCTACTTTTCTATATAATATACTGGAACATGATGTCCTCAGTTGATTAGCTACTTTTCCTTAGTTTCGTAGATACCTTTCAGTATGATGTTCAGAATTTGTTGCCCTGAATTGCGTAGTTGCTTTTCGGCACCATCTCCTACAGATTGTTGATAATAAATGGCGTTAAATGTACAGTGAATTTCCTGTAAGTTCTTAGTATTTTTATATATCTCTAAACACTTAATCTTTTCCCTGTATTATCAACAGAAAACGTTGATGAAAATCGGTCTTAGGTGAAAAGTCGTCATCCTGTAACATGTGCTTCAGTTAGTTTTGGAGAGATATCTTAAAGATTAACTTCATAGGACATCTTCGAGTTTGAACCCGTGACCTTGTAAACAGGGGCCAGAATTTACCCCTGGACTACGGGTTATTCAAAAAGAAACGGCCTAAGGTGATCAGTCGTCTTCCTGTATCATGTCCTACAGTAGGTCTGTGAGAGATGTCTTAAAGATTAATTTGATGGGATATTTTATTGTTTGAACCGGTGACCTTGGAAACAGAGGCTATAATTTACCCCTGTAGTACTAAGTATGGAAAAATAAACGGCCTTAGGTGATCAGTCGCCTTCCTGTAACATGTCCTTCAGCAGGTTTGTGATAGATGTTTAAGATATTAATTTGATACGATATTTTAGAGTTTGAACCCGTGACCTTGGAAACAAAGGCTAGAAACTACCCCTGGGCTACGGAGTATGCAAAATGATACGGCCTTAAGTGATCAGTCACCTTCCTGTACCATGCCCTTCAGTAGGTTTGTGAGAGATGCCTTAAGGATTAATTTGATGGAATATTTTCGAGTTGAACACGTGACCTTGGAAACAGAGGCTAGAATATGCCCCTGGACTACGGAGTATGCATAAAGGAACGGCCTTAGTTGATCAGTCGTCTACCTGTACCATGTGCTTCAGTAGGTTTGTGAGAGATGTCTTAAAGATTAACTAGATAGGATATTTTCGTGTTTGAACCCGTAATCTTAGAAACAGAGGTTAGAATTTACTCCTGGATTACGGAGCATGCAAAAAGAATCGGCCATAGGTGATCAGTCGCCTTCCTGTAACATGTCCTTCAGTAGGTTTGTGAGAGATGTCTTAAAGATTAACTAGATAGGATATTTTCGTGTTTGAACCCGTTATCTTGGAAAAAGAGGCTAGAATTTACCCATGGACTAGGAGTATACAAAAAGAAACGACCTTAGGTGATCAGTCGCCTTCCTGTAACATGTCCTTCAGTAGGTTTGTGAGAGATGTCTTAAAGATTAACTAGATAGGCTATTTTCGTGTTTGAACCCGTTATCTTGGAAACAGCGGCTAGAATTTACCCCTGGACTAGGAGTATAGAAAAAGAAACGGCCTTAGGTGATCAGTCGTCTTCCTGCATCATACGCTTCAGTAGGTTTGTGAGAGCTGTCTTAAAGATTAACTAGATAGGATATTTTCGTGTTTGAACCCGTTATCTTGGAAAAAGAGGCTAGAATTTATCCCTGGACTACGGAGTATGCAAAAAAAAAAAAAAGAATAAAAAATAAACGTTCTTAGGTGATTAGTCGTCTTCCTGTACCATGTGCTTAAATAGGTTTGCGAGAGCTGTCTTAAATACTAATTTGATATAAAATTCTAGAGTTTAAACCCGTGACTTGGGAAACAGAGGCTAGAATTTAACCCTGGAGCATGGAGTATGCAAAATGAAACCTTTGTTTTACAAGTTTTAAACTCTCTTGCTATACCAGGTCGAGAAGATCGGACGGGTTACATTGTTTAAATAATGACTGTGTACCCGTGCTTATGATATTTAGTATTTCAATTATTTATCTGTGTACAACTATTAATGTGACCGGTACACCGCCGCGTGTAACAAACAGTATATTAACCGTGGGGCCTAGGAGTACATATTCGCCGACCTTTCACTTGCCACAGCCCATATTGCCGTTTATGGGTCCATAGAGGTCTCATAAATTATCCGCTTGTGGTCTGTTGATGTTATGTACCTGAAAGTGACAGGGCTTGACAACAAAAACCACCCCCACGAGTGAGAACATTAACACCAATCAGATTCTGACGTTTATTGGATGCGTTCGGAACCGCAAAAGAAACTTCGCGTTTCGTATTTTGTTACCGCGCCACAATTTGTGGTCTTGACTTGCGAGTCAGAGTGATAGGCGTAACTCTGTCTATGTAACAACACGCTACATCAACAACCTGGTTCAGTAACCAATATGGCTCATTATTAGGGCTGCTGCCCGCCTCGGTAGCGTAGATGGTAGCGTGTCTGTCTCACGTTCAGGAGGTCCCGAGTTCCAATCTCGGTCAGGGTGAGTTACCAGGATAAGGTTCTTTCCAGGGTTTTATCTTATCCTGAAAGTCGAATGTTGGGTTACTCTAAGCTCTATGGACCCTGGGCTCACTTGAGCTTCAATTAAACCATTTCATTTATCGTCCTATATGACTTAGGGAAAGTTGCCTAATATTGGGTACATTTTTCTTATTGTTGTATAGCCAATAATAATAGAGATCGTTATGTGTTTCAAATGGAATAGTTCTGGTGTCCAGCTAATCAGATGCCGTATCACACTAAGCGTTGCCAGCTTGTTACACCACTCCTTTTATATATATACACACTCCTGGAAATTGAAAAAAGAACACCGTGAATTCATTGTCCCAGGAAGGGGAAACTATATTGACACATTCCTAGGGTCAGATACAACACATGATCATACTGACAGAACCATAGGCACATAGACACAGCCAACAGAGCATGCACAATGTCGGCATTACTACCGTGTATATCCACCTTTCGCAGCAATACAGGCTGCCATGCTCCCATGGAGACGGTCATAGAGATGCTGGATGTAGTCCTGTGGAACGGATTGCCATGCCATTTCCAGTTGGCGCCTCAGTTGGACCAGCGTTCGTGCTCGACGTGCAGACCGCGTGAGACGACTTTTCATCCAGTCCCAAACATGCTCAATGGGGCACAGATCCGGATATCTTGCTGGCCATGGTAGTTGACATACACCTTCTAGAGCACGTTGGGTGACACGGGATACATGCGGACGTGCATTGTCCTGTTCGAGCAGCAAGTTCCCTTGCCGGTCTAGGAATGGTAGAACGATGGGTTCGATGACGGTTTGGATGTACCGTGCACTATTCAGTGTCCCCTCGACGATCAGAGGTGTACGGCCAGTGTAGCAGATCGCTCCCCACACCATGATGCCGGGTGTTGGCCCTGTGTGCCTCGGTCGTATGCAGTCCTGATTGTGGCGCTCACCTGCACGGCGCCAAACGCGCATACGGCCATCATTGGCACCAAGGCACAAGCGACTCTCATCGCTGAAGACGACACGTCTCCATTCGTCCCTCCATTCACGCCTTTCGCGACACCACTGGAGGCGGGCTGCACGATGTTGGGGCGTGAGCGGAAGACGGCCTAACGGTGCTTGGGACCGTAGCCCAGCTTCATGGAGACGGTTGCGAATGGTCCTCGCCGATACCCCAGGAGCAACAGTGTCCCTAATTTGCTGGGAAGTGGCGGTGTGGTCCCCTACGGCACTGCGTAGGATCCGACTTTCTTGGCGTGCATCCGTGCGTCGGTGCGGTCCGGTCCCAGGTCGACGGGCACGTGCACCTTCCGCCGACCACTGGCGACATCAATGTACTGTGGAGACCTCACGCCCCACGTGTTGAGCAATTCGGCGGTCGGTCCACCCGGCCTCCCGCATGCCCACTATACGCCCTCGCTCAAAGTCCGTCAACTGCACATACGGTTCACGTCCACGCTGTCGCGGCATGCTACCAGCGTTAAAGACTGCGATGGAACTCCGTATGCCACGGCAAACTGGCTGACACTGACGGCGGCGGTGCCCAAACGCTGCGCAGCTAGCGCCATTCGACGGCCAACACCGCGGCTCCTGGTGTGTCCGCTGTGCCGTGCGTGTGATCATTGCTTGTACAGCCCTCTCGCAGTGTCTGGCGCGAGTATGGTGTGTCTGACACACCGACGTCAATGTGTTCTTATTTCCATTTCCAGGAGTGTATATATATACTTTCGAGTGGAGGAAAAATGCATGTTACGCACTTACCCTGGGATTGGAGTGTGGGACTCTACTGGGGGAATCAAACCACCAGCCCTACCCACTAAAAAGCCTCCACCGGTGGGTATTCAGGAGTGGTGCTGTGGCAGTACAGCTGTAACCACCTGCGGATTCAAGGAAGGGATATATTGGCCCGGCCGAGGCCAGGTCCAAGGTGAGGAAGCTGGCAGGACGTAAGCATAACCAAGGCCCTGCTTACGCCCTTGCTTATTAGGAGCGGTCTTGTTTGGAAGTCGATGAGGAATTGTAGAGTCTCTGTGGCGGTTGGTGTTGACCTCTTATGTTGGGTCCGTCGAACATCTTTTGGAGGCCTGCCACTTCCTCCTTGACGAGTCTTCGGAGCATGTGTGTCGCGTTGTTTAATGGAGAATTGATGCTTCTCCTCTATATCCTCTTGCAATTCTGCGAGCTCTGAACTGATATTTGTGTGTGATGTGGCTTGCTGCACAGATGAAGTCCTGGGCTCTGTGAGATGTTCCTCCATGTTGGTATGCTTGGCCATTACGACCAGGAACTTCGAATGGAGAGCCTGAACAGCGTCCCCTAGGCCCCGGACTTGCTCCCTGAGCAGCTCCTGATTTGTGGTGTAGTTTGGTGTAGCCGGCTGTTAATGAATTTGTTGAGGCAGAGCAGTCAACTACTGCTGAGTGGTTGGTGGCGCAGGAGGGACAGTCGTTGCCTTCCTGCAGGGATGCAGAGGGCATAGCGCCTGCCCGGTGAAGTGGCTGTGCACGCCGCAGGAGGCACAGTAGCGGCGACGTCGGCGCAGGTCGTGCTCTCTGCAGACCGAGGTGAGGCTGGAAGCACCGCAGTAGTGGCACTTAGGCTCGGCTGCACAGAACTCGGCTGCATGCCCGTAGGCGCAGCAGCGGCGGCATGGAGCTTGACGGTCCTGTCGGCTGACTTCAGTGCGCAGCACCTGCCCTAATAAGGGTAGGCCATTAGTTAAAGCAGCTTCCAGTTCCGCGTGGCTGGCTAGCTCCACCCGGACTAGTGGTGTCGGACCTCGGGCTGAGGTGATGCGTGTGGTCATCATTGCTGACGGACACTGCTGCTGCGCTGCAGCAAGCACGTATCGTGCTTGCAGGACCCGAGGCACTCCGGTTACCGCTATGCTTGTGCGGCGGTACAGGGGTTGTGGCGGCGTTGTCTGGCTGGCGACTGGCCTGCTCCCAGCTGGGTAGCAGGGCCGGGCTCTGGCTGCGGTGTCGCAGGATGTTCCTTCTCGGCTGGCTGTGCGGCGGTGGTGACTGCTCGTTTCTTCGTACCTCTCTTGACACGTGGCATGTTGCTGCCCTGAATGTTCGACGTCGTTGGCTGCTGCGGTGGTTGTACATCTGGAGGTGAAGTAACTGCAAACTGCCATTCAGGTGCTGCTTCCCCCGGCGGTTGCCGGCGCACTTAGCGAGCGTCCGGCGTGATAGGGGAAGCGGGCCGATTTGAACAAAACTTCCCCGGCGGCTCCGCGGGAGGCTCCCCCTCGTCGGCCGATACTGGCAGCAAGGCGGGAGATGGCGCCCGAGAGCTGGCTGGTGAAGACTACGATGAAGCTGGCTTCACTGCCTGGCTCTGCTTCCGTGTTGCGGCGTTCTTCTTCTTCATGTTGCTGCGGCGGTCTCTCAATGTGTGCTGCTCGGCGTCCCGAAGAAGAGGAATATATTTCCCTCTCTCACGCACACTCATACAACTTGCAGGTCTGTTTAGCGCAGACGAAAGGCTAAGCAAATTATATTTTGCAAACTTTTACAATGATGCATTTGCTAAAATTAAATTTGGAACAGGCATTTAAGCAAATTTTTGTGCATTTTAAAATACTATAGCTATAATTATAGTTTATGAATTACGTGTCTTTCTATTCCAATGGAACTGCCAGTGGCTCATCCAAACGCTGTCAATGTCACTTCCGTTAAGAGACAATTCGTCATTGTCACTGTCTTCATCGTCTGAGTCTTGCAAATTTATGATTATAGGTTCCAAAATCTCGTCACGTGCTACTTCTTTCTTAAAATCTGCATGCCTTACGCAGTTTTCCCAGCCCTGTTGTGTTACCTTGTCAATTTCTTCGTGAACAAGTATTATTTCTGTTTGCAATCCCCCTTTTTATTTGAGCCCATACCAACTTAATTGGATTATATTGGCAGTGGTAAGGTAGGAGGCGTATTATCTCGTGTCCCTTTTCAATTGCAAGTTCATCCAGCTGATACTCTTTTACCGTGTTTATAAAAGGAAGAACTCTTTGCAATAACTTATTTTTAGTTTCCGTTTCCGAAAAAACTTTTGAAGAACGTGCATATTTTAAAACAATACTTCGAGCCTGACTTCGCAATACCTGCCTTTTTGACTCGCCACTAAATTCAGCGCAAGAAGCCATTGCACTGTTTAACTCTTACTCTACTGTTGTGTAAAGAACAACTGAATGATATTGATCTGAACTCTCCAGAGTAAATAAACACTTCTTATCCAGCATTCATTCATAAACATAAGCATACAGCATTCCAAAGTCTAACAGTAAATGAAGTATTTGCTCTTTCCCGAATTTAACACCTTGACTTAATCACAGTAATTCTTTTATCACGTCATGACAGTAGTTTAAATTTCAGTTCTGAGTAAGTAAAAGAGTATGTACATACATACACACCTACCACTTTGAACTGAGATTACGAACCATTCATAAACAAAGATATAATGTGACATACACGTTCTGCCAAGGCAGAAGGAAATTTATTGTTTCCTCTCGCTCAAATTGGATTATTCACAGTAATTCTTCTATCACGTCATGTCAAACATTTACGTTTCAGTTCTAAGTAATTACAAATATACGTACACGCATACGTGCCAACAAATAATGATATTCATACAGTGCTTACGTCGCGGTGTATTATAATGCAGGTAATATTGGTTTATTTGTTTGTATTAGAAAAACTATTTGAGCTAAAAATGTGGGGTGTTCATGGTCATGCTAGATACATTACCCTTTATCTTCCACAGGGATCAGTTTCGGCAAAACATAATTTTTTTGTCTTAGTGCGAATAGTATTTCATACAGATTGATTGGTTTATCGCTCCTCACACACCACTTAGTGTGTGTGTGTGTGTGTGTATGTGTGTGTGTGTGTGTGTGTGTAGTGTTTATCGCACGCTTTTACTACATATGGCCCCCGTAGGGGAGGGGATCCGTCCCCTTCAGCTGCCGTGGTGCGGACGCTGCGGACCCTTAGCACTCGTGGTACCTCTGACGTTACTAGAGGAACCTCGGGCCGAACATCTCAGCCCCTCCTTCGGGAGTTGTTCGGATAAGGTTGGACTCGAGGGGGCAGTGGTTCCCGATACCCGTGGGAATCGGGTACGTCTCGGACGGGGTTGAGGGAAGCCATTAATTCTCCCGGGTACTAGCCTGCAAAGCTAGTAGAAGGTGTGCTAGATCGCCAGGTGGCTCCACCGAGGTTCTCGGTAGTCTTCACGCTTTGGTGTTGGCGCGCGGAAGTGGCGTATCCACTTCCATTCCGTCTTGAGTCCATAGGACCAGATAGGGGGGGCTTGTTAGGAAACAAGGTCTTGCCCTATGGAAAGACCCACGGAGGACGCCGAGCGCCCTTTGGGACAGCTCGGATAACTCCCTGGTAGCAAGAGGCCCGGGTCCAGTTCCTACGGGTTCAGGACTAATGGGGTGGAACCTCTGGGCTACACTACATATGGCACCGCAGGCGGTGACACTGATGATACATGAGATGAAGATGGAGCACCGGTGGAATGAGATGGCGGGAGAAACCGGAGATCCCGGAGAAAACCCGCCCCAGCGCCGTGTTGTCCGGCACAACACACACCACTTAGGAGGAATGAAATACAACACCGCAGAACTCCGAGTGGTTGCTCACCTGGTAGCACTCAATGACAAACAACTTCCCATTTGAAACACATAATAGCTAATGTTTTCGTGTTCAGGAGTTGAATCCCGGTAAAAGGCCTTGCACCTTCTTATGGCATTGAGAACTTTAGCATGGCTTACGGAAGGGTACATTATTTATATATACTTGAGATAAATACTATGAGGAAAGAACGGTGTTGTTTTTCAGGCAAAATCTTGTCGCCTGAAAATGTTGGGGATGAATGAATAAGTTCCCGTTTTGCGGAACCCACTACTAGCTCTTTCTGCTGTGGCTTCACGTTGATTGGCTTTTCCAAAGAGACTCCCTATCTGTAACCGTTGTACCAATATGATTATTCAGCCATGTTTGTATTTCCTGGCAGTAGAAGTTAAATTTATAGCATGAATATTAAAAGTATAATAGTAGTCTTAATATGGAGTACCCCTAATTAAGCTCTCCGTGATGATATATATATATATATATATATATATATATATATATATATATATATATATATATATATATATATATAAGGGCGCTCAACTACGGCGGTCATCAGCGCCCTTTAAAAAGCTAGTCATGGCAAAAGCCAGATATAAAGCTTTCTAAAAACTATACAAGTGTAACAAAACCTATTAAAAATACACGTACATAAAAAACATCAATCAAAACCTACTAAAAATTTCGTTCACTAAATCCTAAACTGTAAACTAGACAAGAATCTAAAAACCTTCTCCACGGATCTCCACGCACGGCCTACACGTGGGTGGGCCTGTTGACCTTCTCCCTCAACCACGAAGAGGAGCCCACACGAGGGAGACTGTTGGCTCGGGACTCCGGGTGCGCCAAACCCGTACCTACCAAAGTAGACCCCTTAGGGGAAGCTCTCCGTGGTACCCCATAAAAGGGAACTCGTCATTTTTAATGTGTTACTTCTTCCAGCTCTTTTTGTAATTGAAATGAGGCCAAGGACTGGGCATAGAAAGATAACTTAATCTTAATACTACAAGTTCAGCAAACATTAAATACCTTATTATATTTGTATATACAGATGTCAACAGCAGCAAATAACTTCAAGGAGCAAACTTCTTACGTCAGCTCGACGTGACACGATCTCAAACAGGAATGTCATGACGTAACCACAGGATGCTTAGTCCCCAAAGCTCTCTTAGTCTATCACACTTCTAGCAAGGTTCAGCACTACACAGCTGAGACACCACGGTATCCCAAATTACGCACCACCCCATATTAGGCTACTTTCCCTATCGTTGGAGGACGTAAGTTAAAAAAAGACATCATGGTTGCTTACAGTCTGATTTTTAAAAGAAGATACGTGAAGATCATCTGTTTCTCCACGTGGAGTGCTGCAATGTTGCCTAGAACCAAGTTACGCACACTCCCGTCTTTACCCTCTCAACCCACGAAATATAAACAAGCGTTCGATGTGTGTATAGCGTTTAACGTCCGCTTTTACAACATACGGCACCGCAGGCGATGACACTGATGGTACATGAGATGAAGATGGAGCACCGGTGGAGTGAGATGGCGGGGAAAACCGGAGGTCCCGGAGAAAACCCGCCCCAGCGCCGTGTTCTCCACCACAAACCTCACTTTGCGGTCGCCTGGGATCGAAACCGGTCCGCCTTGGTGAGAGCCAAGCGGTCTAACCACTGAGCCAACAAGCGTTCGAGGTTATCACTTCTCAACAAAAATATGCATATTTAATCTGTATTAGCCTACTTTAAGACAAAAATTGAGTTTTTCACACATTCATTTCGTTGTAGCATCTTCACATGCGTGAGCTCTTTTAAATAATTGTTTGTACTATGTAACTAATATTCCATATTTACCGTTATTGTTGCTATGCATTGTAAGTTGACAATCCCGCACTAGTGCGATAAGTATTTCTCCATAGAAACACGTATAGGCGATGCACGTTCTAAAATAATTCATTTTAAATTGTACGATACGTTTCTTTGACCTAGTTAATTTTCTATACTGACGCCATCTCCTGACCTTGCATTTAATTTACTGTAAACAGTCTTTTGTTCAGTAATATGCTAGTGTTTTGTCTCTATATATAAGCAAAAATGAGGCCAGAACTAACAACTGAATCCTTCAAATATTTAGAGGAATGAGGGAGGTTCCACCTACTGGAACCAAACAAATAAATTACCTTAAGAACGTAACATTTGCAGTTAAAGTTTTCTACTTGAACTCTCACTTGTTTCATACTTTAAATTCGGCAATTGAATACTTTTGCTGTTAAAAATACTGGATGCTTTACTAACAAAATCTCTACATAAAACTTTTATTACCTTTTCCAAATTTACTTTTACTACAACTTCACTGATTAGGGGAAGAAAAGCATTACAGTAATCGTTTAATAAAGAACAGAATTATTTAGATTTACTAGTTACATTAAAATTAAGAATTTTCAAGATGGCGATGCAAGAAAAACATGTCCACGTGGCCTTAAATTTCTTATACATTTTCTACATTTCACGAAAGACCTTTTTGTCCAAAATAAATTGAGAATTTTAACAATTAACTTTTGGAAAATTGTACCCGGCGCTTCCACCATTATGTGACGACATAACTATGGATTGTAAAAGCTAAGGGGCACATGGCCAGATCATATACGTGGGGAATTACTCAGAGTAGTAAATGCATGCTATACGAGAAGTTGGGATTTTATATCAGGTTACAAAAGAACTACAAATGATAGGAGTGACATTAATTAATATTACAATCCACTTAATAAGAATATTTACTAAAGTAATTGATTACATAAATGGTCCTTCGGACCGTTACCTCGCCCAGTTCCACCCTATCAGGTCAAACACCTGCACACAAAGAGGATGAGATTCATACTTTACATTCAGGTATACCAGAGCTGGAGGAGTGGGGGAAGTGACGTCACACGTACTACTGAAGTCACATAAACTATTATTAGTATAAATTAATACAGTTACTTGTGACAATATCTAGTGATATATTTTGTTGTTAGAACATTTATTAAAATATCCTCATGTTTGGAAAGATGTTCGCTCCCGAAACGTCTCTTTCTGATCGTCTTGTTACCTGTCTTGGATATATCGCATGTCAGAGAAAATGAAATATTCATTTAGAACTTCCTGGGAAACTACTTGACATTTTCTTCATTCTATTTTTTTTATAACTGGTAAACCTTAAGAGACAAAATCTTACTACTTATACAGGATGTTACAAAAAGGTACGGCCAAACTTTCAGGAAACATTCCTCACACACAAAGAAAGAAAATGTGTTATGTGGACATATGACCGGAAACGCTAAATTTCCATGTTAGAGCTCATTTTAGTATTTCTCTTAAAATGTAAATTGAAATCATTCGTGCAGACAATTGTCAAAATACCCCATTGTGGTTCATGCACGATGGAGCTCCTGCACATTTCAGTCGAAGTGTTCGTACGCTTCTCAACAACAGATTCGGTGACCAATAGATAGGTAGAGGCGGAAAAATTCCATGGCCTCCACGCTCTCCTGACCTCAACCCTCTTGACTTTCATTTATGGGGGCATTTGAAAGCTCTTGTCTACACAACCCAGGTACCAAATGTAGAGACTCTTCGTGCTCGTATTGTGGACGGCTGTTCTCCAGGGCTGCATCAGCGTATCCGGGATTCCATGCGACGGAGGATGGATGCATGTAACCTCGCTAACGGAGGACATTTTGAACATTTCCTGTAATAAAGTGTTTGAAGTCACGCTGGTACGTTCTGTTGTCGTGTGTTTCCATTCCATGATTAATGTGATTTGAAGAGAAGTAATAAAATGAGCTCTAACATGGAAATTAAGCGTTTCCGGTCATATGTCCGCATAACATATTTTCTTTCTTTGTGTGTGAGGAATGTTTCCTGAAAGGTTGGCCATACCTTTTTGTAACATCCTGTATGTGAAAGATATAGATCTTGTTTCAGTAAAATAATACTGGCGTAAACAATTTCCGCGGTATTATTTTGTGTTAGCACTTTTCATTACTTCTAATTTTCAAAGTGCTAAACCGTTATTCACTTTTTTGACTAATATACAAAAACTTTATAAGACATTATATGACAACAAACTTATTGAACTTTTGATTAACGCCCTCTTATACCTCCACCTAATACGTACTGAAGAGTTACCTTAATAGTGATAACCCTGGAAAACTAAGTATTTAATGGAAGAAGCATATATGGAGAAATTGGTGTGAATACCACATATCAAAGTATTTTATGACATACACATACAGTTTTGGAAAGGTTTAGAGATAAGTGTTAGGTTATTGTTCTCCGTCGCTCCACTCAAGTGCCCGAAAGCTGACCAAGTTCGGAGCTGCTCTCTCCTTGAGACGGGCGAGCCAATAAACGCCGAGAGAAGATAATATTGTATAACAGAGGCTTCCTCCGGGTACTGGAGAAAAGTGCTGTTGTATGTAGGGTTATGCAAAGTGGTTTAGTTTGCAGCAGTTGGTACTCCCGAGGGGGGAGGATGATGCAAAATGTAAATATGCATAAGGCGCCGGTGCCGTAGCTGTGCTTGACAGGCATTCCATCATTCTTCATGATGCTGCTCGGTCGATCGTATTTCTTCGCCATTCAGACTTGTCGTTGACATATAACCAGGAGATGTCAATTTGTTTGCTGTCTGGCCTACTGCAGGGTTGTGGCGCTATTGTCTCTGAGTGATCCACCCTCAGGCTCAGGTCGGAGGGATATCCAACACTAAATCTTAACCATCATGTTTCCCATGTTAACTACCAAGTCGATAACACTCCTCCATCTAGTTACTATAGAAACAGTACATGTTGTTATATTGCTAATGTACAGGAAAGTACTGTATTATATTAACTGTTTCCATGGTAACCAAGTTGAGAATTACTACACACTTTTGGACCTGGTTACTATAGAAACAGTACATGTTGTTATATTGCTAATGTACAGGAAAGTACTGTACTATATTAACTGTTTCCATGATAACCAAGTTGAGGATTACTACACAACTTTGGACCTGGTTACTATAGAAACAGTACATGTTGTTATATTGCTAATGTACAGGAAAGTACTGTACTATATTAACCGTTTCCATGATAACCAAGTTGAGGATTACTATACACGTTTGGACCTGGCTACTATAGAAACAGTACATGTTGTTATATTGCTAATGTACAGGAAAGTACTGTACAATATTACCTGTTTCCATGGTCACCAAGCAGAGAATTACTACACACTTTTGGACTTGGTTACTATAGAAACTGTACACGTTGTTATATTGCTAATGTACAGGAAAGTACTGTACTATATTAACTGTTTCCATGGTCACCAAGCAGAGAATTACTACACACTTTTGGACTTGGTTACTATAGAAACAGTACACGTTGTTATATTGCTAATGTACAGCAAAGTACTGTACTATATTAACTGTTCCCATGGTAACCAAGTTGAGATTTACTGAATACTTTAGGGCCTGGTTATTATGGAGACAGTACATGTTTTTATATTACTATTGTACAATAAATTACTGTACCATGCTAACTGTATCCATAGTAACCAAGTTGAAAATTGCTAGTCACATTTGTCGTGGTTAATATGGAGACAGTAGTCAATGAAACAGGTCATGAATATTTGTGAATGGTTTCAGCTCGTTCGTGGCTCTTATTTCTTTTAAAGTGTTGTAAGTTGTGAATTGTTCACACTTAGGGCTGTTTCATATTCCTCTGATACTGTATTTATACTTGAAGCTATTGTAACTTGTGTAAGTTCTCTGAAATGACTTTTAAGCTAAGACAACTAAAATGTTCTGCACGGCAAGTGCTCACTGGGTAGATGAGGAACTCAGGGTAGTCGCACGTTTATAATCTCCAAGGATTCCTAGCTTTTGTTGAAATTATATTTGATGCTTGCACTTATATGGCCTTACTTTCTCTTACAATGTATTCGTATTGTTCTATCGACATTATGGCAATGGAAAATATAAAAGTGTGTACTAATTGCCTTTATTGTTTACTTTCATAGTGATTCAATGTGAATATGATTCTAAGTGATAAATGTTTTTAGAATAGTTGCTCTTTGAGAGTTCCGTAATTTCGTTCTGTTTTCCGGACAATAAATAAGAAAAAAATCATTTCTTTTTCAAGTTTCATGATATGTATCCATAAATATCTATGTTAAGGTAATTAAATTATGTTTATGTTAGATTGCTATCTCAGATATGCAGGTTTATCCTCTTTTGGACATCAGCTGTATTTGTGAGGTCAACTGGAACAATCCGTTCTCTCTCTCTGGTACAAATGAAAAGCTGAATCTCCCAAAAAACAGTCATGGTTGTCTGTGATTGGCTCTACGCTGGTAATAAAAGCCAATTCCATGAAGCAGGCTTTGTTATTTCTCATCACGTTGTGCTTTGTGGTTTAATTTCAGACCGGAAGTAGAGCCGTAGCAGGTGACAAGTGCAAAAAAATCTCGTTTTGTGGGGAATTAACGGTTTTGGCCTGGAGTTACTGCCTAGGCAGTTAATATTCCCCATCTTTTATCATTCAAAACAACTCTGAATGAAATTCTCTCTCTCTGTTATGTTTGACCTAACTGTGTCGTAATCCAGTATTGGATTGATACTGTAGGGTAGACTGAGGCTGAACGGAACACAGATGCACATCAGTGATTCAACACTTTTGTTATATTCGCATTTTAGGCGTAGCAAAATGCTTGATTGGATATTTAAATTGACTCAAAATTTAAAATAATATATTAAATGTCATTCCATTTTGTATGCGCTGAAATTTCTTGTGGTGTGTTTAAATTTCATAACAGTATGTTCTGCAATATATAAAATAAAAAATAGCCCATAACATCCCTTAAGAGCAAAGGCCTCCCACACATTGGTGGGGTCAGCTCGGCCGTTTCTTACAGGGAGAGCAAATCCCTGAAATATATCAGTTCTTTGTCTATCCTTAATTAATACTGTATTGTTATTTCTAGATATGATTGTTTATTTTCACTGTCACTTTCGCTTTAGAACTGCTACTACTTGATTTCATTGATATCTGTCTTTTGCCATTCTAATCCACTTTGCATCTAGCCCATCCTTGAAATCTTGGGACCATCGTATCCTCGGACGTCCTCTAGTTCTCCTCCCTTGCCTCACATCCAACACTGTTATGAAGTAAGCACATCTGTCTTCACGCATTCTAGCCACACGTCCTGCCCATTGCCGTTTGATCCTTTTCGCTCTGGGGGCTACAACTTATAGGCCGCCTTTTCTTCTCAACACTTCATTGTTCACTTTATCTTTTAGACTTATATCCAGGATTTTCCTTTCCATCATTCTTTTGTCATGTTTGTAGCATGATAGCCTGTTTCTTCGTTAGTGCCCAAGTTTGGTATTCTGCAATGAATTACTCACATATTTCTTAACATATAATTTTTAAACCATTTGGTAAAAACTTCTCTAAAATAATATTTTGCTTAAATATTTATTTTTATGTGCTGTCAAAATCCCATTCTCTTTAAGTATAATGTGAATTTGAGGTTACAGTAGCTTTTAATGATAGTTGTTTTAAATCTGGTCGCCATTTGAAGGTTTTCACATTCCGTCCTCTTTATATGACGAGAGTTAACACAAAAGGTCCATTTCCTACGGTTTATGAGTTACACAGATATCATTCCGAATGAAGGTGACTGCTAAGGTCATTCCCATCAGTTTCAGGACATTGTACATTTCATTTATCATATATCATCTCAAATATTTTGTTTTGTTCAGAATCATTACCACTACTTTTAAGACAGTCATAACTTTCGTGAAACTTTTTGCGTAAGGTTCATTTTGGGGTGTGAAATTTATTTAGTGTAGAATCTGAGAAGACGCTGAACCTTAATGCAAAAGTTTGATGTTGTGAAACCGAGCGGAATGCCTCAGGCTGTTTCGCCTGCAGCCCGCATTCGGGAGGTCTGAGTTCCATTGCTGTGGCCGACGTACCTAAACAGTAGGCTTTTTCGTGGTGTTTCCCAGGTCGCCAGACGAATCCTGGCTAGGTTAATTACATACCACGAATTTCCTATCCCCCCATTTCATCTCCAATATAATTTTACATCATCCCTCATCTGATGGTCTCTTTCAAGGTAGAAGTGTCCGCGAGAGTCACGGCGGTGCATGACAGTTCTTATGCTTCTGGTAAACACTTCCTCCTTCAGCAGGACTCCTTTTTGGTCTCCAGGCCTAGCTGGTGGCCCGTTTCTGGATCATAGGAGTTTCTGGATCACGGTTCTGTTGACATGCATAGGGATTTAAAACAGGTAAACTGTAGGGACCCTCCTTCTGCACTTTCGTGACTGCTTGGGTCCACTAATTAGGGTTAATGTAACTACGGAGCTGATTAACACCATAGCCTGTAGTTTATTGTACCTAAGCCCCGGGAGGAAGGATCAGGCAAGAGGAGAAGGAGGTCGGCGGACCCAAGGAGCAACGACAACACCGGGATACCCATTGAATCTTCTACCGTGAAACAGAATACCAGATGAGAGCTGATGTGAAATAATAAGGGAGATGAAATTCAGGGACTGGAATTTTGGGGGGGGGGGGGGTTGTAGTTAACTGACCCAGCATTCGTCTGGCGAGCCAGGAAAACCTCTGTAAAATCCCGTGGTCGGCCACGGGAATGGAACCCACACCTCCCGAATCTGGGCCATAGGTACAATAGATCAAGACTCGTTGCAGCACCGAATCCCCACCGTTCCGGATTTCAATCCAATCCAGTGGATGCTGTGAACACATACACCCACATTTTCCCAAATATTTAAAACAAGACACCTCAAGGCGTGTATTCCTAGTGAAATAGCTGTGTAGACTGTTTGGATGATTTACATTTGCTTCCTCATGCTTATGAGATATGTAGAGAAATAAAGGAACAGTTAAAACAGATAGTCCAAGAGCCCACGACGATTAGACCTTCGTTGTTTTATAAAATCTGAAACTTTCTTTGTGTATTCCCCTAATACAGGTAAAAACGATCGCCGACTAATTTTGGATCGCGGAGGCCTTGAAAGATAACAGGTAGCAAGGTTATATATAATGCTCTGCCAGTCCATACTTCTCAGGTGAATGTGAATATGGGACACCGTATATAGGAGAAACCGGAAAAACCATCGGCTAGCAGAATAAACGAACATGAACGGAGCATTCGTTTAATGCAACCTGAGAAGTCTGAACTGGCAGAGCATTATTTTGATAACGACCCTAGTGCAACTTTCGGAAAATGCAACAATTACTGGGAACGGAGAGTTAAGGAGGCTTTGGCCATTTCCTCCGACAGGAGCACGCTTAATCGTGATGCTGGATTTCAGTTCAAGTCCTCTTGGAAACTGGCCTTAGAAATCGAAATCATTTGACTCAAGAAGCACATATCTCTACAGCATGCTCATCAAGTTATGAAGTTACGTTTGTTTGATCCAATTAATTTTCTGTACTCACGCCATCTATTTACCTGGCATTTAATTTACTGAAAACTGTCTTTTCTTCAGTGATGCGAGTATTGATAGTATTTTGTCTTTGTTTATATTTGTGTTACATCCAGTAATACATTTTGAGGTTATAACATTTCTTAAAAATATCCTAATCGTCTTCTCACCTGACTCGTTTCCTGAGAAGATCATATTAAAAGTCTACCGTAGGTGGGAGTGTGAGTTATAGACATGCAAGCGCGTGCGAGTGAAATAGTGTGTACGGTCTACTGCGATGTTTCACAGCGCCTCGTTCGTTAACCAATAGTTTTTTATCATCATCTGTCGTTTATTCTGAATTCTGATATTATCCCAAATAGAATATATAAAAACTGAGCTTTATACTTTAACGAATTTGAGGTGAAATTTTAAAATTTTTCGAACCTCAGCTATATATGCAATAGTCTAGTCCAGTGTGTAAAAAGTGTAAATATATTAGGTTTAATCCTTGATGACAAGTTAACTTGGAACAACATATTGAAGAACTCGTAAACTAAGCTCAACCCTTTGTGTTGCGATATTTAGCCAATTTTTTCTCAGTAGATACCAGTAAGCTAGTATATTGTGCATTAATATATTCACACATTTCTTATGGCATCGAGCTGTGGGGACACACTTCCAAATTAAACTTTAACAGAATGTTTTTCCTACAGAAAAGAGCTATCAGATACCTGGCAAAAATAACAGGTACGAGTTCGTGCATGCTGTATTTTAAAAAGTAAACATACTTACTCTTCCCTGCATATTTAACTTGCGAACAATGCTTTTAGTTCATAATGGGAATATAAGCTCTCTCTCCTTCTCTCTCTATCTCTCTCTCTCTTTTTTTGGGCAATTTTACGTCCTCCAACGTTAAGTCATACCGGACGGTGAATGAAATGTGTCCATGGAGCTTATATTTACATGATATTCGTCTATCAGGATAAGGGAAAACTCCGGGAAAAACCTTATCCAGCTAACTCACCCTGACCGAGATTCGAACTCGGGACCTCTTGAACGCGAGGCAGACATGCTACCATCTACGCTATCGAGGCGGGCCAATATAAGCTCCACAAATTCCTATGTCCACACATATGAAACAAGGGGAAAGAATAACTATATAGTTAAAGGTCACAGGCTAAAACTTTTTGAACATAAGCCCCAATACTTTGGTCCAAAACTACTTAATAAGCTTCCGGAGAGCCTAAAAGATACTGTGTCAGCTGCTAAATGTGTAGTGTTTAACGCCCGCTTTTACTACATACGGCTCCGCAGGCGGTGACACTGATGATACATGAGATGAAGATGGAGCACCGGTGGAATGAGATGGCGGGGGAAACCGGAGGTCCCGGAGAAAACCCGCCCCAGCTCCGTGTTGTCCATCACAAATCTCACTTTGCGGTCGCCTGGGATCGAACCCGGACCGCCTTGGTGAGAGCCAAGCGGTCTAACCATTGAGCCACGGCGCGGCCGTCAGCTGCTAAGTTTAAATCAAAACCGACTAAATCTTATTAAGCAGAGCCTATTTCAGTATAGATGAATATTTTGATGACAACTTCGATGATTTTTAATAATTATGTTTTATATATGTGTGTGCTTGCGCATGCGCGTGCGTGTGTTTGTGACAGAGAGAGACAGTGAGAGAGAGAGAAGATGAATGACAATTTTTGATCGTTTATTTTTAAGAGAGAGTACCTATTACAAATGACATGCCTTAATTGTGTTCAAACACTGTATTGAGTTGCAATAAATATGAATATGAATACACCTTTGCTACAAGTTAACTTTCAAAGCCACCGTGATTCAAATTTATTGATTGGGGATCATTTTTACCTGTGTTAGAGAAATACACAGAGAAAGTTACAGGTTTTTTTTTTTTTCAAAATAACGAAGGTCTGATCGTCGTGGGCTCTTGGGCTAAAAGAAAGACGAAAAGGTTTTTCTATAGATACGGGAATCAAACTTGAGATACCTTAAGTTTAAGTATGAGGGCATCATATTTTGTTTACAACTAACATCCTTTCCTGAACTGGTTCTTTTATTTGACAATTCTGCTCCATTGTGTTTAACATCATTAACAGTCCTGTTCTGCCTCGGTCTCCCTTAAGCGATTTCTATTCAAAATGAAATATCTGAGCGAATGCGAACTCAGACATCTTGTTTCTTGGTTTAGTTAAATTTGATAGCAGATATTCCTCCTTGCACGCAACCCAACAGAAGCTCGATAGAGCGATATCGATAAAGTATCGATATCTAGTGCAAAGCAACCACTGCGGACTCCGCTAATCTTTTTTTACTCCCCGTCCTTTCGTTGTGGAGAGAAAAAGTTTTCTGGGAAGTACACCAATAAACATAAATAAGTTCCACCGTAAAGCTGTCTGCGAGAGTTCCATTAAGAAGTTTTGTGTACAGTTGGATAGTGATTAATGTAGATGGCACTACGGGGATGTTTTCAAACAAAATAACATCGCGATGACGATTTTAAAATGTTACACATTCACTTTTCTTTTCTTACCTCTTTAGTATTCAGCTTTGCAAATGTTTCTCGGGTTTGTTAAAATAGGAAAATAGACAATTTAATACTACAGCAGGGAACTGCATTTTTTAAATTCTATAGAGAAGTAGACTTCCTTTAATTGATGTCTTTCAATGTTAAGTCTTACTGCACTGTGAATCAAATGATGTTTAAATGAGCCCAGGCTGCATAGAGCTTACAGTCACCAGGCATTCGTCTTTCATGATGAGGGGCCACGCCGTGGCTCAGTGGTTAGACCGCTTGGCTCTCACCAAGGCGGCTCGGGTTCGATCCCAGGCGACCGCAAAGTGAGATTTGTGGTTAACAACACGGCGTTGGGGCGGGTTTTCTCTGGAATTTCCGGTTTCCCCCGCCATCTCATTCCACCGGTGCTCCATTTTCATCTCATGTATCATCAGTATCATCGCCTGCGGTGCCGTATGTAGTAAAAGCGGGCGTTAAACACTACACACTACACATTTCAGGATGAGGGTTGTGGTGTGTACAGTGCGATCCATATAAAGCTGAACCATTTCAATAGGCCACAATTTCCCTTTGAAAGCTCGTAGAATGTAGAAATTTGTTTTAAATATCTCAGTGGCTCCGGGAGAATTGGCAACACTGACAATTGTTGACAGCTGACAGTCTTAAATGTGCAGTCATAACACAAACATGTAGTACCCACTACGAAAGCGTATTTACATTTTGAAAACATATTGGAAAACAAATTCCTTGGTAACAACACAATGGAAATTTCGAAGAGAATTTAATGTACGCGATGTTTTGACAAAGACAACAATTTTATCGCTCGTAAGAAAGCTGGAGACAACTCGTACACTCATTAGTGAGAGTGGAAAACATAGACCGCCATTGAATGCAGAGACTGTTACAGATGTTCGCAGAAGGCTATTGGATTCTCCAAACAAATCGTTGCGTCGATTGAGCCAGGAATTAGGGTATTCATATGGAACATGTCAAAGAGCTGCTACATTACAGAGTGCATATGGTGTAACAACTGAAAGAAGCAGATTATGATAAACGAATCAGTTACTGTCGATGGTTTCAGGGAACTCTCATTCCACGTCCAGACATTCTCCCCTAAACGTGGTTTACAGATGAGGTATGGTATTATTGGTATGTATTATTGGTTCAGTGGCGGTAGAACTGGTTGTTGCTGAGGTCTTGTCCAATAAAGGCGTTTCTAGTTGACTAAGTCCACTAGCCGATGTTTCAAGATCTTCGACCACAACAGAAAGTGGCTGTTAATTTTTGCTTGTTGGCCTACCGTTATTTATAAATTTTCTGCGGCCATAAAGTCGTTTGCACTGAATTTATCTGGGTTGAGAGGCCAAATACCAATGCACTGAAACCCATGAGCTTTTAAGATTAGGTATATATATATATATATATATATATATATATATATATATATATATATATATATATATATATTATCTACCAGGGCAGTCCAGTTCACACAAAGTGAAGACTTAGCCCCCCTCTCTAATGACAGGGAGTTACCGAGCTGTCCCCGAAGGGCGTCCAGTGCCTTCGTGGGGCTTTCCATAGGGCAAGAGCTAGAGACTAACGAGGCCGCACCCCATCTGGTCCGAAAACACAAGACGCGATGGAAGTGGATACGCCACTTACGGGCGCCAACCCCAAAGAGGAAGGCTACGGATCAACCTCGTTGGGGCCGCCTGATGATAAAGCAGTCTTTCTATAGCTAAGCTGGCTATTACACGGGAATAATTGGCTTCCCTCAACCCTGTCCGAAGGCCTACCCGATCTCCCAAGGGTATCGGAAATTACTGCCCCCTCGATTCCAACCCAAACCGAACAACTCCCAAACAGGGAGGGACTCAGCACTTCGGCCCGAGGTTCCTCTAGTAACGTCAGAAGTACCACGAGTGCTAGGGGTCCACAGCGCTCGCACCACAGCAGCTGAAGGTAACAGATCCCCTTCCCTAAGGGGAAGATTAATGCAAAAAAAAAACAACAACAAATCTCATATCACTTTAAGTGATCCGTGGATAAAATAATTGTAACATTCAAATATGCGTTGAACAAGGGCAGTCGTCTGGTGGGTAATAGCGTTCCGGATTGAGCGCCATTACCCGCCGACGACATGTTGGATTTATCATGAGAATCACCCTTCAAACACAGCAACACAAGATCGACTAAATTATCAACAGGCAGCCGTAAATATCGCCTCCGAACCTCCGTACTTTATAAAACATGTTTAGAAATCTATTCAGTGTTACCTGGTAATGAACTTGGTGCATCTGTACTAAGAAATTCACACAAAACACACTTCTTCTTATCAAACCCGCATACACTGTTGCACGGCCACGATACTCCTTCCGTGCGTTACCCCGACTGCCGCTAGATGTCAGTGGTATGCAATATGTGCTAGAATCATTGTGTCTGAAGAATATTACCAGACCTCTTCAATAAAACTGATCATTTTTTTACAACTTACCTTTACTCATCCTCATAATTTTGATGGTTATTCTCAAAATAGTCTCCCTTGAATGTGATACACTTGTCCCAGCATTTTTTCCGGTCTTCAAAGACATGCTGGAAAACATTTTTTGAGAGATTCTTCAAAATTGCCTCCACAGCCTTCACCACTGCTTCTAATGATGAATAATACCTCGCTTCAAGTTAGGGAACAGAAAAAATTCACATGGGGCTAAATCCGCACTATAGGGAGGGTAAGGGATGCATTTCACGTTGATTTTTGCAAGATATTCAGCAACAACATTGGCAATATGCGGCCTCGCATTATCGTGGTGCAGTATCCATCCTTCTTCACGGAAATGTGGTCTTTTGCGCCTGATATGGACTTGCAATGTTTTCAGAACATCCCTGTAGTATTGTCCAGTTACTGATGTGTGTGCAGGTACAACATGCTGATAAACCATTCCATGAATATCAAAGAATGAGATGACCATAACTTTCCCAGCAGAAGCAGCCACTTTTGCTTTTTGGGGGGTTGGTGATGAAGGAGATTTCCACACTGAGCTTTGCTGTTTGCTTTCAGGATCAAAATGATGTAACCAAGTTTCATCAGCAATGATCACGTTAGAAATGAACTTCACACCTTCCTCTAAAATCAACTTTAACTGTGTGTTTCCTTCATTGCAGCGGTAGGCGATACTGAACATGTCTGAACTTGCCTGGTTCTCACAGGCAGGAACCAGGAGTACCAACAATGAAACTACTACGACGTGTTTGTTTCACATTGATCCTTACAGAATATAATAAGATTGAATTTGAGTGCAAAAAATTATGATCTTTCTTTATCGAACAGCACTCGTACATGCACGCCATTGTCCTCTGAGCGCCATTGTACTACTTTCCGCTAAATTGTTTGACGTGTGGGATCTGCTATTTCAAATCCTGCACTTTTGTTATTTAACTATGTAGTAGATACACAAGTTATGCTAATTCTCTACAAAAGCCTTGTCCGTAGTAATTTGGAATATGCCTCAATTGTATGGTCACCAATATATAAATGTCACAACAATCAGATAAGATCCAAAAAAGGTTCCTCAGATACTTACATTACAAAACTCACGGTGTTTTTACTTATAATCAGAACTTGCCTTATAGTCAACTGCTTAACGAATTCAAAACAGTCTCACTCTCTGATCGTAGAACAATAGCCGAACAATTATTTCTGTACAAACTCATAAACGGCTTGGTATCCACTGAAGAACTGCTTGACAGAATATGTTTTAATGTCAGTTCTGCTAATTTTAGAAATCGTCAGCTCTTTCAATTCAAGACTTCCAAAACAGTATCCCATAAAAATTCTCCCGTTGTTAGGTTGTGTGCGAAATACAATAAACTCTCTACTAAAATAGAGGTGGATTTTAGTTTAACTTACGAGCAGTTTAAAAAACAATTAAATATGGGAATTATTTGCATGTGATTTTCAGTTGTATTGCATAATGAGTTTAACATTTGCAATTCTAGTCTTATATAGTAGTTTAATATGTTTCATTTTTAGTCTTAGTTTTTTAATATTTCATTCCATTAATTGCATTCTCTTTCTTTTATATTCAACTTTGATCAATTATTGTTTACTCTGTTTTATCACTTATTTGCTTGATTAGTATACAATTTGCAATGTCTTGTCTTCAATAATAGCTTAATATATAGTGTATTTTTAGTTTGTCTGTATTCATTTTTGTATTTCTGTTTTGCATTTAGTCAAACTTGTGTAACTAAGTTGCATGTAGCTACTGTAATTGGAGCTTTGCTCTGTTGTAGCACAAATGAAGAAAAAAAATAAATAAAATAAAAAAATAAAAATAAGTAATTCACATTCTTACGTAGCCAAAAGTGTGGTAAAGCTTTGGAAAAGCCGAAAGATAGAACATAGCTACCCCTATAAGCAGCGTACTTGTTCTTCCAGTTCTCTGATGAACACGCAGTCGTGTTTCTTCGCACGAGGAAGAAGCCGACAGTCCGTGTTCCACAGGTTTAAGCAATACTCCGAAGGTGTGCACACATTAGATGCAACCGAGTTTACAATTCGGTGACACACCAGGAGAGGAAGAGTAGGGAAACAGCCGGACACCTTGGGAGTACTGCTACTCTGGTCTGGCCTTGCTGCCATACCCCCGCTGTCGATGAAATGGAGTATGCTCCAACCAATCGTTACGCACGAACGACCAGAGATTCTGCTTCTTTGTGCGTACACGTTTATCTCGAGACGTGATATGTTGCTTTATGAGATATTTTGTAACCTCGTCTCGATGTATACAGAGGAGAAAATGGTTCAATACATGGCACCATATTTATCAAACATTTGATTTCTATGCTACTTAAGAATTATATAGTACATAACTCTCTTAATGTGTAAAAGGGATTGATTAAATCAAATTATTTTGTAGCTATGGGGAATTAAACTGTGGCCAGTTTCATATATTTACAAAAGTATGTAATTATTCGTACAAGTACTTCGTTTTGAACTTCAAAACTTATTTTCTGTGTTTCTTAATCTAATATGTGGTCCTAAATGGATTTTGTATGCTGAATTCGAAAATATTCTCCAGTTCTCCCATCAAATTAAGCTCATTTCAATTGAAATGAAACTTAAACTGTGTATAGTGTACAAAACATATTTCTTTGAGAATTTTATATGCAAAACTAAGCTATAATTAGAATTTACTTAGCACTTAACTTGAAATCTCCACACAGTAGCCATAGATGATTTTCTTACTGCAGTTCTTGAAACAAATGCTTAATACTTTTATTTGTTTACTTTAAATAAAAGAGTGGGAATGTTGAATGTTTCCAATATGAAACAAATGCACTTAAACAATTTTTAGAAGAATCTGTGAATAATCTCCACCCTCTGGAATTATTAATGTTAAGGGAAAGACACATTTTCCTGCATTTTCTAGGGCAGATATAGTTAGTAGATTTTATTAAATATAAAATTATATAAATATAAATTTATTCATATTTGTTAGTTCACATTTTAAGTAACAAAGTTGAAACTATAAGCCTTTGAGCTTTCCTGATTCGATAAGTACATGGTAACACTACTACAGTACGTACATTTTGAAAAATATTGAAAACTTAAAGTTGTGAAATGAAAAAATTTTAATATAGGACCCCAAAACGGATTTCAGTTTTGAATCAGTATGAAAATGTGACTCAGAAGCGCTATTTCGTTTCAAAAAGGGGGAAAAGAAGAAGAAATCTGTGGTTTTAAAGGACAGTGAAACGTGTGAATGCCTCAAAAAGTCGAACTACTGTTTTATGTCTTACAAAAATGTGCATGATTTTACAAATCCAAAGATATATTGCATTATAGGTATTCCTAATATTTAAGCGCTTTAAATGGTGATTTAAATAAGGCGTCACCATGTCCACGCCCCTTTTAAATACCTAAAAAACCATTGAAATTAAAATGGTTATAACTTTGAGATTTGTGGCAGCACATCTATGCGGTAAATTTTATGCTTGTTATTGGTATCTCTGCTGCAGATGTGGCTACTTGTGTATTTTCAGAAAGCTCTCACAATATGGCGAATTGTTTACATTTGAAGTACATGTGGATTATAGTTGCAGTTTTGTTTACAGTTCAAATTATCGACTCGAGTGTTATTTATTCAAGGTAATTTGAAGCTTTGCTATAAATATGGGTGGAGTAAAGCGTTTTGGTTGGAGAAAGACAGTGTTTTGTCGTAAAAAGACAAAAAACAGTGACATTGAAAGTGTACCTAACCTTCCTAGTTGCAGTAAATTTTCAGCTTCTAAAAAGAAATTGTCTCACATTCAAACAGATGATGACAACAGCTTTTCCGTAGCTAACAGTGGAGCTCAGGAGAGTTTTTTAACTGTAGAGCCATCATTGATATCCAAAATGGTGTAGAAAAGTACAGGATTATCGTGCAGGAATTTTATAGCTTTTCGTGAGTTAGCTAAAAACCAGTTGTTTTACTTTTTTGCATTTTCCCCACAAGTTGCAATTTTACATGTTTGGGTACACATTTCTCAGAAACTACTTATGTCAGAGGTATGAAACTTTATGTAGTGTCACAAACCATTTTCAGGTAAAACATTTTGAATTTTTAAAAATTATAATCTGTGCATTTTAAGGGAAAGAATAATGGTATCAAATTCAACATCTTTTTGTCTATATACTTGACTATATAAAAATTCTGACACGGTAATTTTATGCACCACTGAGTACTTTATTTCTTCTAAAATGTTAGATTCTTTGTGAAAACAATAATGGCGGTTATGAGTAACTAAATTATAACATGTGTTTAAAAATTTCGTTTGTTGACTTTATCTTAGAAAGCATCTGAGAAAAGTTATGAATTTATATTACATGTTTTGCTTTATCAAAATATTAAGAAATAGTTGCTTGTTAGATGGTATGCATTTCATTGCCCTGTAACAAAGCAAACCCATGAATTTTGATTTTTCAAAAGTGTGTACTTAAACGCAAGCATTGTGCTTTCCACACGCCCCTCTGTCCTTAAGGGTATGTATGACTGAAATTTCATGAAAATCTTGAAAATAAGGACTTTTTTTATTTTAATTCTATAAAATAATTTAGACATTCCCGAATGTGAAAAATGCATAATTTGCCTCCGGACGCCATTTTTAAATGCTTATTTAAATGTCGGTGGCCTTTAAACTCTGTCAGAGTCACGCCCTCTTTTGCCTACATCCACATTCTTTGTCTGTTTTTCGTTCTTAAATTTTCAATTCAAGAAAAGAAAAATAAGGCTTTCAGACAAAATAGTTCCTAAAATGTTGCCAATATATCAGAGGCTGGCTTCTACAACATTACTAGAGAGGTGCAAAACAGGAAAAACACAGAATGCCAATGAATCTTTGCATCATGTCATATGGAATAAGTGCCCAAAGGAAGTTTTCATATCAAAACAAAAATTGGATCTTGCTGTTATTAAAAGCATCAGTGAGTTTAACATGGGTAGTCTTAAGTCATTGGAGCTGCAGCAAAATATCAGAGGTGAAAGTGTGGTAGACTCAGCAAGGAAAACTTCAGTGCAGCGAGATCAGACTCGTATCCTGCAAAGCAAGAAGCGAAGTTGTGCAGAAGAAAAGCAACATCTAAAGAAGAAAAAGGTGGAAAATGCAGCAACAGAGGAGAGGAAAAAGAAATCTGAGGGTCCAACCTATCAGCCTGGTGGAATTTAATGTGAGTTATGCAATCAAATCTTTAATCGCTGTTTTCTCAATGTTCATATTTTCAGCATTTTTCTTCCTGTAAAATGCTCCTTGCGATGCAGTTTTTGTACTACATTCATGAAATTTCCTACACAGGTTCAGAGTATCATGAGGAATGGAAATTGCCCTAGGGTTTATTGTGAAATGTATATAAGCATATATTTTTAATTTTCAAACACAAAACTTACAGTTTTTTAGTCAAAAAAGAATATTTGTAAATTAAAAAATTTTTGTGACCTAAACTAAAGGAGACACAGAAAAACCCAGAGCAATTTCAAAAAGTATGTGTATTATGAACATAGGGTTAAAATATTAGACCAAAATTCAAAATATTTTGTCGCAAGGGACTTTTTTAGTGACGTAACAAAAAACATACAAAATTTATCATAATTTCTAAACTGCTGGAGAAAAATGGTTTAAATTTAGGTTGCAACATGTTTATACTATACTACACCTATGGTGTAAATTTGAAAAAGCTAGCATTATTAGTTCAGAATTTGAAAATTTCAGTCATACATACCCTCAAGAGTATGTATGACTGAAATTTCGTGAACATTTTCAGACTATCACGTTTCCCTCTTTTTAATATATAAAATAATGCAAGCCTTCATGAATCCAAACAATGCTTAGATAACATCTGTAAACCATTTTTAAATGCTCTAATCTAGTTTGAAAATTACGTGAATGCTAGTGTTAGATATTAATTATAATTCCGTATCCTTGTTTTCTCACTATTGAAAATTTCAGCATCTTTCATCATTTAAAATGATTCTTGCATCACAGTTTCAGTGTTTGACTAATGAAACTTGTTGCACACGTTCATATAGACACAGTGAATAGAACTTGCTCTGGGCTTTATTGTGAGATGACTTTGAGCACACCTTATTTACTTCGAAACACAGGAATTTCAAATTTTAGGCAAAATCTCATATCCATAGCTTTAAAATTTTCTGGAGACTAAAGTTATTGAGATACAGAGAAACCTAGCGAAAATTCAAAAAATGGATGTATTGGGAACCTGTTGTTAAAATATTAGATCAACATTTATGTTACTTTGTCGCAAGGTACATTTTAAATGACGTCACCAAAAAATATGACTATCAATTTGAAAGTATAGACCATAGATTCCACGGTCTTGAGACATCGCTCAGTACCCATTTGTACTGCTTCAATGTTGTCAAAAATTTCTTCCATGTAGAAAATGAGCCATGGATCGAAAAAGATGATAATTTGATGGTGCGAGATTAGGACTGTATGCTCTATGTGGTAGCAGTACAATTCCTCCCAATTGCTGAATTTCCCATGGTTGTTCGTGCAGTACGGTGTATTGCAATAGAAGTCTATTTTGGTTAACTAATTCTGGGTATCTCCGTCTCAAAATTTCATGACCTCGTTCCAGTTGTTGAGATTAAAGATCCACATCAATCGTCCGTCCGTTTGTAACAAACTCCCAGTCAATCACATCTTCAAAATTCCAACAGACATACGACTTTACATTGGGACCGAACTGATATCCTTTTGACGACGACTTTGGTAGGTTGCTGGGGAACAAACCACTGTTACGTGGCATCAGGGTTTCGGAAATATAACATTTTTCATCACAAGAGACAATTCTCCTGACGAATCTATCATCCATGGGATGACCGATAAGCTGACGACAGATATCCAGTCTAAGTTCAGCCTGTTAAGGTGTCAGTTCGTGCGGTACAAATCTGTAGCTTCTGTATGATTTTCCAAGCGTCTTAATGTGGCGATGTATGTTATCTTTTGATGCACCAAGTTCTTCTCACAGCCTACGTGTAACTTTTCGAGGATTTTCTCGCAAAACTTGGCGTGTGTCCTCAATACTCCATACTTTACTTCTTCCAGAACGTGGTAAATCTTTACTGTTTTCGTCTCCATTGTTGAAACGTTCGAACCATCGTTCTACCACACACTCACTAAGGACAACTTCTCCTTCGACTTCACATATTCTTCGAGATGTGACAAGCGATTTTATAATCTTGTTCTCAGTAATGTTTTAGAAGTATTCTAAGTTCAAACTTTATTATCTCCATTTTGTGATTGTTTATTAACAACTGAAGGCTGATACTTGCTTTCAATGTACGGAACACTAGCTATGGCATCTTGTAAATAGCATTGTCAAACCAAAGAAACAAAATAAAGTTTACAGAACAGAGAAAAAGCAACAATACTTAAGTGTCAAACTAAAATTTTCTTATGGTTACGTAGCAAATGAAGCTAGCTTCAGTGAAGCTATGAATATAACACTAATATTACTATTTTTTAAAGAAAATTAACTTATGTTAAGAAAATAAAGTCAATTTTTCTTTTTGAGATCGATTTCACAAACAAATTGCTTGCATCCTCAGCCCATCAACAAACTTCGTCGTCAAGGATTCCGGTTACCGTGTTAGTATGTTCTTTTTCCAGTATTACCAAAATCTGAAAACCAAACAAACCTGAAAACAAAATCAACTGCCGGCATTTAGAGATTATAACTTTAGAAAATTTACATACTATCCTTGGGTTACTAAACATTTTCAGCCCACCTCGGTAGCGTGGTGGTAGCGTGTCTGCCTCACGTTCAAGAAGTTCCAAGTTCGAATCTCAGTCAGGCTGAGTTAACTGGATAAGGATTTTTCCGGAGTTTTCCATCATCCTAAAAGGCGAATGTTGGGTAAGTCTAATCTCCCTGGGCCCATTTGTGCATTACTTCACCCGTTCCATTGGTCTATGACTTAGAAAAAGCTAGAGGACGTAAATTACAAAAAAAAAAAAGAAGAAGAAAAAGAAGTTGCTGTAGCTTCAGTTTCTCAAAATAAATATAGTATTAGAAATTTACTACATTTCTCTAAAAAGACAAAATTCCTAGTAATAAAAAATCTGGTATCTATCAGTTTATTTGTATAAATTGTGATCAGGTTTACATTGGTAGGACGAAACGTAATTTGGAAACCAGAACGAAAGAATATTTTCGTAACATTAAGTATAAACAAACTGATCTATCGGAAATAGCAGACCATTTTTGGTTACTTAACTATTAGGTTAATTATTAATACAATTAAATGGTTCGATAGAGTTAATGATTTGGGAAAATATATTTATTTAAAAAAAAAAGAACATAGCGTAATGAATTTTGAAATACCAGCAGTTGATTCTGTTTTTAGGTTTGTTTCGTTTTCAGATTTTGGTAATACTGAAAAAAACATAATAACATAGTAACCGGAATCCTTGACGACGAAGTTTGTTGATGGACTGACGATGAAAGCAATTTGTTTGTGAAGTCAATCTCATTTAAAAAGAAAAATTAACATCATTTTTCTTAAGATAAGTGAAGTATTTTGTTACAAATAGTTTAATTTGTTAGATAGAGTAAACATAAAATACTCAATGCAATGGCCAGGATTTGAACCACGAATCTCCTGGTTTCCGTCGCTCTAACCCATTGAGCTACCATGGACAACGTGCCGTCCTGACGTTAAATTTTCCTTAGCCTATATACGGCTAGTGTGAAGAAATGATTAATTTCCATCAATTAACTGAAATAATAAGAGCTAAATGATGAAGTCTGGGACTCAAGTATTTACGATAGTATGTCGCCACAAACGATGTATCACGGATGCGACAGCCCCTTGTGGTTTACCGGGGAAATATATGAGTCAAATGGAGAATTTAATGTCAGGACGGCACGTTGGCCATGGAAGCTCAATGGGTTAGAGCGTCTGGACGGAAACCAGGAAATTCATGGTTCAAATCCCGGTCATGGCAATGAATTTTTCATGTTGACTCTATCTATCAAAGACCTTAGCCTATATACCGCTAGTGTGGAGAAATAATGTCCATCAATTAACTAACAAAAGTTATATTTGTCTTATAATATTTTTTTTATTTACTGTAGTATTTTTATAACGACAATGAAAGTGTAGGCATATACTTGTCGATTGTTACCTTTAAACAGCGGTTACGTGCTGTGTTTGAACACTCTGCTTTTTGCCTGGACGTAAAATAAAATGCGATCGCTTCCTGGTCGCCATAGCAGCCCAGAAAGTGCCGTTGTCGCAGCTTTGCTTAATGTTCCTTACGACAGACAAAAATAAAGTCGCTAGATTAAGATTCAGTTCATGCACATCCCCTTGCGCCCTGATTGGCTACACGTGAGACTCGCTTAACTGCTATTAAAATTAATTATTCTCCTACACACCCTCACCAAACTTGGCGGCCTGCATCGGAATGTTGCCATTAAAAGTAACACGCGCACAGCGACCGTTACATGACCTTTTCTTCAAACTCCACTTGGAACAACTTCTTCAAATCTTAATTCTTCTAGAAATGAAGTAAATTCCAACTCACATGAAGGACTGTAGTACCATATTCATCAAGGACAGACATATGGACCGGATTGGAGTACGGTATAGAGGGGATTCGGTACAGAGATCGAGACTTGGTCCAGAGTATCTAAGCCTCCAAGTGATGCACACCCGGAGGGAATTTGTGGCGAGAGGAGACACAGAGTTGCCATCTCAAGGAGCCACAACAGTGCAGAGGGAATGGTCCAGTGGCAAACTCTCCGGAGGGCCACAACAACTGGTAGCTTCCACGCCGTGATCCAGAAACGCATACCAGGTCAACCCCGAAATCGGAGACTGTTTTTACCGAAGGAGGGAATGTTTACCAAGGGTACATCAACCTGCCGTGCACCGCCGAGCCTACCGCCGACACTTCAACCTTGAAAATGTACACCAGATGAGAGATGATGTAAACTTATAATGGGGGTGAAATAGATTGACAGGAAATTTGGGGATGTAATTAACGTCTCCGACGACCTGGATGGCATAATGTTTTCGCGAGGTGTACCCGAGAGTCCAAAGACTCCAGCTTCTATCAACCCGGGAGCGATGGAAAACACCGGGGTCTTTTCTTGGGGCAATACATGGAGTCTAGAAAGCCCTCCGTTGACAAAAACTTCAGGACTGGTGGAAGTGGATATGCCCCTTACGCGCGTCAACCTCGGTGGGGCCACCTGGTGATCTAGCACACTAACTCTGCAGGTTAGTACCCGGGATCTTTCAGGGCAACCCTCTCCCCATTTCGGGCAGCCGAAGCCTGGTCGGAGGTATCCGATCTCTCGCGTGTATCGGGAACACACTGCCCCCTCGAGTCCAATCCAATCCGAACAGCTCACCAACGGGAGGAGCTCGGCAGTACGGCCCGAGATTCCTCTAGTAACGTCAGAGGTACCACGAGTGCTAAGGGTCCGCAGCGCTCGCCCTAAAGCATCTTAAGGGGACGGATCTCCTCCCCTACGAGGACCTGGATGATACAGGTGGTTTCGTCTGTAGCCCGCATTCAAGAGGCCTGGGTTATATTCCCCTGGCCGATCTACCTGACCCATTGGTTTTCCCAGTTATACAGGCGAATGGTGGGTAGTTTACTTTCCCCGAATTTCTGGTCCCTCCAGGTCATCTCCATTGTCGTTTCACGTTATCTTTCATGTGATGGTCTCTTTCAGGGTAGTAGAGTCGGCGGCTATCTCGGTGCTGTCGTTTCTCCTTGATTCGGCAGCCCTTTTGTCTCCTCTCGCCTCGTCCTTCCTCCGGGGATGCCTCACTTGGGCTTAGGTAAATTTTGTGTGTGTGTGTGTGTGTGTGTGTGTGTGTGTGTGTGTGTGTGTGTGTGTGTGTGTGTGTGTATGTGTGTGTGTGTGTTCCAACACGCCCCACCTGGCAACTTGGCCTTCGGGGTAACATCGCCCCACCACGTGATGACCGGACACCACTTCTCATGTGGAGACACCCAGAGGGCGGTGTCCATTACCTCCGATAATAGGGTGATAGTGAAGATGACGGCCAGGCGAGAGGACCTACAGCTTATATCATGCTTATATCACTGAACCACGTTGGGCATAGGTGACACTTCACATGTGCCAGACAGAGGTGAAGGCGTGGATGGGGCCGACTTGAAATCGCCAACTCTTGAACTGGTAATCGAACTCGGGACCCTTTGCACGGGAGCCGCGAACAAAACCACTGCGCTACACCGGCTTAGGCAAAATAGACCACAGGTTTTGGTGCTGAATCCACTCTATAGTTATCCTAATCTTAAACCTTCCCAGCATTCACCTGGCGAGACCTCCGCAAGGCAAAAGCAACTCGCACCTCCTGAATATAAGTAACTGTGCATAGAGATATCATCACGTCGAAGATATAACTAAACATCTATCTTCACCGAGGAATTATATAATATATCTCCCTAAAATAGAAGAAAGGTTTAAATAAACAAGATTATAAATTACAGGTATATGGCCTAGAATTTAAATAAAGTTTAAACATTTACAATTTATTCAGAGTAACAAATATTTACTTAAATTTTATTTGAGAAAAACTGTTTTTTATATCAAAATGTATGGTTGAAAGAATATTACATGTATTCAGAAACCCATAACCGCTGTATTAATGATATAGTTTTGCTAAATTTGATACTTCTCTTGTTGAACGTTCATGTGTTTTCTTAGTTTATGTTGGTAACTGCTAACAATGAAAGTGATACTGAAGTTACTTAAAGGCTATTACGAGGCGCCTTCAAGTTATAACACCTATTTTTTCAGGACTGGGACCAGATACCAACTTCTGTTTTATTTTACAGTACACATGGATTCATTGTGAATGCGTGACAGAGATGGCAGCACTGTAGAATGAATAGAACTGTAGTGGCAGCGACAGAGTTAGGACTGTTTTTAATACTTAAAATGACGACGTTTTCATTGCAAGAACAGCCTGTAATCTATTTTTCTCCATTTTCGTGGTGTGACGCATATTGAAATGCATCGCCAGTTGAGTGAGTCATGTGGTGATGGTACCATGGATGTGACTAATGTGCGTTCCTGTATATTCAGTTCAGTGAAGGCAGAACAGCGTGTGACGGCCTCGCACCAGTCAATCTGACGACATGATCCACCGAGTAGAGAACGTTGTTTTGGAGGATCGCCGATTGAGCATTTTCAGATCTTCATGCAGGATTATGTTAACAGGACCACAGAAATGCCAATTTTTGAGGCTGTGTCTGCAGCTGTCTTGGTTTGTTGCCACACGATGTTCTGCGTTCATTGAAATGTCGCACCCAGGAACGCACATTAGACACATCCATGGTACCATCACCACATGCCTCGCTCAACTGTGATGAATTTCAGTAGGTGTCACACCACTAAAATGGAGAAAAAGAATGATTACACTCTGTTCTTGCAATGAAAACGTCGTCATTTTGAGCAAAAAAGCAGTCCTAACTCTCGTTGCTGCCACTACAGTTCTATTCACTATAAAGTGCTGCCATCCCTGTCACTCAATGAGAAAGATACCACCTGATTTTAAAAAAAATACCAGAAGTTTCTATCTGATCCCAGTCCTGGAAAAGAAAATGGGAGGTATTAGAATTTCAAAGCACCTCGTTGTTCTTCCCAATGAGACTTGCCCTGCAATTACGAACGATGTAATCCGAGTGCGATTTAGATGCCTCAACGAGAAATCGTGTTCAACACTTGTGGTATTTGTGCTTGCGCATATTATTTTTGGATATTTTAGTATATATTTTGTGAAAGATGTGCTGAGAGTTTTAAGTGATTTGTGTAACAAACTTTAATGTCTAAAAAGAGACGCTGTGCTATTGACCAAGTGCACTGTAAGTATAAAGGTATTTCAGCGGGTATATATAAGTATATTTAAGAATAGTTTGTAAAAGAGTGAAGAATGTCAAACGAGAGTAGCACCGAGGGTTTTCTCTCTGATATTTTTCCACGAAGGAGGGCCGTGCGGGTTCCGCGGAACACAGGCTGGGAAACAGGGTATAAGTTTTCGCATAACCGCGAGTGTACAGGGGCAATCTCGAGGCACGAAAAAGACGGCCGCGGCTGCATCAATAGACTGCGCATAATCCATGAACATGGCTTGAGAGCTTTACTGAGTGAAGTGAGGATCGTTAGGCCACGTGCATTGTTAATCTTTTAATAATCCCGACTGTATGGCCGCCCTGGGAGTATCCATCCGCTGCAACACACAAACCACTTTCCATGCGAGCTGCAGTTAATTTGGGCAAAACCCGACAACAGCGGGGGTCCACTGCTCTCCGCCATGTTGCTAAAGTAACCAGGCGACAGTCATTTGTGGTGGCTCAGGCGACAGTCGTTTGTCGTTCCTTGTGGCTGCAAACTTAGGTATCAAAGGAACTTAGTGTAAAACAACTTACGGAGCTGATGGTGCAATCATCTGCGCCTTATAAAAGAATCTGCTGCGCTGTACTCATATTACTTTCTCTACTCGCTCTTGTACCGAATAAACACTTATTCCTTTATCCACTTCACATTAACCCTGGAACACATACGGGTTGCGTGTGTACGCTCATGCTTGTTCGGTTGCTCGAACCTTTTATTATGACAACGTACCTTTATTCAACCTCATAATTTTGTTGGTCCTTCTCAAAATAGTCTCTCCTGAATGCGATGTACTTGTCCCAGGGTTTCTGCCAGTCTTCAAAGACACGCTGGAAACCATTTTTAGAGATCCTTCGAATTCGCATCCGCAGCCTTCACCACTGCTTCTGATCATGTACAATGCCTCCCACGAAGGCGCTTCTTCAAGTTAGGGAATAGAAAAGAGTCACATGGGACTAAATCCGGACTATAGGGAGGGCGAGAGTTGCACTTCACTTTGATTTTTGCAAGACATTCAGCAACAATATTGGGAATATGCGGCCGCGCATTATCGTGTTGCAGCATCCCGCATGCTTCATGGAAATGTGGTCTTTTGCGCCTGATATGGACTTGCAATGTTTTCAGACATCCCTGTAGTATTGTCCAGTTACTGACGTGTGTGCAGGTACAACATGCTGATAAATCATTCCATGAATATCAAAGAATGAGATGACCATAACTTTCCCAGCAGAAGCAACCACTTTTGCTTTTTGGGGGTTTGATCATGAAGGAGATCTCCACACTGAGCTTTGCTGTTTGCTCTCAGGATCAAAATGATGTAGCCAAGTTTCATCAGCAGTGATTACGTTTGAAAGAAGCTCAGGATCTTCCGCTAACATCAACTTTAACTGCATGTTACCTCCATTGCAGCGGTAGGCGATGCTGAACATGTCTAAACTTTCCTGTTTCTCTAAGGCGGGAAGCAGGTATACCAACAATGAAACTACTACGGCATGTTTGTTTACATTAAGCTAACACAATTTAATAAGATTGAATTGTAGTGCGCAAAATTATGACTGTCACAGAATTATGATCATTCTTTATTGAACAGCCCTCTTACAAGCAAATTCCTTGATGTTCCCTTCGACCTTCTTCTACTATATGGAATAAAAAGAAGTATTTCAGAAAGTGGAGTGCCATTGTTACTAAAATTAGGCAAGTGAGTCAACCTTGTATATATACTTTTCTCCACTTACAAGTTTTTTATGAAGACTAGTTTCTGGGAACTCCTCCCCTATCGTCAGTTCTGTGGTTGACAGATGATGCATCCGGTGTCTGCATCTGGCTTGGTGTTGTGTTACCATCTAACGTCCTGGTAAGTTTGTTGACGTCATCTACCGCGGGAATTTCAAAATTCATCAAGAGGTCCTGTTTTTTTCGTAATAAATATGTTTTCCCAAATCTGTTGTTCCAGAGAAAAAACAAGAAGCAGAACTGATCAAACAGGCAAAGAAACCTCTGGAACTACAGATTTGGGAAAACATATTTATTACGGAAGAAACAGGACCTCTTGATGAATTTTGAAATTCCCGCGGTAGATGACGTCATCAAACTTACCAGGACGTTAAATGGCAGCACAACACCAAGCCAGATGCAGACACCGGATGCATCATCAGTCAACCACAGAACTGACGATAGGGGAGAAGTCCCCAGAAACTAAACTTCATAAAAAACTTGTAAGTGGAGAAAAGCATATATACAAGGTTGACTCACTTGCCTAATTTTAGTAACGTCTTCTACTAGTTCACTACATTTATCACCCTCAAAAATAACATGTTCAGGTGAATCTAAACACTTTTATTGCTCACATAAATCTGAGTTAATCTTCCCTATTCTTTTTAAATATACAGGGTATATATAAATGAATATCGGGGTTTAAGCCTTTATAATATTTATTGCATTAAACTTATAGTTATAAATTACATGGCAAATAAAAAAGCAACTCAAACAGTTTTACCAAATACCTTATAAATTTTCAATGTGACTATCTTTTGTCACACGACACACATCAAGTCTATAGCCGAGTTCTTCTCAAACGTTGATAAGTGTTTATTCAGTAATTGTAGCAACAGCTGCTTCAATCCGGTTTCTTAATTTAGGGAGGTCAGCTGGTAGCGGAGGCACGTACACACGATCCTTGATGAAGCCACAAAGATAAAAACCGCATGGTGTTACGTCAGGAGAACGTGGAGGCCATGCACAGCAAGCCCTGTCATTGGGGCCCTTGCAGCCTATCCAACGCTCGAGTACAGTGACGTTCAACCAATCGCGTACTTCGTTTTGCCAGTGAGGTGGCGTACCATCTTGCTGTAAAATGAAGTACTCTGGCTCATTTTCTTCCAACTGAGGTAAGAGGCATTGCTCTAGTGTACCAAGGTAAGAAGTGCCAGTTACAGTAGGTTCACCAAGAAAGAAAGGCCCATTAACTTTGCTCCAGGATACGGCAGAAAAAACATTCACTTTAGGGGAATCTCGTTGCAATTGCTGCATCTCGTGAGGATTTTCTGAGCCCCAGATGCGCACATTATGAGTGTTAACATGTCTACTAAGGTGAAAGGTCGATTCATCACTGAAGAGAACACGATCCATACAATGGTCACCGTCATGAAACAACATGTCGTTTGCGAAGTTGGCACGTTGTTGTAATTTTACGTCCTCCAACGTTAAGTCATATCGGAAGATGAATGTAATGGGCGAAATGATGCTCAAATGAGCTCAGGGTCCATAGAGCTTAGAGTTACCCGAAATTCGTCTTCCAGGATAAGGGAAAACCCCGGAAAACCCTTATCCAGGTAACTCACTCTGACCGGGATTCGAACTCGGCACGTCTTGAACGTTAGGAAGACACTCTACCACCACGCTTCCGAAGCGGGCAAGAAGTTGGCGCGTAATCCGTGGTCTGTCGGCTTTAGAGCCTGTAACTACTGTAAGCGGTAAGGACGTAGCCACAAGCGTTTTCTTACAAGTTTCCAAACAGTCGACACAAGAACTTGTAATACACGACTAGCCTTCCGGACTGATTTCTTTGGGCTACGAGTGAACGACTCTCTCACTCGCTCAACAGTCTCTTCACTTACTCTTGGTCGTCCCGTACTCTTCCATTTACAAAGGCAGTCGACATTAGACTGAGGTGTGGACAGTGGCCGGCAACAAACAGTGATCTAATCAAGCACTACCAAAAACACTTTTTAAAATTCATAAACAAAATAGACTTTGAAAAAATGTAAAAACATAACAAAAAATTGTATCATATAATGAGAACTTGTAACACTTGTAAAAATTGTAATTATTACAACTCGTTGTAATAAGTTTAATGAATGCATGTAGTGTTACGATGTAACGGAGCATGCAGTGTAATAAATAAATTTAAAAAATAGGCAGCGGTATCTTCAAACAGATGACATCATCTACGAATGTTATTGTCACTAGGAGGATCACAACAGAACTCAATGCAGAATGCACGTTCCACAGTATCTACAGATTTGGTCTTTGCAAACTGTAAAACACAAAATGCTTTTGTTTACTACTCTCTGTTTCATATAACCTTGCCCGGCTGAAATGTATCACTCCGCGTTCAACAACCCTCCCCCTCGCCCTAATTGGCTAATGCTTTCGCGTTATAGACCATAGGCGGTGCCTTCCCGTCACATTTCGTAATAATTGCCGGGAAGATAAATAAAATCAACAAAAATCATACAAATAAGGATATGAAGGCATGCAAAAATACAAGTTTATAATGAACTGAGCAAATTGAAACAGAATGACTGAGCAATGAAACTGAAAGGGTTTATAATGAAAGAAGGCATTTGGCCTTTTCCACTGGGATTTTTTAAACCAGCACACATACCTTTCAAAAATGCTTGTCTTTCAGTCTTAAAAGTCGTGTCACACCATACTTTACTTTTCGTGTGTTCTTCGTGTATATTTAGCGATTTGTATCTCGGTGCAGTGTGGTTGTCCTTAAATAACGTCTTCGCCACACAGCAATATCGCCTCTGTCTTTTAGCACATTTTTCTTGCCTCTTTTTTCATTCACAAATCCCAGCTGTATAAGCAATCTGCTGAAATTTGGTAAATCTGCATCCTCATTTACAGCAGAGGAAATGTTACTTATGTTAGGGAGTTCGCTTCTAAATAAAAACTACACACATGAAGACGCACAACACTTTTCACGTATTTTTTTCCGAGCACGCACTTTTGTTTATTCCTGCTTTTGCCTGGAGTGGTAAGTTTTCCTGTTTCCTCAATTTCATGTCGCAATGTTCCTACAGATCTAACACTCACACCTGTAACTTCAGAGCTCAGCTGTTCGACTTCTCTCACTGACAAAGACGGATTCTTCTCTGTGAGTGCATTAAACACATGCAACACAGTTCTTTTTTCGCCTGTTTGTAAATAATTATCCTTGCGATACTTCAGGGAAAAACCTGCGGTAGACTCTGCCATTATACATATAATAAGTACATGTGCAATAAACGATCAATAAAATAATTTAGCTCCCGCACTCTCGAATGCGATGCATGACTAATCCAGTTCAAAACAAGGTCAGAGATAAAAGTCTTATAAACAAATGTCACCACTACCGCAAAATCACGTGCTATCGTGCCATGTGCTTGACAGCAAAGGAACCTCCTCTTTACTTTGTTTAAGAATTAACATGCATTTCAGGTAAATCAACTCTGTTGCGTAACATATTTAATTAAAACAGTTACGAAAATATAAATTTGACAATTCTCTTCCAACATATAATGGTATATCACCATGTTAGATAACGAACTAATTTTTATCGCACGACAGTCATTACCACAACAGCAACCAATGAGAGATGATTAGGTCACGTGACCGTTAAGAGATACTGGGTAAGCTTACGTGAAACAAGGTATAGTCGTCATCTTTCCTACTACCGCTGTCTAGCGGATTGCGGCAGAAACATTGTACGCACATGCGCACTGGTGCCAACAAACAAAACTGAGTTGCTTTTTCATTTTACATATCATTTATAACTGTAAGTTTAATGTAATAAATATTATAAAGACATAAAACCCCGATAGTCATTTATATACACCCTATACATTAAAAAGAAAGATAAGTAACCTTATATGACAATGATTTTTGGAACAATCGTTAGACAATGTCATGGAAATGTAACACGTCATATTTTATAGTTATGCTCGTCACAGAATAAAGTAGGTTACACGAGTTCTGAAAATAAATTCACTGATTGTTCTTCAGTTTTCCCTTCTTCATTTGTCTGCAATTTGGCGATGTCGTGGACGTGTTGTCGAGGAAGAAAAAATCTGCAGATATGTATCCGCAAAAATTGCTACTGACATTTTGGTATTGAATTTCCTTTCGCGACTCTTACCGCCGTAGAGACGTTTGGAGAATACTTGAGCTCCAGGCGGCCGGGGGAGGGGGACGGTGGGGAGGGTATTCAAAATGCTACAATCGGCTGACACGTTCAGACTCTCTTAATTCGATTCTGCAAAACGAATGTCGAGATTCATATACTACGTTCAAACTTCCCCACTCAGTATTGAAGTACATATTTTTCTCTTTACTACTAACTTTTAATTTACATTCAAATACTTCGGTATACGACGCAGTAGGCCAGAGAGATAGTGATATTGGAACCGTGGTCGCTATGTGATGACTTTGGTGTTCCCTATATGACCTCGATGAAATGAATGTCACATGATAACAAAAATGTCCACCCGCACATGTGTGCCTCTGAATGTCATAGATGATAAGCGAAAAGTATCCTGAATCATTAACCTCGTTTGTAAGAGCACCTGCTGTCATACATGTTCCAAAATTTTATTTCCTCATAAATGGTTCTTAACGATTTGATTAAACTAACATAGTTTCAACCATTTTATGACAGATGAACTGTGCATTTTGTAACATTTGTTTTGATTTATATTTAAAAATAAGTTTGAAAAATTTGTAAATTTATAAAAGGAAAACAAACAAAATTGTGTAAAATATATGCAATTTTGTGATTGGCTCTAGTAATAATTGTACGAGGACCGTTCAGAAAGTAACCTCCAGTTGATTGCAAAAAATTCACCAAGTTAAATAAAAATGCTTTAATATATACATCTTACAACTACATCTTTGCACTATTATTCTACATAGTCTCCATAACGATTGAGGCTCTTATAGTATTTGTTCACAAGCTTTGAAATCCCTTCTGCATAAAAATAACCCGCTTGTTCCTGGAGCCAGCCTGTGACCGCATCTTTGAGCTCTTCGTCCTCATCAAACCGCTGGGACCCGAGCCATGTCTTCATATGCATGAAGAGGTGATAATCGTTTGGTTCCAGATCTGGGCTGTAAGGTGAATGGTTGACAACGTCCCACTTGAAGGACTCAAGAAGGGCTCTTGTTCTGCGAGCAGAGTGAGGACGGGCGTTATCGTGCAAAAAAAACGATACCGGAAGTCACGATGAATAGCTGCTGCAGAATATCCTTTGGCTGTAAAAAACCTTACAACAGCACGCACTTCACATTTGGAGGGGTTTTCTATTGCGGCACGCATTTTAAACGGCCACAAACACTAAACTAGCGCAGCTACGACGTTCACTCGACCACGGCTTGATGCCGACTGACCTGCTGAGTGCGTGAATGCACAGATGGCGTCGCTACTCCCCCCACTACCCGCACTGTGACCGATCGGAAGTTACTTTCTGAACGGCCCTCGTATTACGTAAAGTATTTATTTATTACTCAATTTTTTGATTCCTATTTTACCCAAAAGGTATATAAGGAATATAGTTTACAAATTTATGAATATAATACAATTTACAAAAACATAAAAAATTACATATCAAGCTGACAAACAGTAAAGATCAAGATGAATCATTTAGCTTAAGAAATATCTTGTTTAAGAAAGATATGAAATATTGATAAGTTTTGTAATTCATCAGAATATGTGTACGTGGTTTTGAGAAAGTGTAACCTAAGGATTGAAGCAATAATTCAAGTTCGTATCTTTCAAATCAGAGAAACGGGCAATGAAATAAAATGTGAGGGACATCTTTATGATGATTTCCACAAATACAATCAGATGTGGATTTAATTTTGAATCCAAAAATGTAAGCTGAAAATTTGCCATGTCCAGTTAAGAATTGAGTGTGAACATAGTTAGGATTAACGAATTTACATTTATGTCTGTCAGAAACTGTTGGGAAATACAAATCCTTAGTCAAAGCACTACAATCACCTTTTAACCAGTATTCATTTCAGTCGTTGATGATAATCTCCTTTAATGTTTGCCTCACATAAGTAATAGGGCATACGTAATGTAGTGACGTAGTAGTAAATCAGCCAATCATATAAAAGTAATATATTTATTATTTATCCAGATTTATGAACCCTATTTTACACAGTGGTATATTAGTGTTACAGTTGATACATAAAAATACACAATTTTAACAAAAAACATTTTAAATACTAGAAGGAAGAAAATATGTTATAATCTGATGCATATTAATTTAAACTATTTCAGACGTTTAAACACTGAGTTTATAAACATCGTGAAGTACTTATACTATTGTGGCTTCATTAGCAAAGATATGAGTGGAGCAGAAAATTCAGTTCCTAGAGAGTCTAGCTTGAATATTAATTCTTGTCTTTCTCTCCAGAAAATGGGACAACAGAAAAGGAGATGAACCACAGTTTGAAATTCTTCACCACACATGCACTTGGGGTTAGATGTTAAGTGAAAACGTGATAAGAATTCACCAAATTTACCATGTCCACTTAAAAATTGTGTCAAAACAAAATTTGGTACAAGAGTTTCACATTTTCCTCTGTCATATACACTAGGGAAAAATAATGTTTTTGTTAAACTTCCATTTGGAGTTGTTAGCCATTGTTGGTTCCATTCTTCTACAATATGTTGATGTATTATTCTCCTTACAGTAGAAATAGGACATAAAGAGTATGTCACAGGAAGATTGGATTCTGCAGCCTTCTTAGCCAAACAATCAGCTCTCTCGTTACCTAAAATCCCACTGTGTCCTTTAAGCCATCCCATGCAAATATGTCCTGGATGGTTTTGAAGCAAGGTTCTGATTTCATGTGCTAATGAATTTAAGTTGTATTTAGCATTAATAGCGAGTAGAGCTGATTGTGAATCACTAAGAATACGGCAGTGTTGCCATTAACAGTAAACCATTTTATAGCTTCCTTAATTGCTTAGAGCTCCGACTGGAATACAGAACATTCAGGTGACAATTTAAACATGGAATGAGTTAGTTCCGTTTGATTTAAATAAACAACAAAAGCACATCCTACTGCAGATATATTATCTTCAAATTGGTAACGCGAACCATCTGTATATATGTAATAATCATGAAAATTACATATTTCCTTTAAACAGGTTACAAAACTTGATGGGTGTCCTGCTGTGGTAGGATGCTCCGGGATTTGTAGTTTTAAGTGAGACAGATAAGACGCACATTCACGTTCATGTCTTAAATTCATAATAGTTGCCCTTGATAAACCAGTGAGAGCCAAAGGTTCGATGTTAGCTATAAACTGAGCTGCATCAGTGGAGATTGTACGATATCCTAGAATTATGCGAAGGAGGAATCCCCTTTGAATTTGTGCAAAAGTAATATATGCGCAGCGATAGTAACGAAGGATTAAATAATGTTGGTGTAGTAAACGAAAGAAAATTCGTCTTTCTTCCTGGAACGCCGAAGAGATCGGAAGCTTTTTAAATTGCTCGAAAATATTTAAGAGTTAGTTCACACGCCTTAAACTTTCAAGTAAAAGTGCTGGTTAACAGTCTGGTCAGGGGGTACGAATTCCTGATGCACAATTCCACGAATATAAAATAAACAATGATCATAGTCTTCACATTTGACCTCACTTGCTGCCATGTTTTATTGCTCTCGGAGATTCTGGCTTGACGTTTGCTTGGTTCCTGGGTCGTACCCGTAACACCAACTCTCATCCCCTGTAATGACTTTGTTCCAGAAGTTTGGATCACATGCAATCTCTGTTTTCAAGTCCTGACACACATTCATGCGGATGGTTTTGTGCTCCTGTGTGAGAAGGCGCGGGTCAAATTTAGCAGCAACACGTCTGATTTGCAACTCCTCCCTCAAAATCCACTGGCACAAGCTCCAACTGATTCCTGTCACTGAAACTTGGTCGATAGTTTGGCGACCATCCTCGTTGATCTTTTGGTGGACCTTTTCAATGTTCTCCTTATTTCGCGATGTTGAAGGGCATCCAGAACGGGCTTGGTCTTCAACACACATCTCACCACGTTTAAAGCACCCAAACCACTCAAAAACCTGTGTGCGGCCCATAGCGTCCTCCTGGAAAGCTTCCTGAAGCATTTGGTGTGTCTCCGTTGCAGTTTTCTTTTAAACAGGAAACAAAATTTCGCACACATTCTTTGTTCTTTTATAGTTGCCATAACGACTTCGCAAAAGTAACCCACCAACAGTCAGAGAAACAGAATACTACACTTGCACGTTCAGCTCTATACTGACGTCGTCTACACAGCTGTTTCATGAAGGTCTCTACTAACACCATATAGCGTGAGAACCCTACACTACGTCTACGAGTGGCAGCGCCCTGGAGTCCGGTTTCTTTTGGGTCGCTCCTCAAATGTTGCCGCAGCTTTGGGGCATCGAAACCCACAACAGAGGAATTCTGCTGCACATGTCGCCACAACGTGAGGATCATAACATCTCCAACATCCCACCATTACCCCAGCACCAAAAACTTCTGTTTGAATATAATTTTCACAACGCAGGCCTTATACGAGGGCTATCCAGAAAGTAGATTACGTTTTGGAATAAAAAGTAAACAAAGTATAGGAAAAAAATTTTATTATATACAGATGAAAGCCACACTCAAATACTACTTTTCGACATAGTCACCATTCAAATTAAGGCATTTATCGTAGCGATGTACGAGCTTGGAAATTCCTTCGTCGAAAAATTCGGCCGCCTGCGCCTTCAACCACTTCGTTACCTCTTCTTGCAGCTGTGCGTCGTCATCAAAACGCTGCATAGCCAGCCACTTCTTCATTGCTGGGAATAGGTGGAAGTCGCTCGGTGCCAGGTCGGGACTGTACGGCGGATGAGGAAACAACTCCCACTTAAAAGATTCAAGAACTTCACGAGTGACATTTGCCGTGTGGGGCCTGGTGTTGTCGTGAATCAACATGATCTTAGAGCTCAACATTCCTCTGCGCTTGTTTTGAATGGCTCTTCTGAGTTTTTGGAGAGTTTGGCAATACCTTTGAGAGTTTATTGTAGTGCCTCTTTCCAGGAAGTCCACCAAAATCACACCTTTTCTGTCCCAAAAAACAGTCGCCATCATCTTCCTTGCCGACATTGTTTGCATGCATTTCTTGGGTTTTTGGGGAGAATTTGTGTGCCCCCACTGCATTGATTGCAATTTCGTTTCACAGTTCACGTGTTTCACCCATGTTTCGTCACCAGTAAAGATGCGATCGAGTAAAGAGTCACCATCCTTATGGTAAACGTCCAAAAAGTTCAACGATGCAGCCATTCGCTGATTTTTGTGGTCCTCTGTCAAGATTTTTGGAATCCATCTTGCACAAAACTTGTGGTAACCAAGCTTTTCGCTGATGATTTCGTGCAACAAACTTCGCGAAATTTGTGGAAAACTCAAAGAAAGTTCCGTTATTGTGAACCTTCGATTTTCACGGACTTTAGCATCGACTTTTTCGACAAGTTCGGCAGTTACTATGCTGGGTCTCCCACTTCGATCTTCGTCGTGAACATTGGTTCGGCCATTTTTAAATCTGATGACCCACTGACGCACTCCACCTTCAGTGATAATGTTGTCCCCATACACTTCACAAAGCTGCCGATAGATTTCTATCGGTTTGCAGTCGTAGTTCGTCGTATTCAATCATGTAATATGTAGCAGAATAGAAATCATTCTACAATCTTAAATTTTTTGGTTACAAAGTCTGAAAACCCCTTAGTTCTATGTAACTTTGCGTAACTGCAAAACTCTGAAGACAGACAAAAGCATACGTTATCAATAATATAATACACATTGTTTTGATTGTTGCGTGGTTTACGGAGTATAATAATGAATCCAGGTCTCATCGACAGTGACAACTTGACACAAAAGGGCCTTAGGATTTCATTTAAACAGCCTCAAATTTGAAAATTACAACCCCTTGTTGTCCACTATGAACAAACGAGGTACCCTACAGGACAACAGCTTTCTGATCTACAACTTATCGTGGAAAATGTAAATTGCCGCTTCCGTCGATACACCTATGGCCTGTGACACTCCGCGATCTTTCGTTCTATGCTTAGCGAGAATCATATCGTGGACTATTTCAACGACTTCCTCGGTAACTATATCTGCAGGGCACCCTGGTCGCTCCTCATAAAAAACGGATATTCAACCATGTGTAAGTTCGGTATACCAATATCTAAGTGTTGTCATACCAAGCGGGATGGCCCAGGCGGTATCATCTGTGGCTCGCATTTGAGAGGACCGGCTTCGATTCCCGTGGCCGACCTACCTGACGCATGGGTTTTCTCGGGAGTTTTCTCGGGCCACTGGACGAATGCTGGGTAGGCTAATTACATCCCCCGAATTTCCTGTTCCTATATTTCATCCCCATTATCATTTCATATCATCTCTCATCTGGTGGTCTCTTTCAGAGTAGAAGTGTCGGCGGGTGTCTCGGCGGTGCATGATAGGATGATATGCTCTGAGAAAAACTAGTTCCTCCTCCGGTGGGTCGGTTGCCGGTCTCCGCTCTTCTGCTGGGACCATTTCGGGACCGCCAGACAGGGACCTTTGGGTCTCAGTTACTGGGCTCGTTGCCGTCCCGATGTAGGGGAGCGAGTTCGTTGTCCTGGCCCTTCGGGGTAAATCTCTATCCAAGCAAACTATAGCGACCCTGCCCTCTGTACTGTAGTGACTCCTTAGGTAGGCCGTTCTCTGTCTCATTCACCTCATCCTTCCTCCCAGGGGTGTACCCACTAGCCGACATAGGAATAATGGTCCCAGCGTGGTGGCTACGTACCGAATCCCCTCCGTAATGAAATCCCATTCCCAATCCCAACTGTTGTTATAGAAGGTGAAAAGTCTGCATAAACAACACCCAATTTTACTTTTCTCTCCTCACAGATTTTCCCATATAAAAGCACTAAGCGAATCACTGAAGGATATGCACTATTTCTGTTTTAACAAAACACCTTCAGCAACTTACTGAAATGTCTGTAAAAGCCAAACTAACCTATAAATCGGCACCAAATATGTTTTTGGCAACGTGTAACAAGTGACAGTGCATGACGATAACAGAAACATTTTAGCCACGCCATCTATTTTGAAAAACGCGTACTTCTGAATCCCCCCCCCCCCTGAGTACGTAGCATTAGATCAGAAACTTTGTCGCTATTCCTATCGGGGAATAGAGGAAGATCCAGGGCATGGAATTTTAACGTTTACTATAGTAATATTCATTAGAATAGCTATGAAAACAAAATATTTTTCTGATGGAGAAAAGTAGTTAAACCTTTTCCTTTCACTCTTCCTTCCTTCCTTCCTTCCTTCCTTCCTTCCTTCCTTCCTTCCTTCCTTCCTTCCTTCCTTCCTTCCTTCCTTCCTTCCTTCCTTCCTTCCTTCCTTCCTTCCTTCCTTCCTTCCTTCCTTCCTTCCTTCCTTCCTTCCTTCCTTCCTTCCTTCCTTCCTTCCTTCCTTCCTTCCTTCCTTCCTTCCTTCCTTCCTTCCTTCCATCCTTCCTTCCTTCCTTCCTTCCTTCCTTCCTTCCTTCCTTCCTTCCTTCCTCCCTCCCTCCCTCCCTCCCTCCCTCCCTCCCTCCCTCCCTCCCTCCCTCCCTCCCTTCCTTCCTCCCTTCCTTCCTTCCTTCCTTCCTTCCTTCCTTCCTTCCTTCCTTCCTTCCTTCCCTCCCTCCCTCCCACCCTCCCTCCCTCCCTCCCTCCCACCCACCCATCCACCCTCCCTCCCTCTCACCCACCCACCCTCCCTCCCTCCTTCCTTCCTTCCTTCCTTCCTTCCTTCCTTCCTTCCTGTCCTTCCTTCCCTCTTTCCCCCTTCTCTCCTCATCTCCCTCCCTACTTCCCTCCCTCATTCCCTTCCTCCTTCCCTCCCTCCTTCCCTCCCTCCCTCGCTTCTTCCCTCCCTCCTTTTCTCCTTTCTTCATTTCCTCCTTTCCTTATTTCCTCCTTTCCTCCTTTCATTCTTTCTTTCTTTGTTTCTTTCTTTCATTCAATTTTTCTTTCCTTACTTCGTTTCTTCTTTATTTCTTTCCTTCTTTCCTTCTTTCCTTTTCCTTTTTCTTTGCTTCTTTCTTTCTTTGCTTCTTTCTTTCTTTCGTTCCTTCCCTCACAACCTCCTTTCTCTTCTCTCTTTTTCTTCTTTCCTTCTTTCCTTATTTATCTCTTTCTCTCTCTTTCTCTCTTTCTTCTTTAGTTCCCTCTTTCTTCCTTTGCTTCTTTATTTATTTTATTCCTTCCTTACTTACTTCCTGTATGCCTTCCTCCCTTCCCTTTTCTTCCCTTTTCTTCCCTTTCCTTTCTTCCTTCCTTCCTGTCCTTCTTTTCCCCTCCCTTCCATCCCTTTCCTCCCTTCCTTCCCTTTCCTTCCTTTCTTCCTTCCTTCCCTTCCTCCCCTTTCCCTCTTTCCCTTCCTGTCCTTCCTTTCCCCTCCCTTCCCTTCCTTCCTTCCTTCCTTCCCTTCCTGTCCTTCTTTCCCATCCCTTTCTTTTTGTTTGCTTTGCTGTCCTTTCCTTTCATTTCTTTGGTCCGAAAAGCAGTGAACTCCAGTGAACTGTAATTCATATAAAGTATACTGTTTCAGGCACCATTAAATCCACTAAACGAACTTATAAGGCGTATGTTGTTTCTTTCTTTTCTTTTTTCTTTTTCTCTTATTTTGTGTGAGAAATGTATGACTCAAATTCAGTGTCATACAAGTATAAAACTCGGTATTTAAATTATTTAATATTTATATTTATATTTAAGATTTTCAAGAAAGACATATTACCTCAAAACTACACTTTCCAACAGAGAGCTTTGGATCATTCTTATTTATTCTTTCGAGAAACGTTTGTAAAGTAGATATTATATACATTCCCCTCATATTTATAATGTTCTTTATTCCGAGAACTTGTAAAACTGATGTAGCAACAAAGGAAAACTTAAGGAGTTGTATCTACTCTTGGGCTGTGCCACACGTCCTCAAGGTATATAACATGTGGTTGTCATAGTAACAGAAGTACGACTTGAGGCAACGTGGTTCATAACTTGAGTCAAAGTTAACTCTGTTACACGTCAGTGGGCGGTTGTCAAGGTAATGGCTTCTACAACGATCGTTACCAACTTGCGCTTATTTCCATAATTGTGATAAATATTATGCATAGCCTCCATATTACGTTCTTAGGCTAAGTAGAGAAACGTAGAGCAAAGGACAAACAATTCACTAAGGGATGTCAGTTGAAATAGTAAAACCACGGGATAAAATATCGGCACACCGGCGGCAATGGCATGATCCTAATAATGAACTCCGTCATTAACGAATAAAATACATTTAATATCATTTGAAAGGTGAAGAGCAAAGCGTGTTGGACTAGAAACCAAGTGAGCATTTGCCTCTCAGCCAAGGAAAAACAGAATAATGTTTACGACAGCGTGGATGAAAAACTGGAATCGAACACGGAATTCCTTAAATGGGATCTCACAACATATGATACGGAAAACATAAGTGTAAAAGTATATCAAATATTCCACTTTACTTTTCCTTTAACAGTGTTCTAGATGTAAAACAGATAAATTGACCACTGCGGATAAAAGTAACAAAAATTATATATTAAAATTCAATTTATTTACAAAAAAAAAACTAAGAGTAAAATAATTTATATAGTCAGTTCCTTTATTTGAAACTTAACATCGTCTCGAAATTACGAGGAACCCCTCCATAACACAGATGGTAGCGTGTCTGTCTCACGTTCAAGAGGTCCCGATTTCGAATTTCTGTAGGCAAGAGTTATCAAAACGTCTTTTCTGGGATATACGCTTACCTTGAAAGACAATAACTCTAAGCTCTATGCACCATGGACCCATACGCACATATTTTCATTGATTGTACAGTATGACTTAAGTTGGAGGTTTTTCCTTATATTTAAAGATGAGTGTCTGGTAAGTCTAATCTCTACGTACCGTGCACTCATTTTTAAATAATTTTTTATTGATCGATTAGCAGTACAATGCTTTACAGATCAGAGTGAAAAGAAGGTAGCAGTACAATAAGAACAATAACACTCTGGGGTAGGCTAACACGCCGCCCCCTAACTCCATTAAGTTAGAACTCATATAATACTCTCTGTGAAACTATGTCAATATTGAAGATGTAAGACAGACATCAAGCAATAGAATCACTCGAATCAGATGTATCACTCAGAAGCAGGTCCTGTCTCTTCAAGACTGAGGGCTGGCGCGTGCGGAAGCCGATGTTATAATGCAGAGCTCCTGGAACTTCCTGCAGCCTGGAAAAGAAACGACGAGCGATCCTGCGAATGTAGTCGTGAAGAGGTAACAGTCCTAGTTCGTCATGGAGCTGCTGGTGCACTCATTTGAACATCATTTCATTCATCGTCCGATATGACTTAACGCTGGAGGATTTCCCTTATACTGAAAGATGAATGTCCGGCAGCTTGAGCTCTACGTACCGCGCACTTATTTGAACATCCTTTCATTCATTGTCTGATGTCGATGACGTTTGGAGGTTTATCCTTATCCGAAAAGTAAAATGTCAAGTAACTCTAAGCTCTAGGTACCCTATACTCATTTGAACATCATTTCATTCATCGTCCGATATGACTTAATGCTGGAGGTTTACCCTTATACTGAAAGATGAATGTCTGGCAACTCTAATCTCTACGTACCATGCAATCATTTGAACATCATTTCATTCATCGTCCGATATGACTTAACGCTGGAGGTTTTCCCTTATACTGAAATATGAATGTCTGGAAACTCTCAGCTCTAAGTACCGTGCAATCATTTGAACATAATTTCATTCATCGTCCGATATGACTTAACGCTGGAGGTTTTCCCTTATACTGAAAGATGAATGTCTGGAAACACTCAGCTCTAAGTACCGTGCACTCATTTGAACATAATTTCATTCATCGTCCGATATGACTTAACTTTGGCGGCTTCCGCTTATCCTGAAGATTAAAGTTATCTATAGGCTCTATGTACCTGGACTCAATTGGATATCACTTCATTCATACGTGACTTCTAATGAATGCCGTAAATTAAAAATAAAGGAAAAAAGGAAAGCAAAGAAAGAATGGTTTAAGCTCTTTTTTAAAACAATTTCCTTCTTGTCTCATAATATCATCTCATTCTTTAACTCCCGCATCCCAGTGATTCAGTCATAACCCAATTAACATTATTACATTTGCATGATGTGATACAATATTCAACCTCATATTAGTACTCCAGGAAAGTGGGCTACAAAATCTGATACTTTACGAGACGATATTTCAAATAGAAATGATGGTCTCCCAATAGCCTCAGCTAATATATCTGGCTGGATCATAAAAGGGCTTCCTTTACGCGCAAAGAGCACATAAAAATGTTAAAAGGAGTCCTTGACGCTTCTCGAGGGGGATCGTTATTTACACAAGTTGATATAAAATCCGTCACCTGCAACTGTGTCACTGCCTAAATCATCAGCTGGAGAAATATCCAGATCATAAATATGGATTTAGATTATAAAAATGGATTGGTAATATCTCCATAGATTTCATATACCGACGTAAACCCTTTACCGAAATAGCAGCCATTAATTCACAAATACAACTATACCCAGAATGCATATTTTGATATTAAATCAACAATACGAGTAAACTTTTAAATGAAAGATAGCATAGTCCTAAAATGAATTTATCAAATTATATTCCTAGTGCCAGAAACAGCAATTTATATATCAAAAATCATTAACACAACATGCACTGCTTCCATAGTAACCAGGTCCAAAAGGTGTGTAGTAATTCTCAACTTGGTAACCATGGAAACAGTTAATATAGTACAGTACTTTCCTGTACATTAGCAATATAACAACATGTACTGTTTCTATAGGAACCAGGTCTAAAAGTGTGTAGTAATTCTCAACTTGGTTACCAGAGAAACAGTTAATATAGTACTGTACTTTCCTGCACTTTGGCAATATAACAACATGTACTGTTTCTATAGTAACCAGGTCCAAGAGTGTGTAGTAATTCTAAACTTGGTTACCATAGAAACAGTTAATATAGTACAGTACTTTCCTGTACATTAGCAATATAACAACATGTACTGTTTCTATAGTAACCAGGTCCAAAAGTGTGTAGTAATTCTCAACTTGGTTACCATGGAAACAGTTAATATAGTACAGTGCTTTCCTGTACATTAGCAATATAACAACATGTACTGTTTCTAAAGTAATCAGATCCAAAAGTGTGTAGTAGTTCTCAACTTGGTTACCATGGAAACAGTTAATATAGTACAGAACTTTCCTGTACATTAGCAATATAACAACATGTACTGTTTCTATAGTAACCAGGTCCAAAGGTGTGTAGTAATTCTCAACTTGGTTACCATGGAAACAGTTAATGTAGTACAGTACTTTCCTGTACATTAGCAATATAACAACATGTACTGTTTCTATGGTAACCAGGTCCAAAAGTGTGTAGTAATTCTCAGCTTGGTTACCATGGAAACAGTTAGTGTAGTACAGTACTTTCCTGTACATTAGCAATATAACAACATGTACTGCTTCTATGGTAACCAGGTGCAAAAGTGTGTAGTAATTCTCAGCTTGGTTACCATGGAAACATTTATATAGTGTAATTGTTGGTGGTGAATTGGCAATGTGGCATGCTGTGTTTCGTAGAAACGAGTTTTGAGAATTGGGTCATTCTGAGAATTATATCCAAGAATCACACATTTCCTATAAGGCAGCAGACCATTTCGGAGAGAGGTAAGTGAGTTTCGATATGGAAGGGGTTTTAAGTGAATTAAAAACAAACCTTGGCGGGTGAGATATCCACCGTGAACAATGGAACGTAGTAATGTGAAAATAATGAAGTAGATAGTATTATTACTTGGTGTGCGCAATGCGTTCCTTCACAAGATAATTAAAAATAAATTGCTTTGCTCCAGATTTATCGCCGGCTGGGAAAGACCAGCAGGAAATTTATGTCTGGAACTGCGTCGAATTACTTTGCAGTCATTAACATCTGTATCGAGCGTTTATTGTTCTGGAGAAGAGGTTTAATTTGATGCCAAAGGTGCCTTTGTGGATTCAGCAAGTACCGGGTGATTCCGGAAAAACCTTCCTTCGTTGAAAATAACATCAAAGTAGTTTTTGATGACTTGATGTGTTTCTAGAGTTCTTATAAATGGGCATACAGGGCATTTTTGTTGTTGATTTATTCATTTGTCTGATGTAACAAAGGAAATGTCGATAATCTGCACTCTACTCTCTGGTTTTATGTTGAAATGTTTCTGAATTCGCGAGAAACAACTAAATACCGACAGGATTTTTAAAGTTATTGCAGGTATTTAACGATTCAAGCATTTAATATTGAATATATCAGAAGTGGCTTACGCTAAAACTACGTATTTGAAATATATAGTGTTACGTTTGTTCTGCGAGGCGTTTGCTATATTTGTGACAGTTGTGTGGTAAAGAACTCCAAAAAATGCTAAACTGTCCTGGCTCAGCCAAAGAACAAAAGATAAATAAATAAATACATAAATAAATAAATGAGTAAATGAATAAATGAAATAATGAATAAATGAATAATAAAGAAATAAGTACATAAATATCTAGATAAATAAATGCATGCGTAAACAAACAAATAAACAAACAAACAAATAAGGAAAGAAACAAAAATAAATAAATAAATAAATAAATAAATAAATAAAAACTCAATGGATGAATCAATGGAAGGATGGATGGACGGATGGATGGATGGATGGATGGATGGACGGACGGACGGACGGACGGACGGACGGATGGATGGATGGACGGATGGACGGACGGATGGATGGAGGGACGGACGGATGGACGGATGGAAGGATGGACGGACGGACGGACGGACGGAGGGACGGACGGACGGAGGGACGGACGGACGGACGGAGGGACGGATGGACGGAGGGATGGAGGGACAGACTGACGGAGGGAACGGACGGACGGACGGACGGAGGGACAGACTGACGGAGGGACGGACGGACGGAGGGACGGACGGACGGACGGAGGGACGGATGGACGGAGGGACGGAGGGACAGACTGACGGAGGGACGGACGGACGGACGGAGGGACGGACGGACGGACGGAGGGACGGATGGACGGAGGGACAGACTGACGGAGGGACGGACGGACGGACGGACGGAGGGACGGGTGGACCGGTAAATGGGAGAATGGGTGAATGGGTATGTAGAGATAGGTATATATATATATGTATGTAGAGAGAGAGAAATAGAGACAGAGAGAGGCAGGTAGGTGAGTGAGTAAATAAATAAATGAGTAAATAAATGACTAAATACATTTAAAATAAAATAAACAAATAAAACATTTGTAAAGTCTACTGAGATGGAAGACAATTAACCAATTATTTATAAACTCTAAGTGACTATAAATAAAGATTGGTGTTTTCTCTCGCTCCATAGACTGCCATTCCTCCATGTTCTGTCTTGCCAAGGAGCGTTCAGTCTTTCAAGCTGAATTATTAGCAATTCGTGAAGCAATGAAATGGTGCAACAGCTTACAATGTACCGCTCGCCTTTACAGTGACTCACGAGCAGCAATTGCAGCTTTCAAAGATACCAAAAACAGCAGTCCTATTGCAGCTGAAATAAGAAGTCAATTATTATGTAGTTCTCATCTGTCAGGGGGTATGTGGGGATTGCCGGAAATGAACGTGCAGATGAGCCAGCAAAGGGAGCTGCGACTTCAGATCTTCAAGAGACATACACTCTATGCCCTGTTTCTTATGTGAGGCAAACATTAAACGAGATTATCATCAACGACTGGAATGAATACTGGTTAAAAAGTGATTGTGGTGCTTTGACTAAGAATTTATATTTCCCAACACTTTGTGACAGACATAAATATAAATAAATTCGTTAATCCTATGTTCTCACTTAATTCTTAACTGGACATGGCAAATTTTCAGCTTACTTACTTCGATTCAAAATCAAATCCACATGTAATTGAGGGCCGCGTCGTGGCTCAGTGGTTAGACCGCTTGACTCTCACCAAGGTGGCCCGGGTTCGATCCCAGGTGACCGCAAAGTGAGATTTGTGGTGGACAACACGGCGCTGGGGTGGGTTTTTTCCTGGATCTCCAGTTTCCCCCGCCATCTCATTCCACCGGTGCTCCATCTTCATCTAATGTATCATCAGTGTCATCGCCTGCGTCCCGTTGGGGAGGTGATTCGTCCCCTTCAGCTGCCGTGGTGCGGCCGCTGCGGTTCATTAGCACTCGTGGTACCTCTGACGTTACTAGGGGAACCTCGGGCCGAACATTCGAGCCCCTCCCTCTGGGAGTTTTTCGGATTGGGTTGGTCTCGAGGGGGTAGTGTGTTCCCGACACCCACGAGAAATTGGGTACCTCCGGCCAGGCTAGGGTCGCCCGGAGAGGGTAGAGGGTTGCCTTATGTGTCCCGGTTACTAGCCTGTAGATCAGCGGCGGCCCTACCAAGGTTATTTGGTAGCCGGTCCATTTTGGATTGGCGCGTAAGTGGAGTATCCACTTCCGTCCTGTCTGCCGTGTGCAGCGGGGGGGGGCAGCTTTTAAAATAGCTACTGTCCTATGGAAAAGACCCGAGAGACCCGGGTTCTGGTCCTACGAGTCCAGGACTAATGGGAGTAGAACCTCTTGACTTATAATGTCATCGCCTGCGGTGCCGTATGTAGTAAAAGCGGGCGTTAAACACTACACATTTCTTTTCATTTACATCTGATTGTATTTGTGGAAATTATCTTCAAAATGTCTCTCACATTTTATTTGATTGCCCGTTTTTTCTGTTTTGAAGGATACGAACTTGAATTATTGCTTCAATCCTTAGGTTACACTTTCTCAAAACCACTTACACATATTCTGATGAATTACAAAACTTATCAAAATTTCATGGCTCTCTTAAACAATATATTTCTTAAACTATATGATTTATCTTCATCTTTACTGTTTGTCAGCTTGATATTGCATTTTTTATGTTTTTTTTTAAATTGTATTATATTCATAAATTTGTAAACTATGTTCCTAAAATACCTTTGGGTAAAATAGGAATAACAATTGCATAATAAATAAATAATAAGTGACTATAACCTTTAAGTGACTATTTGTTACCGTTTAGGATATAATATGGTAGCATTTTGCACGATGAAGCCTGAAATCAACGACAATAATTAAATCTTTTATCCTTATCTGGTTCCTGTAGCTGATTTTTTTTAAGCTTTATTGAAACAAAAACGAGGATCATCGCTTCTTATGTGGAAGCGGGGTTAGGTGAGGGAAAGTGTAGGTAGGTTTGTGCAGATCCCGCGATAAGCACTCTGGAAATTCTCGTTTATTTCGAGCAGCATCTATCTTGCTGCCTGGCGTAAAGTGTAAGGCCAGGATGGCAGGCATGGCTTGCGCCCTGGAAGCCAAACTGGGGAGTCAGGGTGGACGGTACTAAGTGTTCAGTCGGCGTAGATGGCCCAAGTATGGGTTAACTGTTAAATTTATAGCTCTAATTTGTTCGCCGATGGTGTGTTTGGCTGGATGGTCGTGGCGGCAGAGGCGAGTGGCGTCTCCAGGGCAGCCAGGCGGTTGTTTGTGTTGTGAAGTTCGGTCTGGTTCTTGGTTGAAGCAGTCCTGAGTTCGTCATAGAAGGCTGGCGTAGGTGGTGAGGAATGGCCCGGTACAGGAGCTGCCGGTGTGGTGGTTCTGCACCTGTTGTTCGGATTGAGCGGGCACTGTGCCTGACCTGTGTAGTGGCCAAGGCCATCGCAGGTGGCACAGTATCGTCGGCGGCGGCGAAGGTCGTGGCGCGTGCATTCGGAGGTCAGTGATGAGGCACCGCAATAGTGGCACCGAGGTGGAGCGTTGCACGTTGAGGCGTCGTGTCCGTAGCCACAGCAGCGCCGACATGTGTGGTGACGTAACGCTCTGCTAGCCTCGATTATGAGATACCGCCCTAACAAGGGCAGGCCCGTCCTCAGGGCAGCCTCATAGTCGGCTATGTCGGCGAGCTGCAGCCCGACAAGGTTAGAAGGCCCATGGCGCGTGGTGATTCTGGTGGTCTTGAGAGTAGAGGGCCAGAGCTGTTGAGCGGCGGCGAGTATGTAGCGGATCGGGAGATCTCGTGGGATCCCGCGGATAACTGCCGAGTGCGGTGCGGCGTGTTCTGGAGTGTAGACAACGTAGGGCTCCTTTGTTGGTAGCAGCGTAGGACCTGTGGCTGTAGCTGATGAACTAACGTAACCCTATATGGTTTTAAGTCTGCACTTTTTGCAGCTCTCTGACACATTGAGTAGGTGTATCCTGTCTCCTGCGACAAACGTCTTAATGTCCTTATTAGGTCGGAAAGTTTTCATACCACCTATATATATTTCAAGAAATAAATGAATCTTAATAACACCAACTGTGAATACTTATAAGGATTTGAAGGGAAACTTGTTGAAAATTTACTTGAAGCATATTAGCTGACAAACTGTAATACAGTTATACTGGACTGATTAGTTGTACTGGTATATGTGACTTTGATATATGTTTATGTCTTATAAAACATTTAACTTTTTGCAGTGAACCCTTCTTTTATTACCTCTTCAGTTACAGCGAATGTTTTTTCGTTTATTTTACATATAGGTATGTCACATATGCAGGGTAATTAGTTCTTACTATAAGAATGTATTATAAATATTGTTAAGGGCAGTTGGTCTGCCATACGTTTATATATTTTTGTAATGCTACTTAGCAAGAACTTTGGCTCTGGAAGCCATTTCACAGAAGAACAAATAAATAAATTATTCTAACCGGAACGGCGACTTACGCTACAATACAGTTTCCTAAAATTGTGATTAGATCAGCATAAAATAATAGCTTTCCTTCTCGAGAAACAAGCCAACTGAAAAGACGATTAGAACCACCTCATTTCTATAGATACGTGGACGACACTTTTGTAATTTGGCCGCATGGATCAGACACTCTCCCCAGCTTTCTTGCGCATCTCAACAACCTTCGGAGTCAAATACAGTTTACCATGGAAGTGGAGAAGACTGCAACACCTTCATTCTTGGACATTCTTGTTTCAACTGTCGCATGCTGTATACCGCAAGCCTGCACACACCGATCTCTATCTGAACACACATGGTTTTCATCATAAATCTCAACGACTGGGAGTTCACAATACACTGGCCCACAGAGCTTTGTCTCTCTCTGACCCCAGCCACTTAAAACAAGAATTACAACAACTGAGACTCACTTTCCGTCAAAACGGCTACTCCGGATATGACGTTGAAGCCTCGATCACCAAAGCTAGGAAAGAGAAACCAGTAATACAGCAAGCGTCAGATAAGCCTAGCGCTACAGCCTGCATCCCGTTTACCGACAATCTATCCGGCAGAATCAGCAGCATCGATCACCAAAGCTAGGAAAGGGAAACCTGTAATACAGCAAGCGCCAGATAAGCCTACCGCTACAGCCTGCATCCCGTTTACCGGCACTCTATCCGGCAGAATCAGCAGCCTCGATCACCAAAGCTAGGAAAGGGAAATCTGTAATACAGCAAGTGTCAGATAAGCCTACCGCTACAGCCTACATCCCGTTTACCGGCAATCTATCCCGCAGAATCAGCAGAATTCTCGCCAAATGCAACATCAGGACCATCCACTAGCCACCCCCGAAGATTAAACATCTGTTGAGACCGGTGAAAGACAAAACTAGACTTCCAGGTTCCGGGAATGTACCGGCTTCCCCATGAATGTGGGTCACCGTATATAGGACAAACTGGAAAATCCATCACTACCAGAATAAACGAACATGAACGGAGTATTCGTTTAATGTAACTTGAGAAGTCTGGGCTGGCAGAGAATTGTTTTGATAACGACCATAGGGCCAACTTTCTGGAGACGACTATCTTGGCAAAATGCAACAGTTACTGGGAGCGGAGGGCTAAGGAGGCTTTGGCCATTTCCTCCGACAGGAGCACGCTTAATCGTGATGCTCGATTTCAGTTCACTTCCTCTTGGAAACCAGTTTTAAACTGGAAACCCGTCGAGTTAAGCATAGATCTATACAACATGATCATCAAGTTACGTAGTTACGTTTCTTTGACCCAATTAATTTTCAACTCTCACGCCATCTCCTGACCTGGCACTTAATTTACTGAAAGCAGTCTTTTGTTCAGTTTCTTTTTTTAAATTTACGTCCTCCAACGTTAAGTCATGTCGGACGGTGTATGAATTGGGTGAAATGATGCTCAAAAGTGTCCAGAGTCCATATAGCTTAGAGTTTCCCAACATTCGTCTTTCAGGATAAGGGAAAACCCCGGAAAAAGCCTTATCCAGGTAACTCACCCTGACCGAGATTCGAACACGGGACCTCTTGAGCGTGAGGCAGACAGGCTACCATAATGCGAGTATTGATAGTGATTTGTCTTTGTTTACATTTTTGTTATATCCAGTGATAATTTTTGGTTATATTTTTATAAATCTTAAGCTGTATGACATTGACGAAATCTTATTATAGGAACCACAGCTGTAGCCTCCAAGTACACTTAAAAATAGTCATTCTGTGCCAGCACGGTATGGAATTATGAAGGTGGTCTTAAAGGTGGTCTACTATCGAGGAAAGTCTACTGCATTCCCATTGAAATTCATTGCGTTCTTTACAAAAACTTTGATCTCGATTTACATGAGTTTTGATAGAGGAACATCCATTTATAGGTATAGTTTGATCAAAGAATATCAGAGAAGGCGGTGTGAATTTTTCTCAAGGTGTTAAACATTTTAGGTGCAGAGTTACAAAAACTGCCCTAGTATTACATCGTGGCCTGTTTTGAGTGCCAACTTCGTGTGTGGACAGCAGATGTCATGCGGTTACAATTTCACGCAGAGGGGACCGAACCTAGGATGTGCAGGTGAGCCATTTGGGTTACCACATCCCGCAGACTCCAACAAATCTTCCCCGGACAACCCGCTGACCTCATCTCGGCGCCGGAATATCCGAAACCGATCAAAAGTCGGGCACAACAAACCCAAACTGAACGCATGTCTTTCAAATCGTGCAAAGTGATTCTGTAATTGTTAGGCAATAGATATATATGAGTTTTTGTGGGAATTTGGAAAGGGTTTAGGTAGTACAACTAAGAGGGAAACCTCGCACACTTAGGATTAGAAGAACATTTATGTGTATAATAATTTAATGTAATATTAGCAATATTTCATCTCATCTCGAGTTCGACACAAGACTTAACAATGCCATTCACTTTAACCATAGCCCGCTCACATGTCTTTAAGCCTCGGCACTCGCCAGCTGGAGTGTTATGACTAAAAGTTAGAGATTTCTCCACTATCCGCCGTATGGCGCTGGCTGATGACCCCTGTGCAACCCTGTTCCAGCGTACAGCTGCAATGTGTTGACATTATAGACGCAGAACTTTCCGATGCAGTGGTTTACAGTTTAGGAATTTATCTTTTTTCAAACACTTCCGTTGTCGCAGAGGCAATGCACCTTAATATCACAGGAATATAATGTTTTAGCGTATCAGTTCACTTAGCAGTTCTGAATGCTTTCAGTTACCTGCACACACGAGTTAAGAACAATACTGCTTTGCTGGCATTATGTATTCCTCTAGGCTTTTTCTCACATATACTTCAGGTAGCTTAGGTACAGCAGTTGTTATAAATTTCTCTATAACTGCCAAAAGAGAAAAACTCTGGAGATGGGTAATAGAACGTGGAATTTTCGACCCTTTTGAACATTAGACTTACAAGGGATTCTGAACACTTGGCGGTAGACACTTTAGTAATACAAGTGGCACAAGAGAATCCGGGCGCTATTTTTTTAACTATAAAACCTCCTATATATGCCAGTGATAAGTGGACTGTTACATGAAACGAGGCTGTCTAGGAACAAAAGAAAAAACTAAGTAAGTAAACAATTAAAAGCAGTTTAAGGGTATGTATGACTGAAATTTTCAAATTCTGAATTAATAATGCTAGCTTTTTCAAATTTACACCATAGGTGTAGTATATTGTAAACATGTTAAAACTTAAATTTAAACCATTTTCTCCAGCAGTTTAGAAATTATGATAAATTTTGTATGTTTTTTGTTACGTCACTAAAAAAGTCCCTTGCGACAAAATATTTTGAATTTTGGTCTAATATTTTAACCCTATGTTCATAATACACATACTTTTTGAAATTGCTCTGGGTTTTTTCTGTGTCTCCTTTAGTTTAGGTCACAATTTTTTTTTAATTTACAAATATTCTTTTGTTGTCTAAAAACTGTAAGTTTTGTGTTTGAAAATTAAAAATATATGCTTATATACATTTCACAATAAAACCTAGGGCAATTTCCATTCCTCGTGGTATTCTGAACCTGTGTAGGAAATTTCATGAATGTAGTACAAAAACTGCATCGCAAGGAGCATTTTACAGGAAGAAAAATGCTGAAAATATGAACATTGAGAAAACAGCGATTAAAGATTTGATTGCATAACTCACATTAAATCCAAACAGGCTGATAGGTTGGACCCTCAGATTTCTTTTTCCTCTCCTCTGTTGCTGCTTTTTCCACCTTTTTCTTCTTCAGATGTTGCTTTTCTTCTGCACAACTTCGCTTCTTGCTTTGCAGGATACGAGTCTGATCTCGCTGCACTGAAGTTTTCCTTGCTGAGTATACTACACTTCCACCTCTGATATTTTGCAGCAGCTCCAATGACTTAAGACTACCCATGTTAAACTCACTGATGCTTTTAATAACAGCAAGATCCAATTTTTGTTTTGATATGAAAACTTGCTTTGGGCACTTATTCCATATGACATGATGCAAAGATTCATTGGCATTCTGTGTTTTTCCTGTTTTGCACCTCTCTAGTAATGTTGTAGAAGCCAGCCTCTGATATATTGGCAACATTTTAGGAACTATTTTGTCTTTTAAAGCCTTATTTTTCTTTTCTTGAATTGAAAATTTAAGAACGGAAAACAGACAAAGAATGTGGATGTAGGCAAAAGAGGGCGTGACCCTGACAGAGTTTAAAGGCCACCGACATTTAAATAAGCATTTAAAAATGGCGTCCGGAGGCAAATTATGCATTTTTCACATTCGGGAATATCTAAATTATTTTATAGAATTAAAATAAAAAAAGTCGTTATTTTCACGATTTTCATGAAATTTCAGTCATACATACCCTTAACAATATACGTTAGTAGGTCTTATAAGACGGAAATTCACATAACCTTTAATGTTGTTCAATTCGCGCAATATTGCGATTATTGTGTCTGGAAGCTCTGTTGCAGTGTACAATGGTGTCTTTTATCAATAATTGAATTGATTTATGAAAATTATTGGTTTCATAATAAAGTAATCTTTCTTCATTTGCTTGCTGCTTGTTTAAAAATTTTTGTGCCTTTTATTTGCTCCCCATAATTTACATCTCAAGGTGTTATTCTCCCTTTCCAATATTTTTAATTTAGAAATTATTTCTTCCTCAGTCTGAATTGCAGCGCAGTTATGAGTACGAGCATCTGTGACATGATCTAGCGCATTAACACAAGCAGCACTGTTAACGCTTTCTCTGCTAGAACTGCGTCTCCGTTTTCTGCTTTCTGTGTGCAAGCATATTTTTGAAATTTGTTGCTTTGGTGTTGCTTGTTTCACTAATTTATAATCTGGTAGTTCGGAAAAATTCCTGGAATACTTCCGTTTTCAGCAGTTTAATTTTACAGCCTGACTTATAGTCGTCCTCAGTAAAATGCAAACTGCACACGACTGTTGAATTAGATTTGTCATTTACCACGAAATTCGAGCGCGATATAGCTTTTAGCCATTGTTTACGTAGTTCTTCTACTGGAAATTCATGGAAACTTATCCCTTTTGATTTTCCTTTCTTACTTTTACAGAAGGGTAAGCAACAATACACCATCTGCAATACAAAGTATTGGGCTCATAATTGCTGCTATGCTGTTTGTTGTAATTATTGCTACTACTGCTGTTATAATGATGATAATAATGATAAAAATGATAAAATAATTATAAAAATAATAATTAAAATAAAATAATATAATATGTAATTCTTACATTTGGAGCATTGCTATTGTCACCCAATTATCGGGAAGCACCACAAACAACAGCTGAGAAGGGACCGGAGGCCACGCCACACCCACTCATTTGTCTCCTGTCACTAACTGAAGGGATGGTTAGGAGAGGGATGTCGGGCCCCTGAGCCGTCTCTTTACCCTTCTCCTAGGTTCTGGAAATTACGGGACATTCAATCTAATCGAAAATCTTCCAGATCGGCAAGCGGACCCTATATAAGCAACACGTCGTGCAAGAGGAGTCAGTCAGTCAGTCAGTCAGTCAGAGTTCTTGGTGTAAGAATGCAGTGCTAGTGTACGACGAGAAGACTGTGTGAGAGCATCGGAAGATTGTACGTAATTACGAGTGCAAGTGAAATTGTAACGGACGAACTGGTGAATCGTAATTGTGTGCATTACGTAATTCTGTGTAATTGGCAAGAGTTTAACTGTAAGTCAGTGCAAATAAAGAACATTGTTGAGTTTGTGTAATTGGACTTTTCATTTCACGAGCCCACAAAGTCACAATATGTATGGTTCATGGACCTCGACCTTGAAGAAAAGGAGAGCTTTGAAATATAGTGCTGTCTATCGTAAATGCTTGTACTATAAGGCTGTCATGGGAAGTCTACCTTCTAGATAATGAACTGCCACCATTTACAGCACAACAGTAAAAGTAATAATAAAAAACAATGACATGTTGTGATCATACTTATGACTAATTATATTCTCTTATTTATGCCCAGTTTTCTTTTTCGCTTAATTTCAATTGTTGTCAACAGCACTTCATGTAAAATTCACTTTCAATACTAATTGATACCATACAATTGGTTCAACTATCACCATACTAAATGTCGGGAAGGCCACTGACGGCTACAAGAGGATACTTTAGGGGTCAGCTTTGAGAGCTCCAAGCGGCAAAAAAGGCAAACACCGCGCGGTCGCTTAAATGCGTAGGAATCCTACTGAGTGCCGAAGCTTTAAGGGATGTCAGCGGGCTATGCTTTAACAAAACAACGCACCACTACACTGAAAACGAACTGAACATTAACTCAGTCTGTTTCAGTAGGTGCACTTTTCATTTGTGCTTGATATACGTTGTGAAGATGGAACGCTGCTGTTTTACAGACGTATCTGTGTTGAATGGATGGATGTTGGGTAACCATAACCATGTGAAGATAAAACGGACATCGCTCGTGTTCTAAGTGTCGTAGAAGCAGGATCTTTGCACGATCATGATCAGAAAGTAAAATTCTTTCTTATTACAAGATAGGTATCTGTCATTTCAAATAATTATTTGAGCGTAATTAATGAGATAATGTTCTCAGTTCAGGCACGTGAGTTGCGGGTACAACTTTCGGCAGCGCTGGTAGGAGAGGCAAGCTTCGGATTTGCTGCAGTCTGCAGTACGTTCAGTCTCCAAATGCCTTTAACTTTAGCGAAGATTATAATTGGTTGAGTTTACCTATTGCTTGAAAGTACTGATTGCCAAAGACAAGAAAGCAAGCTAGATGAATGTGCAGCGGAATCACTTTTGCTATCTCCCCGGGTTATATGCTCGCCTTCCGAGTATAGCAAGAAGGGAAGGCTGGTGTAAAATACACAAGTTTTGTCACACAGCTCACCTATACATAATACCTATCGCTGCAACCAACATTAAATCTGGCAGCATGGGTGGCTCATATGTACTTTAATTCACTCAATTCCTAGTAAACAGATCCGCTACCGGAGCAGACCAACAGCTTTAACACCTCTGCCCCACGTAAACCTCTACAGTCTGATTTTTAAAAGAAAATGCGTGAAGGTCATCAGCCAAGGGATGCGAAGAGTAAAAAGGGAATGTCGTTGCTATGGTAACGTAAAACAAAGGTTGCCAGATTGGACACACTGGTGAATCACATACTCCTCAGCTCAGTTATCGCTAGTTGTATGCGGGAAAGAGTTTGTCTAGTTGCGCAGTTAAAACAAATTAAAATACGTTTTTAAGGAAGCAAGACTTAGTGACGGTAGGATTAGAGGTGGACCGAGGAATCATGACCCAAGACAAAGATCAGCTTACGGTCGAGTTGTTACATTGCACAGCCAAGCTAGAGAATTTGTCTGTTCTCTTAGAGAATTCTTCCAACAGGAAGCAAGACGTAGTGGCGGTAGGATTAGAGGTGGACCGAGGAATCATGACCCAAGACAAAGATCAGCTTATGGTTGGGTTGCTACATTGCACAGCCAAGCTAGAGAATTTGTCTGTTCTCTTAGAGAATTCTTCCAACAGGAAGCAAGATTTAGTGGCGGTAGGATTAGAGGTGGACCGAGAAATCATGACCCAAGACAAAGATCAGCTTATGGTTGGGTTGCTACATTGCACAGCCAAGCTAGAGAATTTGTCTGTTCTCTTAGAGAATTCTTCCAACAGGAAGACGAGAGTTTGCTCCTTATCAATGAACAGCTTATTCCTTTTATCCAAAAGCGACAGTCACATGTCAGTAGATAGGCTTGCACGCAAAAGAATTCCTTTGAGTCAAAGTTCCGGCATATCGGCGGCGTTGATATGAACATGTCAATTAACAAAGTCATTAATAGTAGTATATTGCGATATTAATGTATACGGAACCAGGAAATGTTTGAAAAAACGACGCGCTTGCAAGGAGTTTTTTAGTTCTCGATAATTACCACATGTGTGTTGCACATTATTCTTTAGCACTATGTGCATTTATATGAATCTGAATTTTAGTAGTTTAGATATTAGCTGAAATATTAATAAATATAATTGAAGATAAATGTTAGATTTTAGAACGTGCATCGCGTATATGTGTTTCTATGGAGAAATACTTACCGCACTGTGCAAGAATGTCAACTTACGATGCATAGCAACAATAACGCTAAGTATGGAATATTAGTCACATAGTACAAACAATTATTTAAAAGAACTCACACATGTGAAGACCCTACAACGCAGTGAATGTGTGAACAACTTATTTCTGTTTATAAAGTAGGCTAATACAGAATAACTGTACATATTTTTGTTGAGGTGAAATAACTCGAACCCTTTTTATGTTTCGAGTGTTGAGAGGATAAAGAAAGCGAATCTGGTGGGCGACATTGCACTACCCACGTGGAGAAACAGATGACATTCGCGTATCTTCTTTTAAAAATCAGACTGTAGCTTTCTTGCCGTGGGCATGCAGTAGTGGGTACAGGAGGGAGGTTGGATTCACACATACAGTGCCTTGCTTTGCGGCCCTGCTCTAGGTCTAGTAAAGTCTGTCTAATCAAGGCAAATGCAGTTGCTCCACAAAGGAAACTGGCCCTATCGCCCACTATTGACCGTCAGAAATCTACCTCAACACTTAAGAAATGGAACTCTGTCGTGGAGGACCAATGGCAACCGTGATTTTCTGGAAATGACAGTCGCATGTTTACTCCACGTGGAGTCTCAGTTGCCACCAGGAACTTTGGTCATCAGAACAATTATTCATTTAATTATGTAATACGTTTAAATAGTTATACATAAATTTGAGAACTGTGACTAGCTATGTTAGTGAAAGTAAAATTGTATACTTTGATGTAAAATATTATAACGAACCTGAGCAGACATACGTGAGAAACACTGCACTCTCGGGCGATGGTCTATGAAGGGTGGATGTCAGACAATAAAATGGAATGCTAGATATTTTACTGTACCATTACATTGGTCAATAACATTTTAGTTTTTCCTTGTGACGCCGTGCTGTGTGTATATAAGAGGGCAGCAACCCCCATTCAGTCCTCATTGGTTGCTCATTGCTCATTGCAGTCAAGTGTATTGCATACATCCGTCCGGTGTCGTGCCGCGTCCAGTAAGTGTATTATAAAATGTCCGCCGAAAGTGCAGTTATTTAAGGGTGCCCGGGTTCCACAAGTGTTAGGACAAATTAAGGAAGTTCAGAGATTATCGTTGGCTTGTGTTGTCTCAACCTTAACACCCTGAGACACCAAATAAGGAATCCATGCAGGAGACAGCAGCTAGAGCCAAGGTTAAAGCAAGCAGTCGACGACGACGTGGAGACCGAGGAAGGAGTCCCGACGTCGATCCAGGTACGTGCAGGCGTGAGGCGGAGAGATAGTACTGCCGCAAGTTCCAACTTCCAGTTGATCTGTTTCATTACGTGCAGAAATTCGTTGTGTGTCACGATGTAGAGGCCGTGGGAGGGAAATGCAGTGGTAAATGCAAATGAAGTAGTAGATGACTTTCAGTCAACTGAAAATAATTAGTGAATACGATAGTGTGAATGAATTGGTAAGTGTTGCTGGGCCGAGATATGTTACTGGAGAAGCTCAAAAAATAAAGCTATAACGGGAACTGTTTCTAAGCAAATTCAAGCGCTTGTTTTGAACACATATAAATATGTGCTGACAAATAATCTTGGTAAAGGATCATGCAATGAACCTGATGATACATTTTGTGTATTCACAGATATACAGTTAGAAAAATTGTGACGAAACGAATACCAAAGACGCCGATCAAGTGTGAAAACAAAAGGAAACGTTTCTCTAAAGTAGATAATTTCATATGCAATTTGACTCGCCGAGAAATTTATAGATTTTATGCAAAAGGGATAGCGCCCACGTTAGGTAAATTGGTTGCATATTTGCAAGAAATTTGTGATTTTCCTTACGATTACTGCGCTTTGCGCGTCCTTCTAAAGGAGCTCGTTTTCAAATACCCAACTTTGAATAAAATAAGGGTTATTATGGAATCCATTACAACTGTAAGGAAGTTTTGCAGTAATGTCCATAAGATAATTTATTTGGACGAAACCTCGTACGATACCCATGACATAACGAGAAAGGTGGCAACCTTACAGGACGGATTGGGAGAAGGAGGGCCGGGGTTGTCAAACGATTATGAGTGTTCGTCATAGCAGGCGATCGAACTGATACATGATACATGACGTATCGAGAAAGCTGGCAACCTTGCAGAACGGACTGGGAGAAGGAGGGCCGGGGTTGTAGAACGATTATAAGTTTTCCTAATAGCAGGCGACCGAACTGATACATGATACATGACGCATCGAGAAAGGTGGCAACCTTGCAGAATGGACTGGGGGAAGGAGAGCCGGGGTTGTAGAACGATTATAAGTTTTCGTCATAGCAGGCGACCGAACTGGTACATGATACATGACGCATCGAGAAAGGTGGCAACCTTGCAGAATGGACTGGGGGAAGGAGGACCGGGGTTGTAGAACGATTATAAGTTTTCCTAATAGCAGGCGACCGAACTGATACATGATACATGACGCATCGAGAAAGGTGGCAACCTTGCAGAATGGACTGGGGGAAGGAGGGCCGGGGTTGTAGAACGATTATAAGTTTTCCTAATAGCAGGCGACCGAACTGATACATGATACATGACGCATCGAGAAAGGTGGCAACCTTACAGGACGGATTGGGAGAAGGATGGCCGGGGTTGTAAAACGATTATAAGTTTTCCTAATAGCAGGCGACCGAACTGATACATGATTCATGACGCATCGAGAAAGGTGGCAACCTTGCAGAATGGACTGGGGGAAGGAGGACCGGGGTTGCAGAACGATTATAGTTTTCCTAATAGCAGGCGACCGAAATGATACATGATACATGACGCATCGAGAAAGGTGGCAACCTTGCAGAATGGACTGGGGGAAGGATGACCGGGGTTGCAGAACGATTATAGTTTTCCTAATAGCAGGCGACCGAACTGATACATGATACAAGACGCATCGAGAAAGGTGGCAACCTTACAGGACGGATTGGGAGAAGGATGGCCGGGGTTGTAAAACGATTATAAGTTTTCCTAATAGCAGGCGACCGAACTGATACATGATTCATGACGCATCGAGAAAGGTGGCAACCTTGCAGAATGGACTGGGGGAAGGAGGACCGGGGTTGCAGAACGATTATAGTTTTCCTAATAGCAGGCGACCGAAATGATACATGATACATGACGCATCGAGAAAGGTGGCAACCTTGCAGAATGGACTGGGGGAAGGAGGACCGGGGTTGCAGAACGATTATAGTTTTCCTAATAGCAGGCGACCGAACTGATACATGATACAAGACGCATCGAGAAAGGTGGCAACATTGCAGGACGGATTGGGAGAAGGAGGGCCGGGGTTGTAGAACGATTATAAGTTTTCCTAATAGCAGGCGACCGAACTGATACATGATACATGACGCATCGAGAAAGGTGGCAACCTTGCAGAATGGACTGGGGGAACGAGAGCCGGGGTTGTAGAACGATTATAAGTTTTCGTCATAGGAGGCGACCGAACTGGTACATGATACATGACATACCAAGAGAGGTGGCAACCTTGCAGGGCGGATTGGGAGAAGGAGGGACGGGGTTGTTAAACGATTATAAGGATTCGTTATAGCAGGCGACCGAAATGGTACATCATACATGACATACCGAGAAAGGTGACAACCTTGCAGGACGGATTGGGAGAAGGAGGGACGGGGTTGTAAAACGATTATAAGGATTCGTCATAGCAGGCCACCGAACTGGTACATGATACATGACATACCGAGAAAGGTGACAACCTTGCAGGACGGATTGGGAGAAGGAGGGCCGGGGTTGTAAAACGATTATAAGGATTCGTTATAGCAGGCGACCGAAATGGTACATCATACATGACATACCGAGAAAGGTGACAACCTTGCAGGACGGATTGGGAGAAGGAGGGACGGGGTTGTAAAACGATTATAAGGATTCGTCATAGCAGGCCACCGAACTGGTACATGATACATGACATACCGAGAAAGGTGACAACCTTGCAGGACGGATTGGGAGAAGGAGGGCCGGGGTTGTAAAACGATTATAAGGATTCGTCATAGGAGGCGACCGAAGTGGTACATGATACATGACATATCGAAAAAGGTAGCAACCTTGCAGAATGGACTGGGAGAAGGAGGGCCGGGGTTGTAAAACGATTATAAGGATTCGTCATAGGATGCGGCCGAAGTGGTACATGATACATGACGTATCGAGAAATGTGGCAACCTTGCAGAATGGACTCGGAAGACGGCCGGGGTTGTAAAAATTATTATAATTGTTCGTCATATGAGACGGCAGAACTGCACACGAGGTAACTAAACAAACTCTAGCAACATTTACCCAGAAGTTCTAAGTTTATATCAGTACATTTTTTTTTCCAAACCCTGTTCCGTTAGATAATTTCTGCTGCGCTTGTCACTATCTTTAACAGAAAGCGAACCAGGGGCCACATGTACACGGTTAATCTCAGAACGTCCCTTTATCACATTACCGAAATCACACACCAAAGCCACAAGTGTCTGTAGCAAGAAGTTTGTCGTGTTTTTTCCACTTCGCCTGGCTTCATATCGTAACGGTAACGTTGGCTAATCTTGTTAAGACGCTGTTTAATTTCTACCGCACTCTAAAGCTACACGCTAATCAAGTTTCTCTCGTCGGCTGTGCCATGTTTGGGGATTTGAGGTGAAACATCGCCTATCTGTCATCCTTTCCAGCTTCCAGACGTTCATACTCTCATCTCTGCCTTGCACATATCTGTTTCCTTTCATGTTCTCCCTAGCACAGACGATGTAGGTATCGGATTTCGTGACTTCCCTCATGTGTTCAGCACACTATAACATATGAAAGAAAAAGAACAAAAAACTGTATATAACCTAAGATTATCCTCATTAATAATAACGGTCAACATCCCCCATATACATAATCAATCAGTTCCATCCAAAAGATGTGACTCCGAACATTGAGAAACCATACATGTTCAAAAAAACTGAATTTTAATAGAAGATACAGAAAACATTCAGCTTTTGTCTTAATTTGTTCCACAGAAACGAATGTGGAGGTAAGTACGCCATTGCACTATAGATATTCTCGATCCATTTTCTTGTTAACATTTATTTAGTGAATATGTGGGCTTTCTCAATATTTTGAAACACATATGCATAGATTATTACTTAATCCACGCTATAGCTGACAAGGATAGAAAATAAACTAATTGCACAAAAGAGAACTCTTTGGCATTATATTCCACACAACGTTTATTCTTTGACACATGTTGGCCAATTTTATATGTCATCTTAGACGCCGTGACCGACTTCATATTTTGTTAAAAATGGCACAGATATTCTTACATCTAGCATCTGCTTTTCATTTATAGACCCATTATCATCTGAAGGCCTGAATCATAGAGTTTGGTAGAATTAGCAAACTTTTAGCCAGTAGAAATGTGTGCTCCTCCTCCTATCCTGCACTAACTTCTCCAATGTCTGACACTTTATCAACAATAACAACTGACTAAATCAAAGAGTAGGAGGCCAATTATTGTTCTCTCTCCTTAAAACAGTGCTTGTAAATTAAAACTTTGAGAGAGCCCATAACTTTTGTACATGAGGGGTTTCTATCCAGTTTAGGTGACACAATATCTAAACAACAGCACAGAAAACTTCAGAACATCATGGGTTTCTCTACATTATGACCAGCATATGCATTTAAAACACACCATACATAACTCGTTCTTGTAAAAAAAAAAAAAAAAAAAAAAAAAAAAAAAAAAAAAAAAAAAAAAAAAAACTCTGTGGCACTTCTCAAATTAGTTATTATAGAAACAGCTAATATAGTACGGTACTTTCCTGTACATTAGCAATATAACAACATGTACTGTTCCTATAGTAACCAGGTCCAAATGTGTGCAGTAATTCTCAACTTGGTTACCACTGAAACAGTTAATATAGTACAGTAATTTCCTGTACATTAGCAATATAACAACATGTACTTTTTCTATAGTAACCAGGTCCAAAGGTGTGTAGCAATTCTCAACTTGGTTACCATGCAAACAGTTAATATAGTACAGTACTTTCCTGTACATTAGCAATATAACAACATGTACTGTTTCTATAGTAACCAGGTCCAAAAGTGTGTAGTAATTCTCAACTTGGATACCATGGAAACAGTTAGTATAATACAGTACTTTCCTGTACATTAGCAATATAGCAACATATACTGTTTCTATAGAAACCAGGTCCAAAAGTGTGTAGTAATTCTCAACTTGGCTACCATGGAAACATTTAATATAGTACAGTACTTTCCTGTACATTAGCAATATAACAACATATACTGTTTCTATAGTAACCAGGTCCAAAAGTGTGTAGCAATTCTCAACTTGGTTATCATGGAAACAGTTAATATAGTACAGTACTTTCCTGTACATTAGCACTATAACAACATGTACTGTTTCTATAGTAACCAGGTCCAAAGGTGTGTAGCAATTCTCAACTTGGTTATCATGGAAACAGTTAATAGAGTACAGTACTTTCCTGTACATTAGCAATATAACAACATGTACTGTTTCTATAGTAACCAGGTCCAAAGGTGTGTAGCAATTCTCAACTTGGTTATCATGGAAACAGTTAATAGAGTACAGTACTTTCCTGTACATTAGCAATATAACAACATGTAGTGTTTCTATAGTAACCAGGTCCAAAAGTGTGTAGTAATTCTCAACTTGGCTACCATGGAAACAGTTAATATAGTACAGAACTTTCCTGTACATTAGCAAAATAACAATATGTACTGTTTCTATAGCAACCAGGTCCAAAAGTGTGTAGTAATTCTCAACTTGGATGCCATGGAAACATTTAATATAGTACAGTACTTTCCTGTACATTAGCAATATAACAACATATACTGTTTCTATAGTAACCAGGTCCAAAAGTGTGTAGTAATTCTCAACTTGGCTACCATGGAAACATTTAATATAGTACAGTACTTTCCTGTACATTAGCAATATAACAACATATACTGTTTCTATAGTAACCAGGTCCAAAAGTGTGTAGCAATTCTCAACTTGGTTATCATGGAAACAGTTAATATAGTACAGTACTTTCCTGTACATTAGCAATATAACAACATGTACTGTTTCTATAGTAACCAGGTCCAAAAGTCTGTAGTAGTTCTCAACTTGGTTACCATGGAAACAGTTAATATCGTACAGTACTTTCCTGTACATTAGCAATATAAGAACATGCACTGTTTCTATAGTAACCAGGTCCAATATGTTCTGGTAATTCTTAACTTGGTTTCAATGGAATTGGTTAATATGGTACAGTACTTTGCTGTACATTGGCAATATGAGGTTAGCTAAATTTAAAGGAATATATGTACAAAGGTATGGTCACAGTGTTAAAAATGGCATAAAGGTAAGTATACTGACATGATATCTTGTCAAGAGCAATGAAATACTTATACAGAATCACTAACTTGGAAGATGGCAGTATAATTAAAGAATGTTTTCATATTCAAAAGAGAAGTAACTGGGGTGGGTCTTGGGCACATAAAATGTATGACTTGTTGAAACAGATAGGTATGGGTCATTCTTGGATAAATGCAGAGTATGGGTATAGAGGCTTCTGGAAAAAGGTTAAGCTAAGATTAGAAGATATTGACAGACAAGACATTTTCGCCAATACAAGTGACAAAAGCTCACTGAGATTAGTTAGTTACTAACACTCCCCACATGGCAACCTTGGCCTTCGGGGTAACCTCACCCCACCAAGTGATGACCGGACCCATTTCTCAGGTGGAGGCGGTGTCCATTACCTCCGATGATAGGGTGATAGTGAAGATGGCGGTGAGTTGAGAGGACCTACAGTTTTTACCGTGGACTCCGAACCACGTTGGGCATAGGGGATACTTCACGTGTGCTAGACAGAGGTGAAGGCGTGGATAGGGCCTACTTAAAATCGCCAACCCCAGAGCCGGTAATCGAACTCGGGACCCTTAGACCGGGAGCCGCGAACGAAACCACCGCGCTACCCCGGCGCCCGTGCTCACTGAGATTATATAGAGAAATAAAAACAACCTGGGGGAGGGAAGGATACATAGATATATGTAGTAAGTTAGGGCGAAAAGGTTTTGCTTGGGCGTGAACAGGAGTGAGAAACTTGAAAGGTATAGGTCAAGAGAGGGAGCTAGATAAGTGTCCAGTGTGTGGAGAAGAGAATGCAGATTTCCATTGTATATTAAATTGTAGTCAAACAAAGATATGGAGAGAGCAGGCTTGGCTACGTAAATGGGATAGTTTGGGGGGTGAAGTAGTAATTAGAAAAATGTTTACAGTAAAAGGAGAAAAGAACAGGCGAAAAATAGGGAATTATTTAGGGAAAGTTAAAGAGAGATGGCTAAGAACAATTAAGAGAAAAATGTAGAGTGAGATAGGTGAAATGGCAGAAATGCACACGAGGTATTCTATTCTATCTAGAACTTCGTAACTGAAATTTCCTGCAAATATATTTGAGAGAGTGTACAGTGCAAGCTAAGGTGTTGGCATCTCTCTTGTTTCCTGAAGATGTATAAATCACCATGATGAACAGTTTCCATAGTAACATAGCGACGAAGTATACCACGAAATAAGCTGCGGTCGCTTTGGATTCAGTCCGTATGCTCTTATATTCGTTTGTAATGCGAGATAACTGCAAACCGAAATGGAAACGGAGCAAAGAAATAAAAAAGAGGGAGGAGAGATTATAGAAAAAAGGGTGACGTGGGTAATTGTAATACAAAGTAAATACCTGGCGTAAAAAAAGAAATGTGATAAGCCAGTGACATAATTAGAAGGTGGAGTCGCGTCGAAAATTGCACAAAGATCAAAAGTAAAGCGAGAAGGATATTGAATAGAGAGTGACGAAGTGTGCCCCGTTAAGGAAGAGGCTTTTTGTTGTGTTGCCTATAGCAGCTGGAGAAAATCACGCAAAAGATTACGGCTTCCATGAAAGGCGCGCTTCCTTCTAGGTAACAATGTTTTCTCAAGGTAGAAAATAAAGAACACGTGGAGAGGAGGTCAGAGTTGATTCCATCTGCTTTCTCCCTTTCTTGCGGTTTTCGTTTTCTAATTCCATTTGGACCCTGTTTCAATCTTTTCCTTGACTGTATATGCTCCACAGAAATATATTTAATACCATATTACTCCTCATGAAAACCACAGAACCTTCTTCTTTAAAATATAATTAAAATTTGCAACGAATGAAATGATGAGCCAATAAACCTAGGGAACAAAGAGCTTAGAGTTACCAGACATTCATCTTTCAGGATAAGAGAAAACTTCCAACGTTAAGTCATATTGGACGGTGAATGATGTTCAAATGAGTACAGGGTACATAGAGCTTAGAGTTACCAGACATTCATCTTTCAGGATAAGAGAAAACCTCCAACGTTAAGTCATATCGGACGATAAATGAAATGATGTTCAAAGGAGTACAGAGTACATAGAGCTTAGAGTTACCAGACATTCATCTTTCAGGGCAAGAGAAAACCTCCAACGTTAAGTCATATCGGACGATGAATGAAATGAGGTTCAAATGAGTACAGAGTACATAGAGCTTAGAGTTAACAGACATTCATCTTTCAGGATAATGGAAAACCTCCAACGTTAAGTCATATCGGACGATGAATGAAATGATGTTCAAAGGAGTACAGGGTACATAGAGCTTAGAGTTACCAGACATTCATCTTACAGGATAAGAGTAAACCTTGAACGTTAAGTCATATCGGACGATGAATGAAATGATGTTCAAATGAGTACAGGGTACATAGAGCTTAGAGTTACCAGACATTCATCTTTCAGGGCAAGAGAAAACCTCCAACGTTAAGTCATATCGGACGATGAATGAAATGAGGTTCAAATGAGTACAGAGTACATAGAGCTTAGAGTTAGCAGACATTCATCTTTCAGGATAATGGAAAACCTCCAACGTTAAGTCATATCGGACGATGATTAAAATGTTGTTAAAATGAGTCCAGTGTACGTAGACCTTTGAGTTACCAGACACATCTTTCAGGATAAGAGAAAACCTCCAAAGTTAAGTAATATCGGTCGATGAATGAAATGTTGCTAAAATGAGTCCAGGGTACGTAGACCTTTGGGTTAACAGACACAGCTTTCAGGATAAGAGAATACCTCCAACATTAAGATTTATCGGACGATGAATGACATGATGTTCAAATGAGTCTAGGGTACATGGAGCTTAGAGTTATCCTCACTCATCTTTCAGAAATGGAAGGTATCGTAAAAAGCGTTATCTAGGTTTGTTGAGTCGGGTATTTGAACTCTGGATCTCTCAAACTTTAGGTAGAGTCGCTAACACAACACTACAGAGCCTCGCTTATGTGAATTCTTGTATAATTAAATGAATCTGTACGTATATTCTGATCTTATAGCCCCATTTCTCTCATATAATTGCTATTTTTTCGAGATAACAATTTGCATAAATGGTTTTACTTTATTTTTCTGATAAGTATAATGGAAGTTCGGTAAGGTTAAGTCTTACGTAGCCGATCGCTATGTGGTGACTTTGATATTAATTTCTCTTTCTATTTCCAGGTGATTATCTAGTGCCTGTTAAGGAAATGTAGAACTGAGTGATTCAATAATGTATAAAAAGGTATATTTCTGAAATGGTTCACTAATTATGTAAACTGTAGGCCCTAATTGGACTTTCATTTTTGTTCAGTAAGTTTGTAATGTGCGATAGTATTTAATATACGATTAACTGTTCTGCAAAATTCATTCAGAATGAGGAGTGGCCATTTCCAGAGATATTAAGATATACAGTCGCAGAACGACTGCCTTAATGTTTTCGGTAGTAACCTGGAGGGGTCAGATAAACGCTAATGGATCTCTGTCCCCTTGGAGGTGCCGTAACCACTTTAAAATTTGTCAATTCAGTTCGGGGAGAATTTTTGTATCTGAGATATTGTCCTGAGGGAAAGATCCGCGTAGAGGAGTGCTATTCTATTGGCGCTTTCCCGTTGAACTAGGAAGGGAGACCACTCCAGGTAAACCTTCACTTGAGCTGATCACTCAGTAGACACGAAGCGCTCAAACTGAAGACTTCAGTGATCCCGTCCATACTTGCTTTGCTCGTCCCCAGAATCTGGTCATCCTTTGGAGTTTCCCTTATCCTTCTCTTCCAGGCGTCCTATTTGAAGCACTTGCTGTGCCTCGCTTTTCGCAGGTTCCTTTTACACATAGTTCTATCATTTAATGTGGAATTAGGTTATTCGAAGAAAATTAAAACATCCAAAAATTTTGATCCACTTATGTATTACCGTATTTTTACCGCAACAACATTGATGCTCCAGTAGAATGTCAATCTCTTGCCAACTCACGTCCAGGTACTGCTACGAATGCACTAGATGATAGGGTCAGACGACGAGCAGTGGGTATATTGGCTTTAGTTGGCCGCGACCGCTACCTATCGCAGCACCTGAGCGAGCAAAGGTGTTAAACTTAACCTCCTGATGCGTAGGACTGATACCACCATAACGTACAGGTGAGCACATGGAGTCAAATACTTTCAGAGCAGCACGGAGACCTGTGATCAGACAACTAGGAAACGCGGGGTCGGCTCATATCCTGGAGCGAGACCGAGGAAGATGATGATATGAAATGAAATTGGTGGAACCCATCCTGTTTCCGGGGCTTAAAATCCGCTCTCCCATTAACGTGATCGATTTCGGAGCATTTCTTTGATGAGAATTGGATTTCCACGCTTCAGTACACTGCATGGTGTACGAATTCTAAATTGTGATTGCTGTATCGAAATTACACATTTAGAAACAAAACAAACCCACATGTTGGTTATTGCGTACAAGGAAAAGACACAACTGGGAACCCTGCACAGCTTAGTATCTCTCTCTCTCTCTCTCTCTCTCTCTCTCTCTCTCTCTCTCTCTCTCTCTCTCTCTCTCTCTCTCTCTCTCTCTCTCTTGTTGAAGTTTATGTCCTACACCGTTAAGTAATATCGGAATTTTAGTAGCTTTAAGAAACATACGGAAGATGTCTCTGTACTGTACCACAAAGCATCGAATTCCAACCACGAAGTTAAACGTGCAAATTTCGAGCTAACGAAGTCGATTAAATGATATGCTGCGCCTGCCTCCGTATCATAGATGGTAGCGTGTGGGTTTCACGTACAACAGGTCCGAGTTAGAATCTTGGTCAGGTTGAATTACCGGTGTAAGACTTTTCCCGAGGATTTCCCTTTTCCTGAAACATAAATATCTGGTAACTTTAAGCTCTATGGGCGCCAGATACATTTAAACACTACTTCATTCATCGTCCGATACGACTTTACGTTGGAGGTTTTCCCTTATTCTGAAAGATGAATGTCTGGTTGCTCTAAGCTCTACGTACTGTGTACTCATTTGAACATCTTTCACCCAACGTCCGATATGACTTAACGTTGGAGGTTTTCCCTTACAAAAGATGAATGACAATTAACTCTAAGCTCTATGTATCCTGTCCTCATCTGAACATCATTACTTTCATCGTCCTATATGACTTAACGTTGGAGTTTTCCCTTATGAAAGATGAATGCGTGGTACCTCCAAGCTCTATGTACCCTGTACTCATTTGAACATCATTTCGTTCATCGTCCTATATGACTTAACGTTGGAGGTTTTTCCTTATGTAAGATGAATGACTGGTAACTCTAAGCTCTATGTACCCTGTACTTGAACATCTTTCACCCAACGTCCGATATGACTTAACGTTGGAGGTTTTCCCTTATGAAAGATGAATGACAATTAACTCTAAGCTCTATGTACTCTGTTCTCATTTGAACATCGTTTCGTTCATCATCCTATATGACTTAACGTTGGAGGTTTTTCCTTATGTAAGATGAATGACTGGTAACTCTAAGCTCTATGTACCCTGTACTTGAACATCTTTCACCCAACGTCCGATATGACTTAACGTTGGAGGTTTTCCCTTATGAAAGATGAATGACAATTAACTCTAAGCTCTATGTACTCTGTTCTCATTTGAACATCGTTTCGTTCATCGTCCTATATGACTTAACGTTGGAGGTTTTTCCTGATGAAACATGAATGACTGGTAACTCTAAGCTCTATGAACCCTGTACTCATTTGAACATCGTTTCGTTCATCGTCCTATATGACTTAACGTTGGAGGTTTTCCCTTATGAAAGATGAATGACTGGTAACTATAAGCTCTATGTACCCTGTGCTCATTTGCACACCATTTCGTTCGTCTTCCGATATGACTTAACGTTGGAGGTTTTCCCTTATCCTGAAAGATGAATGTCTCGTAACTCTAAGCTCTATGTAACCTTGGTTCATTTGAGCATTCATCGTCTGGTATGACTTAACGTTGGAGTTTTTCCTTTACTAAAAGATAAATGTCTGGTAACCCTAAGCTCTATGGAACCTGGTCACTTGAACATCATTTCATTCTTCTTCCGATATTACTTAACATTGGAAGTTTTCCCTTATCATGAAAGAAGAATGTCTGATAACTCTAAATTCTATAAAACCTGGATTCATTTGATATAACTTAAATGTGCAGGTTTTCCGTTATTCTGAAAGATAAAAGTCTAGTAACCCTAAGCTCTATGTTCCCTGTACTCATTTCAAAATTATGTCATGATCGTCCGATATGACAATGTTGTAGGAGCTAACTTAAGAAAACTAAATAGCTACACCCACCCTAACGAAGGAAGGTATTTGGGTCGTGACGTAGGGACACTTTAAATATCGCTACGGCATAACTGACAGCAGGATCTGTTTCTACGTAATAGCAAGTTAAAAAAAGGAAATATTTTAGCAGATTTGTGACGGATGCTAAATATGCTGCAATGGCGTCAACCTTGTGGACGCGGTTTTTCAAAACTTGCTGAAAGGTATTATTGACTTGGTCGCTAGTGAGTCCTTCGGTGCCTGCCTCCCCGATAAATCTCTATCGTAAGAAACGAGGGGGAAGCAGAACTTTCGATAAAAAAGGGAAAATCCCCCTCGAGCAGATTTAAATGGCATAAAAATGTGAATAGCGACTAATTTGCAGTCTATTGAAGTCTAATACACACATCCTTCACAGAGGAGGTGAATTAAATTCCTCGAACAACCACCCCCACCCCTCCTACTCTATTCACATCTTTCCTGCTCTGTGGAGAAAAAGAGAAAACGCTTTGTGAATAACTTCACTACTTAGGAGTGATTTCAGCGGCGGATCTATCAGATATTGAGGCGAGTTTAGTACAAGATATTCCTAAAATAACAACCAATATACTTTTGATACAATAGTATACAAAACTTATTAATAATAAGTAACAACCTTTCAATTTAAATGTTGGATTGGCGGCACTTTCCTATACAAGATATTCTTACGCGAGCTTATAGGTAGAGCACCTTCCTGCCACGCTAGGGGACCCGGGTTCGATTCCCGGCAGTGCGGGTAGGAATTTTTCTCCTACCAAAAAAATGCATCTTCCCCAGTGTGGAAGTATGAATGAGAGTGTGAATGTGTGCGTAATCTAATGATTAAAACCCAGCGAATACAAGTTAACACCTTCGATATGTTCCAAAGGAGAACGACCGCCGATATGACCATTACAGTTAAAGGCGGGGTATAAATGTGTACGTGATCTAATGATTAAAACCCAACGAATACGAGTTAACACCTTCGATATGTTCCAAAGGAGAACGACCGCCGATATGACCATTGTAGTTAAAGGCGGGGTATAAATGTGTACGTGATCTAATGATTAAAACCCAACGAATGGGAGTTAAAACCTTCGATATGTTCCAAAGGAGAACGGCCGCCGATATGACCATTGTAGTTAAAGACGGGGTATAAATGTGTACGTGATCTAATGATTAAAACCCAACGAATGGGAGTTAAAACCTTCGATATGTTCCAAAGGAGAACGGCCGGCTATATGACCATTGTAGTTAACGGTGGGGTATATATGTGTACGTGATCTAATGATTAAAACCCAACGAATGGGAGTTAAAACCTTCGATATGTTCCAAAGGAGAACGACCGCCGATATGACCATTGTAGTTAAAGGCGGGGTATAAATGTGTACGTGATCTAATGATTAAGACCCAACGAATGGGAGTTAAAACCTTCGATATGTTCCAAAGGAGAACGACCGCCGATATGACCATTGTAGTTAAAGGCGGGCTATAAATGTGTACGTGATCTAATGATTAAAACCCAACGAATACGAGTTAACACCTACGATATGTTCCAAAGGAGAACGGCCGCCGATATGACCATTGGAGATAAAGGCGTGTACGTGATCTAATGATTAAAACCCAACGAATACGAGTTAACACCTTCGATATGTTCTAAAGGAGAACGGCCGCCGATATGACCATTGGAGATAAAGGCGTGTACGTGATCTAATGATTAAAACCCAACGAATACGAGTTAACACCTTCGATATGTTCCAAAGGAGAACGGCCGCCGATATGACTATTGCTGTTAAGACAGGGTATAAATGCAACAATTAAAATAAAAAATGAAAGAGCTTATAGTCAGTTTAAAAAAGCATGACAACACTATATTATCGTGGCATTGTTGAGCTTCCGCGACAAGCCGGATTCTGGCGCGTAAGTAGGAGAGAGACAGAGGAAGGCTACAGATTGTTCGATCCATTGTTGTTGCCGAGAAATTTCTCGTAATGTCTGCGGCACTCTACAGCACGGTTGTGTCGTTGAAGGTTGAACTTCCTCCTCAGAGGAGGGGCTCTCGACATTTTGCCATTTCGTTACCTTGTCCCTTACTGGCATGGTGGTGGGTTTTAATGATATGACGGTGGGTAGATGGTGTTGAATAGATAATGTAATAGTCTTTTAATTAGTTGTTAGGGATTGGTAGTGTAATGTGTAGCTCAAAATATGATATGTAGAGGCCTGTGGTGTGGTAGGTTTCACCGGGGTCGAGGTCATATACCCCCACACCGCGGATTAGTCTATTGAAGCTAGAAGGGAGCTTGTTATAAAAGCCATGCGATAGGGTAAGGATGTAGTCTGTGATTTTTGGATAGGGAAGGTCTGCATGGATATTATCATTAGGTATATACCAATCGAAAGCTGTTACTATCCGAAGGTATGGTTTTGAAGGACTTGGAGTTTGTGGAGATGGGATTTTGCTGCAGCTCTCCAGAATGTGCAAGCATAGGCTAATGCAGGGTGGAGTATTTGCTTGTATATGAGCTTTTAGTTGTGCAGGCGCATTGTCTATTTCCTATTATAAATGGGATACAGCATGGCCATCCTTCTGGACACTTTGTTTGTCACAGCGCTGATGTGTTGTTTCCTCGTCAGACACTAATCCAGGGTTACTCCGAGGTATGTAGCCTCCATGGACTATTGTACTTCTTCTCCAGCCAGGCGGAGATTGGGTACATCTTGTAGAGTGAGGTGGGTGTATGTGACTGCCTGAGATTTAGTTGCATTTATCTTCCGGCGCCAAGTGATGAACTAGGCAGATAGCATATCAGCGTAACGCTGTGCCTGGGTTACAACATTAACGTGTCGCTTAGATGAGACTGTTAATGCGGTATCATCAGCGAATAGGTAAATGTTACAGCCGATTAGGGTAGGGAGGGTGTTTATATAGGTGAGGTATAAGAGGGGACCAAGGACACTGCCTTGAGGTACCCCGGCGTGAATATCGTAGGGCTGAGGATAGATGTCGTCCCTGGCAACGAAACAATGCCTAGGAGGTATAAGTCCCGGCAAGGTGTTAGATGCTGCAGTTGTTTGTTGGCTATTGGACAGCCGACTATTGAAAAGCAGCGTAGTGACTTCTTTCATTTGTTTTCGTTGCAGCAAAACACCGAGTTAGCCTCAAAGACAACTGATTGTCAATTACACGTCGTTTTACTGTAGCAAAGGTTGCTCTACATTTCTGAATCTACGAAACCCACGAAGTTATAATATATCTGTTATTGGAGTGGCAATAAGAGAACAGAGTAGGGTTAAGTAACAATAACTCTTTTTAGATTTGGCTGATATGTAACGGCTTTAACATCATTTTCGCTCTGAATACTGAAAACATACTTAGACTTCCCCTTTACTTTCAGATGGGAAAACTTACAAGCAGATAAAAGTGAAACAGTATGCTGTTTTTGGAGACCTTTCGCCTTCTATGACAATTTAGATATTGGTATAACAAATTTAAGCTGGTCGAACACAGGTTCGACCCAGGACACTCTACTGATGTGGTTACCGATTAAGCCATTGAAAAAGTCAGCGATATGGTTGTGTCTGACCTTTGAACGAAAGTTGGCGAAACGGCAGAGGCCATAGGCGTAATGACGTAAACGGTAATTCATAGTTTGCAGATGAGAAAGCTGTCGGCCCAATGGATGCCGCATTTGCTCACAGTGGACAACAAAGCGTGCGACTTTCATGTTCTAAGCTGTTTAAGCGAAATAGGAAGCACTTTTCACCTCGAGTTGTCACTTTGGATGAGACTTGGGTTCATCATTATACTTCGGAGCCCAAAAAACAATGGAATCAATGCAGGAGAATCTGTACCAAAGAAGGCAAACATGGTCCCATCAGCCGGGAAAAAGTAATGGCGTCGACTATTCTGGATGCAAAGGAGTGTCTTACTCATTGCCTTCTTGGAAAAAGATTGTCTACTGGAACACAGAACAGAGAAGTATTTACAGTATTCGACCAGAAGTGGAAGAAAAAACAGCACCATATGGCAAAGCAGATAGTTCTGTTTCAAGGATGATGTCCCAAAACGTTCATCCGAAGTTGCCGACATCAAAATGTATGAATTGCTGCCACACCCCCATCTTTCCTGTTCCCAAACATTAAGAAATGGCTCGCAGGAACAAATTGTAGGTCAATTGAATAGATCATCATGGAGACAAAAGCCGTAATTGGCAAAACTTAACAATTCTTATCTGCTGGAGCAGTTGGTAGGAGCTCACTTGAGTAGTGAATATAACTAAAAAGGAATTATATTGAGAAATACATAATTTTTGTTATAACATACTTCATGTTCCATTCTACCGCACTTATTGAACCACCCTTGAAATTGCCTGACATTCTTTTTTCTTTGAATGACCAGAAGATAAGAAATATATGGAATTACTTTATGAGAAATGTTTAAGTACTTAAAAACTACAACAGTATCCTGGAAACAGCTAATCGCACAAGGATTAATACATAATTGATAAAGTAAGCCTTCGTCTCTCTCTCTCTCTCTCTTTCCCATCAGAGTTTTTCAATTATTCAAAGTTACATAGAACTAAGGGGTTGTCAGGCTTGCTACCCAGGAAATGTACGAAGAAAATTTTCCATGTACTTTACGATGTTAAGTTTTAGTTAAACAATCCTATTAAATCATTTTAAATTCGAATTTACGTAGTCCAATGTTACGTCATATCGAACGACGATTGAAGTGATGTACAAATAAGTACAGAGTACATAGAGCTTAGAGTTAGCAGACATTCATATTTCAGGATAAGGGAAAACCTCCAACGTTAAGTCATATCGGACGATGAGTGAAATGATGCTCAAATGAGTACAGGGTACATAGAGCTTAGCGTTACCAGACATTCATGTTTCAGAATAAGAGAAAACCTCCAACGTTAAGTCATATCGGACGATGAGTGTAATGATGTTCAAATGAGTACAGGGTACATAGACGTTAGAGCTACCAGACATTCATCTTTTAGGATAAGGGAAAACCTCCAACGTTAAGTCATATCGGACGATGAGTAAGATGATGTTCATATGAGTACAGGGTATATTGAGCCTAGAGTTACCAGACATTCATCTTTCAGGATAAGAGAAAACCTCCAACGCTAAGTCATATCGGACGATGAATGAAATGATGTTCATATGAGTACAGTACACATAGAGCTTAGAGTTACCAGACATTCACCTTTCAGGTTAAGAGAAAACCTCCAACGCTAAGTCATATCGGACGATGAATGAAATGATGTTCATATGAGTACAGTACACATAGAGCCTAGAGTTATCAGACATTCATCTTTCAGGATAACGGAAAACCTCCAACGTTAAGTCGTATCGGACAATGAATGAAATGATGTACAAATGAGTACAGGGTACATAGAGCTTAGAGTTACCAGGCATTCATCTTTCAGGATAAGGGAAAACCTCCAACGTTAAGTCATATCGAGCAATGAATGTAATGATGCTCAAATAAGTACAGAGTACATAGAGCTTAGAGTTACCAGGCATTCATCTTTCAAGATAAGGGAAAACCTCCAACGTTAAGTCATATCGGAAGATGAGTAAGATGATGTTCATATGAATACAGGGTATATAGAGCTTAGAGTTACCAGACATTCGTCTTTCTGGATAAGGGAAAACTTCCAACGTTAAGTCATATCGGACGATGAGTGAAATGATGTTCATATGAGTACAGGGCACATAGAGCTTAGAGTTAGAAAGAAATTCATCTTTCAGGGTAAGGGAAAACCTCCAACGTTAAGTCATATCGGAGGATGGGTGAAATGATGTTCAAATAAGTACAGGGTACATAGAGCTTAAGTTTCTCAGACATTCATCTTTCACGATAAAGGAAATCGGGGGAGGAAGGCATTAATAATTGGAAGACAGATCTCTTGAACAAGCAGTACAGACGCTGTCATCAAACTACAGAGGCGGGCTCCCCTATTCAAGTTTTCACGCATGGACCTTTTTTCATTCAAAGACACAGAAAATATCATTTGCTGCGAAATGTCCATTCCAATTTGTTGAAACTGTTGCAGTTCCTTCTACATGGTAAAGCTAGCTAAAAAGATCAGTTATAAGCTATTTATGTAACAGAAAAGGTATGGAGGTTAATTTAGAAGTCTCTGATATGGTATGCTTATAATTAATATATTTGCTTGCACTAGATGCTACTAAAATACTCTATATATTGAAGGTTGGCTATAAATGTCATCCGGAACTACTTGTTCGTTTCTAACATGATGTCCAGAAATACTCTGTACTGTGTACTCGAATAATAATTCCCATGCAGAAAATGCAATGAGGTTGGCAGACGTTCTCCCCACTCCCAGCGAGCGTGCTGCTCCCCCGTGGTAAAATGTGATACTAAATTTTCCCCAGAACATTTGCAAGTGACGCAAAGGCCCATTTTGTGCCGCTTTTTTATTTTTTGTCTTGTATGCTCTTTACCGGAGAACAGCTAGGGTTAAAAAAATCAGAATATTATGCTTTTAAGGACGAAGGAAGTTAAAAGGGCGAGAGATGCGTCCCCTATTTTAAAAATAATAGTGGCGCAAGAAGTCCTGCAAAACTGTTACAGAGAGCACTTGACGTCAACTTTGGTTTAAAATCACGTGGGCTTCTCTACTCTTATAAAAACTATTTATACAAACACTTATCCCTATATCTATTTAATGTTAAATAAACATTATCTTAATATTAATTTTCTTATAGGTACAAGGGAATATGGGAATACAGTAGTTTTCGATGGTCAAATGCTTCTAAACTGCTCGCTATCTGACGCCGTTGTTATTTTGTGCTCTTTGCTTTGTCAAGATATAATAAAACGAATGAATATCTGTTTTAAACAGTTTAAGAATTGGAAAATAAAAATAAAATTAGCATATCTCGGATATAGTTAATTGTACGACACAAAGTAGTTGAAATGTATTGTGCTTTCAATGAGCTACAGACAAGTCGTGTGTTGGATTCATTGTAAATCCCTTAAATATGAAAAATTAAAAACTTCAAAAATCACACAATAATCACTGATCAAATAGATAATTACGATTTTACACAGGACGCAAACTGATAATATCCAGTACCATATGACACGCGAGGCTCGCTTCAAGTGTATTATCACTTCTAACAACAATTTTCTATTCAACTAAACGAAAAAGCAGGAAGAAAGACCTTTATTTTAATGGTAACACGAGTTGGTGCGGAATATACGGCTTCTATGAATTGAATCCGTAGCCATGGTCACCAGCAATGCTTTCTGCTCCACCAACACCTCCTGAGTCGCCGCATGTTACTTTGTTACTTTAATTATTCACTCACTCAGTCACTCACTCATTCACTCACTCACTCACTCACTCACTCACTCAACCACTCATTTATGTATTTATTTATTTATTTATTTATTTATTTATTTATTTATTTATTTATTTATTTATTTATTTATTTATTTATTTATTTATTTATTTATTTATTTATTTATTTATTTATTTATTTATTTATTTATTTATTTATTTATTTATTTATTTATTTATTTATTTATTTATTTATTTATTTATTTATTTATTTATTTATTTATTTATTTATTTATTTATTTATTTATTTATTTATGTATGTATGTATGTATGTATGTATGTATGTATGTATGTATGTATGTATGTATGTATGTATGTATGTATGTATGTATGTATGTATGTATGTATGTATGTATGTATGTATGTATGTATGTATGTATGTATGTATGTATGTATGTATGTATGTATGTATGTATGTATGTATGTATGTATGTATGTATGTATGTATGTATGTATGTATGTATGTATGTATGTATGTATGTATGTATGTATGTATGTATGTATGTATGTATGTATGTATGTATGTATGTATGTATGTATGTATGTATGTATGTATGTATGTATGTATGTATGTATGTATGTATGTATGTATGTATGTATGTATGTATGTATGTATGTATGTATGTATGTATGTATGTATGTATGTATGTATGTATGTATGTATGTATGTATGTATGTATGTATGTATGTATGTATGTATGTATGTATGTATGTATGTATGTATGTATGTATGTATGTATGTATGTATGTATGTATGTACTTACCTACCTACCTACCTGCCTGCCTGCCTGCCTGCCTGCCTGCCTGCCTGCCTACCTACCTACCTACTTATTTACTTACTTACTTATTTATTTATTTATTTATTTATACATTCTGTCGTTCATTCGTTCGTTCGTTCATTCGTTCGTTCGTTCATTCATTCGTTCGTTCATTCGTTCGTTCGTTCGTTCATTCGTTCGTTCGTTCATTCATTCATTCACCTGTCCACCTAGCCACCTAGCTACGCACCGACCCACCTACCTACTTACCTACTTATCTACTTAATTACTCACTAACTCACTCACTTATTCACTTATTTATTTACTCATTTATTTATCTACCTTCTCTTTCATTCATTTATTCATTCATTCACCTGACCACCTACCCAGCCACAAACCTACCCTCCGAACCACCCACCGACCCAGCTACCTGCTTACCTACTTACCTACTTAATTACTCGCTCACTCACTCACTCACTCACTCAGTCACTCACTCACTCAGTCACTCACTCACTCACTTCCTTATTAACTTATTTATTTACTTACTTATTTAATTACTTATTTATTTACCTACTTATTCATTTACCTCCTTATTCATTCATTCGTGCATTCATTCATTCATTCGTTTCTTTATTTATTAGTGTCCAGAAGTTACAAACATAGATATAACTGGACATTCAGCCAGGCTCTTTGCCACTCATATTCAGTCACAAACACTATACAATAATTGTTACTTAACAATCAACAAACAACGGATAAACAATGCATCATTCCTAACTCCCGATTTCTCTATTATAAAACTTTGTCACTATCTACTACATACTCCTACGCTCCTAACTAGTCATACCCATTTCTTCTTCACTCTAAACAAAAACTCACCTGAGTTACAAATCTGGGATCGGTTACAGAATATTCTCCTTATTGCTAATGTATAATTTCAAAAACCTTTATAGATGAAAATTAAATGATAAAACGTAAAACAGAACCAATTAAGTTATTAAAAAATGTGGGTGACTCGGCAATTCAAACGCATCAAGGGAGAATCGCCCCTGGCTTGAAGAAATGTAACCTTTAAAATGAAAGATGAAATCTTGTCAACAATGATTTGAGCAAATTGGACAAATGGAATGGGAAAAGGTTTGCCTTCATGTGGATGAAATAAAACAGGTGTGTTAGGAGATAGATGTACTAAAGGAAGAAACAATTGAATACAATGGAATGGAAACAGTGAAGAAGATGACAGTAATAATGACTCAACAGAGAGACATGTCAGCTTAGAGTAATTGAAATATGATTAAAGGCAAAACCGTCTAACTCAGTGTTAGGTTGTTCAGTGTAAGTGGAAAAACTTTCTGTAACTATTGGAGACTGTTCGACCAGCCTGAATTGCGACACGTGAAATAAACAATCCAGTAATATGAGGGCTGTTCAGTAAAGAATGATCATAATTTGTTTATGGTCATAACTATTTGCACTTAAATTCAATCTTATTATATTCCGTTAGATTAATGTGAAACAAACACGTCGTATCAGTTTCATTGTTGGTACTCCTGGTTCCCACCTGTGAGAACCAAGCAAGTTCAGACATGTTCAGTATCGCCTAACGCTGCAATGGAGGTAACACGCAAGGAACATTATGAGGCGTTGACATTCTGCTTTCGTCTCAACAAATCTTCAGTAGAGGTCTATACAATGTTACCGGAGGCCTATGCAGAGTCTGTTCTCCCCTACAGCACAGCTCGAAGGTGGTTTAAAATATTTAAAGAAGTGCGAGAATCAATTTCAAAGGAAGGTGGAACCGGTGTTCCAGTTACTGCTCTTACGGAAGAAAACATCAACACTGCTGCTGCCATTGTGAGAGAGGATGGACGAATTTCCTTAAGATGACTTTATGAAATACTGAACATTTCATTGGGTGCCACCCACACGTTGGTAACAGAAAAATTACACATGAGACATGTTTGTGCGCGATGGGTTCCAAGACTGTTGATTCCCGAACAAAAGAACATTTGCATGCAGGTGTGCATTCAGTTAAAGTTGATGTTAGAGGGACATCAGGAGTTTTTTCAAACGTAATCAATGCTGATGAAACTTGGCTACATCATTTTGATCCTGAGAGCAAACAGCAAAGCTCAGTGTGGAAATCTCCTTCATCACCAAACACCAAAAAGGCAAAAGTGGTTGCTTCTGCTGGGAAAGTTATGGTCATCTCATTCTTTGATATTCATGGAATGGTTTATCAGCATGTTGTACCTGCACACACATCAGTAACTGGAAAGTACTATAGGGATGTCCTGACAACATTGCAAGTAAATATCAGCTGCAAAATACCACATTTCCGTGAAGCAGGCTGGATGCTGCGCCACGATAATGCGTGGCCCCTTGTTGCCAATGTTGTTGCTGAATATCTTACAAAAACAACGTGAAGTGCATTCCTCACCCTCCCTATAGTCCGGATTTACTCGCATGTGACTTTTTTATATTCCCCAACTTGAAGACACGCCTTTCTTGGGAGGCATTATCCATAATCAGAAGCAGTGGTGAAGGCTGCGGAGGCGATTTTAAAGGATCTCTCAAAAATGGTTTCCAGCATGTCTTTGAAGGCTGGCAGAAACGCTGGGACAAGTGCATCGCATTCAGGGGAGACTATTTTGAGAAGAACCATCAAAATGATGAGGATGAGTAAAGGTGCGTTGTCAAAAAAAGAAATGTGATCATTATTTATTGAACAGCCCTTGTACTTGAGAGGGTGAAGTCATCGCAGTGAGATACCATTGCCATTGAAGGCCAGAGATAACATCTTAAGAGACTCGCATCAAAGATTTCATTTAAATATGCCAGTGTTCAAGAACTTTGCGTGGCCTATAACGCTTTACGGACCTGACACTGGCATTACAGATTGCCAAAAATGATGCCAGTAATGGGTTTTGATAACTACGCCTGTGATTTATTATTTGTTTTTGTAAGTTCGGTATACGTTTTATTAAACATTAGCGAAGCGAGAGTATTTGCAAACCTTCATTTGGCCACTTTAACAAACAAGAATATATCCAGTATGTGTTTTCTCCGCCATGTGCTTTGCACGTGTTTCTATGTAAGTTAGGACTATATCAAACGTAAAGTAAGTATTATTTGTCTCTCTGTTTGAAATTATACTTCTCTTGGGAGAAGTAAAAGAATACATTGTAACAGTAGGGTATGTTAGTGTTGTAAAACGCTGCATAACCTGCTTAACCCAAAACATTACAAAGTCACATAACTGTTGCCTTCCCTCGTGTAAATCTAATTACCGCAAAGGAAACAAAAGAAAAAGCGCCGCACAAAGCTCCTTACTTCAGTAGTTAATTATTGAAAATTGCGGGATTTCACGTTTCGGTTAACAGTGTATCTGTTTCGTGTATATAAATTTGAAAACAGTGTAAATGGAGACAGGACAGTGAACCGAAGTACTGTATGCTGCGATAAAAACAGCTCCGGTACTTCTAAGTAGCATGCTCATCGTATTCTATAAGCTGGAAAAAGACCGGAACTAATCACCGTGGCCGACATTCGGACATGGGACCTCTTGAATATGAAGCAGACATGCTACATCTTCGCTAAAGAGACGCACAATAACTTGCAACTATTTTTGTAATTTCGTTTTTTAACACAAGTGTTTTTTCCTCTGAAGTTAACTTCCTTTGTTCCAATTACACCCAGCCTTTAACTGCAATGGTCATATCGGCGGCCGTTTTCCTTTGGAACATATCGAAGGTGTTAACTCGTATTCGTTGGGTTTTAATCATTAGATCACGTACACATTTATACCCCACCTTTAACTGCAATGGTCATATCGGCGGCCGTTCTCCTTTGGAACATATCGAAGGTGTTAACTCGTATTCGTTGTGTTTTAATCATTAGATCACGTACACATTTATACCCCGCCTTTAACTGCAATGGTCATATCGGCGGCCGTTCTTCTTTGGAACATATTGGAACATGTTAACTTGTATTCGTTGGGTTTTAATCAATAGATCACGTACACATTTATACTCCGCCTTTAACTGCAATGGTCATATCGGCGGTCGTTCTCCTTTGGAACATATCGAAGTTGTTAACTCGTATTCGTTGGGTTTTAATCATTAGATCACGTACATATTTATACCCCGCCATTTACTCCAATAGTCATATCGGCGCTCGTTCTCCTTGGGAACATATCGGAGGTGTTAACTCGTATTCGTTGGGTTTTAATCATTAGATCACGCACACATTCACACGCTGATTCATTCTTGCAGAGTCTGGGGAAGATGAGGAATTATCTTGGTCTGAGAAAAGTTCCCAGCACCCCCGCCGGGATTGGAACCTGGGACCCCTATCACGACAGGTGGGTAGGTGCTCTACCAACTGAGCTACCGAGGTTAACTTGTGGTTTTGGAAAACAAAATATTGCAAGTGACTAAGAAGCATCCACAGAGTATCGGTAGAAATTGGAATAGTTGATGCGATGTTGCCAGTTCTCACAGAACTAATGAAGCGATAATTTAAGGGCTTTTGAGTTTATTTTACCAAAACCGTTTATTATATTGAATAAATTCTATTGAATTCAATTGTATTCAATATCATTTTAATGTAAACACATTAAGAACTTTTAATCAGCATTTGCAATACATTTCTTGAATAAGAATAATTTTTCTTCAAGATATTGTTGCAGTTTAGCGAGGTAAACCGGGGACATTTTAGACTATAAGTTGTGGATAGGGTTGTGTTCACTTAAAAGTGCCCTACCGTAAGGGTTTACAATCTACTTTGCAGCTGGGAGTGTAGCTGATAGGACAGGGGGTCAGATGCTAGGTAGAGGGACTTTGTAGTCGGGTTACAGATAAATAAATAGAGACAGCACAATTTTCTAAGAAATGACTTCGGGGTGGAATGATGGTGACTACATTAGTACATAAAGACCCAGTCGCACTTACCTCCGAGGATGTGTCGGTGAATGGCGAAATGAAGATTCGGCGTGGCCCCCGGCCGCAACGATATACGTTTGACTGTCTCGCGGTCCGACAACCGCGGCCAAACCTAAGAGGAGGGGGCCAACACACGTTGAACCAAGGGACTTTTTCCATTTGATCAGCAGAAAAGCTTCTGGAGCATTCCATCCGCCATGTTGGTTTAAACTCAAAGACCTGCTGATTATCCATTTCTGTCTACCGGGTTCAACGTCTAGAGCTGCTGCATTTAGCATTCCTACATGTTTAATGCTCTGAAAATTTAGCAAACTACGGGTTTAACGTCTAATGTTCCGCTATCAGGTTTTTATATTTTTGCTTCCAAAAATTAGTAATTTCAACCCTACGCTATTAAAACTTCAAATAAGTCCCTAAAATAAATTAAGTTCTTTCACCTCAGCTAGGCATATGCGACAATATTCTTTGGAATCAAGCCAGGTGGAAAGACGATAAGAAATCAATGTTTCCGGAGTGCACATCAGATAAGCCTACCGCTACAGCATGCATCCCGTTTACCGGCAATCTATCCTGCAGAATCAGCAGAATTCTCGCTAAATACAACATCAGGACCATCCACAAGCCACCTCCGAAGATTAAACATCTATTGAGACCAGTGACAGACAAACTGGACTTCCAATTTCCGGGAGTGTACCGCATTCCCTGTGAATGTGTGTTACCCTATATAGGACAAACCGGAAGGACCATTGCTAACAGAATAAACGAACATGTACGGAGCATTGGTTTAATGCAACCTGAGAAGTCTGGGCTGGCAGAGCGTAGAGCCAAGCTTCGGGAGACGACTATCTTGGCAAAATGCAGGGGTTACTGGGAGCGGAGAGTTAAGGAGGCTTTGGACATTTCCTCCGAGAGGAGCATGCTTAATCGTAATGCTGGATTTTAGTTCAGCTCCTCCTAGAAACCGGCCTTAAAATAGAAATTCGTGGACTTAAGAAGCACAGATGTATACAGTTTGATCATCGAGTAAAGTTGTTACATTTCTATGACCTAATTAATTTTCCATACTCACGCTATTTCCTACGTGGTATTTAATTTACTGAAAACAGTCTTTTGTTCAGTGACGCGAGTGTTGGTAGTGTTCCCGAGAAGATCTCTAAAATATTCGTCACTAGGAAAGCTTCAGGTCTTATTTTATAAATTTTCTTATAGAAAACTATAAACTTCTCAACATTATGGTGTGTCACGTTTCCTTTATTTACAATAAAACTAACTTGCCATAGTGTGGAGGATAATTTTACTTCCACGCTTTTTGAAGTTTTGATAAACACCGTTACAATAATTCTTGACAAAGATAGTTTTTTGAAATATCTGTTATATATAGAGTAATCTGTAATTGTTTTTATGGGGAGAGGATTTCTTCAACATCTTCATATAGCCTTTTAGAAAATATTGAATTTATAGGTCATGTTTAATATTGCCGCTAGGCATTGTTGTGCGGCAGGGCGCGGCCAACGCTTAGGCGCGGAGCTGGACGCTTACCGAGAGAGAGACATAGATAGTCTGGAATTTTCTCCTGCCATTGTGATTGTTGTGGAAAGATCAAGTGAGTTCTAGAACAATGAGTGGGGGTTTAAAGGCGCCGCGGCTGTCAGAGCGGAGTCAGTTGCGAGTTGCACTTGTTAATTGAGTGTTCAGCTGTGCGAACATTTAAAGGTACCGCAGTGAATTCTTTTGTTTGTTTAAGTTTTGCAGACCACCTGGAGGACTGCGTTTGTGTATGTTACGTCATTTCGTTGCTGTAAGGGGTGTACAAAGTGTCTTTTTCCTCAAATGAAGAGCGTTTTAAATTTCTGCAAACTAGACTTTTACTTTTCCGAACCCAAAAGGTCACAATATTTAACTGTCTATTCACACACATACACACACAACGCCCGTCCTGTACCTACCTAGGTAGTAGCGTGTCTGCGTCACGTTCAGTAGGTCTGGAGATCGAATCTCGATTAGAGTGATAAGATTTTTGTGATTTATCCTTATCCTGGAAAATGAATCTCTAGTTACTTTGAGTTATATGGACCCTGAGGTTATTTGAGCTACGTTTCTCCCATTTCTTTCATCATTATATCTTAACGTTCGATGATGATGACGATGGCGATGATGAAAATGATGATGATATGACAGAAAGTGGGCCTACAACGTTTGCTTCAAAATTACTTAGTATAATAAATTCAAATGGAGCAAGTTTTGCTCGCCAATAGAATTAGCTAGCAATTAACACGATAACATAGGTTCTAGGGTTACAGCGAATCAGAAAACCGGATAGGGGCTTCGGAATGACACAAAAAACATCATTATTCTTTGTGCCCACAGGAAGTGGGTGTAACTTTTGTGCCAACTTCTCGATTCCCTTTTATAATTTATCACTGGCCCCTGAGCCCCGCAAAACAAACAGACATTATCGGAACTCGAGGTCAATAAATCATCGTTATTAGTAGCATTATCGCCTGCAGCGGCCTGGCTGCCAGAGACATCTTGTGATCGTGTGGTAAACATGGGAATGTATTTTGTGGAAAAAATGCCGTTTTCAAAACATTTTACCCTGCTTTAATAGCGCAAGTATTCGATGGTGGCTCCATCCAAACCAAACAATATGTTGGCCGAAGCTTCCCAGTTTTTGGGTTCGATAATAAAGAGGTAATGTGTAGTTGTGCACTGCACTTGAAATTTCTGGGTGTAATCTCTCAAAAGTTATTCATTCAAAATTAATTTTAGTAGCAGATAAGACTTAAGAGTGTGACACACCGAGCGGAATGTCCCAGATGACTTCGTCTGTGACCTGTATTCGGGAGGACATTACAACACTAATTTCGTATATACATAAGTGGTCTGAAAAGTTTCCGACCTAATAAAGATTAAGGGCAGTTCTTTCAGAATTTTTTTTTCCAACACAGTCTTCTGGTAGCTCTACAAACTTCTCCCAGCGATGCTCCCATCTCTGTAACCCGTCCAAATAGTATTCGGCGTTCTTCAACATAGTCTCCTTGTAACTCTACACACTTCTCTCAGCGATGCTCCCATCTCTGTAACCCGTCCAAATAGTATTCGGCGTTCTTCAACATAGTCTCCTTGTAACTCTACACACTTCTCTCAGCGATGCTCCCATCTCTGTAACACGTCCAAATAGTATTCGGCGTTCTTCAACATAGTCTCCTTGTAACTCTACACACTTCTCTCAGCGATGCTCCCATCTCTGTAACACGTCCAAATAGTATTCGGCGTTCTTCAACATAGTCTCCTTGTAACTCTACACACTTCTCTCAGCGATGCTCCAATCTCTGTAACACGTCCAAATAGTACTCGGCGTTTTTCAACATAGTCTCCTGGTAACTCTACACACTTCTCCCAGCCATACTCCCATCTCTGTAACCCGTCCAAATAGTACTCGACGTTTTTCAACATAGTCTCTTTGTAACTCTACACACCTCTCCCAGCGATGCTCCCGTCTCTGTAACCCGTACAACTAATACTCGGCGTTTTTCAACATAGTCTCCTTGTAACTCTACACACCTCTCCCAGCGATGCTCCCATCTCTGTAACCCGTCCAAATAGTACTCGGCGTTTTTCAACATAGTCTCCTTGTAACTCTACACACTTCTCCCAGCGATGCTCCCATCTCTGTAACCCGTCCAAATAGTACTCGGCGTTTTTCAACATAGTCTCCTTGTAACTCTACACACTTCTCCCAGCGATGTTCCCATCTCTGTAACCCGTCCAAATAGTACTCGGCGTTTTTCAACATAGTCTCTTTGTAACTCTACACACTTCTCCCAGCGATGCTCCCATCTCTGTAACCCGTCCAAATAGTACTCGGCGGTTCTCTCTTGCAAAATAATTGTTCACGAATGGGATTGACTCCTGATTTGACGAAAATCTCTGTCCTCCGAGCCGAATTTTCAGATGAGGTAACAAAAATAAGTCGCTTAGGGCTAGATTTGGTGAGTCAAATAGTTCAAATCGTAATTTGTGGATTTTCGTCATTGCAAGAGCTGAGGTATAGACAGTGCGTTTTCTTTGTTAAACAGGATTCTCTTTTTCTACAAATGTGACCGATTTTACGCAAGTTCTGCCTTCAACTTGTCAAGTGATGATGCGTAGTATGCTCCTTTAATAGTTTTTCGTTTTGAAGATAATCGATTAAAATAACTCCATGACTATCCCAAAAAACAGACGCCATCACTTTCCCAGCCGAAAAAAGTGCTTTTCCTTTCTTGGAGCCATTTCTCCTTTTGCAGTTCACCGCTTGGACTGTGATTTTGTTTCGGACGTATAATGGTGTATCCAAGTTTCATCTACAGTAATTATTCGGCGCCAAATATAGGATTTATTGCGCCTAAACTGCGCTAACAGAGCGTTGGAAATGTTCATTCGAACACGTTTTTGGTCTAACGTGAGCAAACGCGGCACCCAACGCGCGGACAGCTTTCTCATGTCTAAGTGGTGATTTAGTATGTGACAAACACGTTCTTTTGACATGTTCATAGCCTCCTGTATCTCTCTCAATTTAACTCGGCGGTCGTTTAGCACCATTTGGTGAACTTTGCTGATGTTTTCGCCAGTAGTTGCAGTTTTCTGACGTCCAAAACGTTCATCGTCTCCCTAGCTCTTACGGTCACGTTTAAATTCATCTGCCCAAAATTTTACTGTGGTAAATGACGGTGTAGAATCCCCATACACAGAGTCCAACTCATCTTTGTTTTGCGTAGGCGTGATGGCTTTCAAAAACAAGTATTTAATGACAGCTCGATACTCAATTCTATCCAGCTTCATAAGAACACTCGCATCAGCTCACTCAAACGAATGTTACATAACAACTGAGCGTCCAAAATGGCTGAAACTTTGATGGGTAACTGTCAACAGATGAACAACGAAATTCACTAGCATTTTTTATTTTTTATTTATTTTGTTTTATTTATGTTAAGGTCGGAAACTTTTCAGACCGCCATCATATACATGTAGAGTGGGTGTATTTGTTTCATCACATTGAATTCCTTGAAGCTGGATTCTGGAAATTATCTCGGCTGTTATTCTGTTAGAATGAAATCCAATTTTAGCTGGTGTTCGCGGATGGAGAGCGATGATAGATTTGTATGAAAATGAAACAATTTTTTTCAAGTTTCTTTATTGAATGTCTTCTTAATTTAATTAAAATCTTTTCAAATGAATGTTTTAGTAAATTAATAAATAATATCTTTGGTGGACATCAATATTATGCCGTTTTAAAAACATGTAAGTAGTTTTCACTTGTTTTATTTACCACGTCTTTTCTGCAGACTGACGGAACACACTCACGTCATTTGCTTACTCTGATTAAGCACAGAAGAGTAATGCTAGCTTCAGTCAAATTTCGTGTAATGTTCCTGTCGTTGCTGTGGTAAGTCAACTTATTCCTATTGATCCAATTGTCATTATATTCTTGTAATACTTGAGCAACGGAAGATGGAAAGTAACATCCTGAACATCAGCTTAAAAGGTAAAATAAAGAATGAAGGACTGCGAGGAAAAAACGGCCTAGAAGATGTAGCCGCTAGAGACAAGAGGATCAAATGGCAATGGGCAGGACATGTGGTGAGATGGGCGTACATCATAACAGTATGGGACGTGCGACAAGGGCGGAGAAACAGAGGACGTCCAAGGCTACGATAGACCCAACAGTTACAGGTTGGGCTACATACGAACTGGAGTAGAACAGCAAAATGCAGACCTCGAAGGAAGCAAGTGGTAGCAGTTCTAAAGTGAAAGTGGCAGTGAAAATGAGCAGTCGGGTAGTTATAACGTTATTAAGACATTCGTCTATCAGAATAACGGAAACTCCTGGAGAAAAACCTTATCCAGGTAAGTGTGATTCGAACTCGGGACCTCTTAAACGTGAGGCTGACGCGCTACCATATACGCTATCGAGGTGGGGACACAGATTCAACATTCATAATATAGGGTAGATCCAGACTGAAAAATTCCATGCCATAGCCGGGATTTGAACCATGGATCTTCTGGTTGCCGTCCAGCAGCTCTAAACCATTGAGCTACTATGGCCAACATGCCGATATAACACTAAATTCTCCAACTGACTCGTGTTTTTTTTTCGGTAAACCACTAGGAGTTCCCATAAACACATGAGACAACTACCTTAATGACGACTTACTATGCTGTAAGTACTTTAAGGCCCGGGCTTTTTTGTTCAGACCACTATTAGGTACAATTAATGGAAATTAATTGTTCTTTCACACTAGCCGCGTGTAGGACGCACTATGAAAGGGTAAAGCCTGACTGAAAAATTCAATGCCATAGCTGGGATTTGAAACATTGATCTTCTGGTCTCCGTCCAGCAGGTCTAAACCATTGAGCTACTATGGCCAACGTGCCAATATGACATTTAATTCGCCAACTGACTCGTGTTTTTCCTGTAAACCACTAGGAGTTCTTATAAACACATGAGACAACTACATAGTGGTGATCACCTAATGAGGCAGCACAATTAGAACTGGGCAGGCATTCTACTAAAATTAAAATCTTGTCAAGGGCAATGAAATATTTATACAGAATCGCTAACTTGGAAGATGGCAATATAATTAAAGAATGTTTTCATATTCAAAAGAGAAGTAACTGGGATGGGTCTTGGGCACATAAAATGTATGACTTGTTGAAGCAGATAGGTATGGGTCATTCTTGGATAAATGCACAGTATGGGTATAGAGGCTTCTGGAAAGAGGTTAAGCTAAGATTAGAAGATATTGACAGGCAAGACATTTTTGCCAATACAAATGACAAAAGCTCACTAAGATTATATAGAGAAATATAAACAACCTGGGGGAGGGAAGGATATATAGATATATGTGGTAAGTTAGGGCGAGAAGGTTTTGCTTGGGCGAGAACAGGAGTGAGAAACTTGAAAGGTATAGGTCAAGAGAGCGAGCTAGATAAATGTCCATTTTGTGGAGAACAGAATGCAGATTTCCATTGTATATTAAATTTTAGTCGAACAAAGATATGGAGGGAGCAGGCTTGGCTACGTAAATGGGACAGTTTGGGGGGTAAAGTAGTAATTAGAAAAATGTTGTCAGTAAAAGGAGAAAAGAACAGGAGAAATATAGGGAATTATTTAGGGAAAAATAAAGAGAGGTGGCTAAGAACAATTAAGAGAAAATGTAGAGTGAGATAGGTGAAATGGCAGAAAGTGTAAAAAGGAGCGGAGGGCCTCCATTACACAAAAACCTAGGTTTAGGTGTATGGGAGCTGAATTACTATTCAATGGTGGGCAACATGGTAGGTTATTCAGGATTTAGGAATATATGGCATATTTCAGTATGTATTTTATAATTGTAATCTTGATTTTGTATTTCCATTTGTTGATGTAAAAGGAAATAAATTACTATTACTATTACTATTATCTTAGTGGTGACTTACTATGCTGTAAGTACTTTAAGGCCCGGGATTTATAGGCCCTTTTATAGGCCCTTTTTATAGGCCCTTTTTGTAGTGCGTCCTACACACACCTAAAAGAAACACAAATAAATCACAGAATATATAAAACAATTATGTTCGGGGTTAAACAAAAGCAACTGTTTCACCCTGCTGGGGAGGGCCGGCTTCGAACCTCATGGTGCTGTCGGCTAGGGTCGAGATGAAGAATATCCAGTTCATGTTGGGGACCCTCAAGTCCCTAACCCGGGTTTGTGTACGCGCGTAGAGTCCTGCCACCTCATCCCTTCCTCCCAAAGCTTCAGTTGAGTGAATCTAGGAGACCTCGGAAGTGTATTTCTGGTTAAAATCCAGCATCTATTTTTTTGGTAGAATGCAGCCCTTATTTGTAAGTAAGTAGACATTTTGGAAAGTTTTTGTAAAACGAGACGCACCTAAACAATGTATAGGGATGCCCAAACTCATTGTAATGAAGTAAGGATGATAACCCATTTATAGCGAGCTCATCACAAAAAAGCCGTCCATTGTACCATCTCTGTGGTAATGAAATATGCAACTTTCGGTGTATGTGGTGTTGTCTTTGAATAGGCGAAAATTGGAGTCTGTATACAACAAACACAATTGTGTCACTCGCAACAATGAATGGCTCGCAACAATAATTACACTTGTACCGCCATTTTGCTTCCAAGACACAAACAAAAGAGCAACAATCCAATAAATCAAGACCCGTTTCCCACACACCGCTGTGCTTCCATCTATCGATTAGCGACCAAAAGCGTTAGGTTTATCACAACACACACGCAATAATTACATCTGGAGGGAGGAGAGAGGAGAGAGCGCAGAGGAGGTGAGAGTTCAAATGCAAACATCATCAACGTACATGTCGGACCCTCGTTACATTAAACCTAATGAAATAGTCAAAATATAATTAACCTGACGAAAATGTCGCATAGAACTACATTCATGACGTCACAACTCATTACTGTCCTCCCGCCCTCCACTTCCAGCATCGTCTTCATAAAAGATGAGTTCCAACTTCCTGGAATATGTATGGAAAATACATTTGCTATGTTAGAGGTACTACAATAGTTGCGGGTTTAACATTTAAAATTAGACATTTCCAAAAATTTAACTTCTGTTACAGTATCCTTATGTGTTATTTTAGCATGGAAATTTTTAACGTTTTAGTAATAGAGCTAAATCCTTTATTGTGTCTTTATAATTATGAGACCTCACTGAAACATTTAGTTTTAAAAGTTAAAAAAGTTATTAAATTAATTGCGAGTCGATTAATGACACAAAACAACACTTACTTTTAAATTTTCCCGGAACCGGTTTCTGAGGCCTTCCCTCTATCTTCAGCCGGACATCGACTTGTTCTCATTGGTGTAGCTGGCAATATTTTGTCATCGGTCTCCTCTGGTGGCGGTTCGAGGTACTTGCTGAACAAATCTTTCTGGGGGATGTCGAAATTGAATACTTTGTTCCTATTTTTTGAAATAAAGATTTGTTCCCATGTGGACAGTTCTTCTTTTCCTGTTGTATGTTTTAGTAATTTTGGTTCTGGATTTATGTTGTGGTTTGCTTCCCAAAAATGCGTGTCAACTGCTGATTTTTCTAATTGTTTGTATTTTATGTTCCTAAAGTGTTCCTTTGCTCTTGTTTCTAAATTTCTTTTGGTTTTTCCAATATAAATTTGACTACAGTCACAGCATTCAATTTGATATATACCAGATTTTTTTGTAAGATGGAATGGCATCTTTGATGTTTGAGCAAATTAGGTTTTTTAAGGATTAATGGTTCACTGGAGCTAGTTGAATGTTTTGTTTTTTGAAGACTTTTTTGAATTTATCAAAGGCCCATGAATGGTAAGTGAAGTTTTTGAAGATCATTTTAGTTTCTGTAGCTGAGAGGGTTGTGGTTTCCTTTAGTAGTTTCTTCTTATTTGCTAAGTTCACTTTTTTTGTCTACTAGTGATTTGGGAAAGTCATTTTTCTGTGCTATTTCAATAATTTTGTTGTATTCTATTTTGTATTCTTCTGCTTTGAGAGGGATGTTGACCAGTCTGTGTGCTAAACTATTAAAGATTGCCTGTTTGTGGGATCTTGGATTGTAGCCATTAGCTTTTATGTAGTTGTCTGTCTGTGTTGGTTTTCTGTAAATGCCAAAGTTTATTCTATTTTTATTTCTGATTATTTTTAGATCTAAAAATGGTAAATACTCGTCTTTTTCAACTTCTACAGTGAACTTGATGCTTTTTCCTTGAATATTTAAAAGTTTTAGTCTATCACTGATGTGTTTTTTGGCACTATGGCAAATATGTCATCCACATATCTTTGCCAGAGTTTGAACATCCATGGGAAACCTTTAGTGATCCTTATTTCTAGTGCACTCATGTACAGATCGGCCAGGAAGGGTGATAAGGGGTTGCCCATTGCTAAACCAGAAGTTTGATGGAAATATTTTGTTTGAAACTGGAAGAAATTCTGTTCTATGCATAATTTGGTAAGTTCGATGTAATCTGAAATTTCAAGTGATGACATTCCAAGTGATTTGAGCCATTTTTCCATCAACTCCCAACAAATATGACAATGAAAAATGTTATTAGCTCTAGTTTCTGTGATATACACAAGATGGAAGTATTACATATTAACGGATTGAGAGAAAATGATACATCTTAATTACATACATGCTAACAACAATGAAAGTGCATTTGAGTTTTTTTTAACTGGTAATTACATGCTAAGAGTTCTAAATTGCTGTAAAATACTTCGCAGATAGTCGTGTCTGAAGGGAATCATGTGACGGCCTATTGAATTCGTCGTCTTTTAGCTTACCCCTTGTGATGCAGTTCCGTAGAATCCCTATACAAAGACCAACAGTAATCTGCAAGCATTACTTCATTACAACGGCCCTGATATCTTTGTTCCATAATAGAAATGTCCTGATGGAATCTTTCCACATGTTCATCACTAACAGCTCCACAACTACGAGGGAAAAAGTCTAGGTGGGAGTGGAGAAAATGGATCTTAAGGGACATGTTGCACCCAAGGTTACGGTATCTTTGCAGGAGCATTGCCACCAAATGCTTCTAGTTGTCATCTCTTTTGTTGCCTAAAAATCCATGAACAACACCCTTAAAGGCTTCCCAAGCTTCCTTTTCTTTCCGCTCCAAAACTTGGTCAAATGAAGGATGCTTTACAAGTTCTCCTATTTGTGGTCCGACAGAAATGCCTTCCTTAACTTTTGCATCCCTTAATTTCCATAACTTTTCTCTGATTGTGTTTTGTTATTTGACAGCTGTGCCAACTCCCCCCAAAAAATTCCCCCAAATTTAAAATCTTCCCTCTAAAAATGAAATATTACTTTATCCTTAAAACAAGAGCTAATCTATCACTTAATGGTGAGTTTTGAATTCAGTAGATGGAAATACATGTAAATTCACTATTTTTAAGCCCGAAACAGTTTCATTGTTGCCCAGTGTAATTTGTAAAATTACGAAATTATAGCATTTCCAAACATTCCCAAAATTTTGTCACAATGTTCTAAATATGTACGAATATGAAAGGTCAACGTAATGAAAAAGGGTTAAAATTCTAGCTAAGAACGTGCAAAATTTAAAGTTCTAAAAATTGCTAATTTCTCTTATTACACTTTATTTTTCAGCTGTAAAATTTCAAATTTCTGCAGAAATTAAACATTTCGGTTAGAACATAATTATGTGTAAGGTAAAAATTAATAATTTGGCTTTTACAAAATTAGATATATTATATTATAGCATTTAATTGTGTTAAAAATAGCAGTTTGATAATTTTATAATTTAATAATATACAGTGTCCCAAAATATTATTAAAAGAATTCTAATTCTGCAAATTAAAACCTGAAAATTCCACATTATCGAAACAACCCAAAATTTTATGTACTACTATTAACATTTTCTTTTAGCTCAAAATGGAATTGATGGACATTAATAATTTCTTCAAACTGGCCATATATACGCTAAGATTTTTGATAGAGTATCTCGAATGCAAAAGCTCTTGGTGGTTTACCAGGGAACTATATGAATCAAATGGAGATTTATTGTCAGGACGGCAGGTTGGCCATGGTAGCTCAATGGGTCAGAGCGGCTGGACGGAAACCAGCAGATCTGTGGTTCAAATCCCGGCCGTGGCATTGGATTTTTCATGTTGACTATCTATCGAAAACCTTAGCCTATATACGGCTAGTGTGAAGAAATGATTAATTTCCATCAGTTTACTGGAATAATAAGAGTTAAATGATGAAGCCTGGGACTCAAATACTTACAATGGCAAGTCGCCACAAACGGTTTACAGTTACTTCAAAAAGTATTCGTCTAATGCATTAGTTTATGTTTAAGGATGTATAGTTAGTAAAGAAACATCAGAATAAAGTACAGCAGGGACATTGTCTTATTTATTGAGAGAATACAATAAAGAAACATATAGTATATATTCATATAAACATAGTTAAACATTCAAAAGTAAATATATGCAATATAGGATGCAAAATAAGTATTCGTCTGCATACTGAAAATGGTGTGGAATGTTAGGGTTAGTACTTAGTAGGGCCTCCATTCCTCTTTATAATTTCTTGTATTCTTCATGGCATGGATTTCACCGAATATTGCGTTACTTACACTGTAATTTTACACCATTCCTGTAGTAAAGCGTTCTTTACATATTTTATATTAGATATCTGATTATTCTTAATATTTTTTGTCCTGTATACTCCACAAATTCTCTATTGGATTTATATCTGGGGATTGCCGTGGTGTCGGCATCCATCGTGGGGTATTATACAACAACCATAGCCTTTCAGCTAGACCTGTGGGTTTTGTATCATTATCTTGTGTGAAAATATAATCCTCAGAAAGACCCTTATTATTCATACTTCTGGATAGATGTGCTTTTAGGATGTTTATATAAACCTTATGGTTCATAATTCCATCAATATAACACAAATCCCCGACACCATTAGTACTCATGTAGCCCCAGACAAGTACTGAACTGCCTCCATGTTTAACTGAAGCTGTTATATTTTTCTCCTCAAGTTCAAAATTCTTTATTTCTCCGCATTATTCCTCACACTTTTGACTTAAAAGCTAAGATAGTCTCTCGTCAATAAATACAACCTTCTTCCAGAGATCAAGCACATCGTATTTATGTTCTTTTGTAAAGACAGCTCGCTTCTTTCTGTTGATTTTACTGATGTATGGTTTTCTACGGACTGTTCGGCCTCCATACTCAAGCTTCATAAAGCACGTTTCTTATAGTTTGTGCTGAAACGGCCTTTCCTGTGAGTGTTTGAACTGCAATAGCCAATTTTTGGAGCACTTAGTTTAGGATTTTTCTTGACTTCTCTAAGTAACGGCCGTTTCTTGATGGATTTCCGTAAGTTTTTTTCTGAGTAAACATGCATCTAATAGTCTTCACTATACTGGTAGGTCTTTCAATGGTTTCTCGAATTTCTTGAAAATATTTTCCTTTTTAAATAACTTGATGCAACTTAAATAACTTGGACATGATTTTAAATAACGTAGGGCTGTTCACTAACTAACTAATATACACTCCTGGAAATTGAAATAAGAACGCCGTGAATTCATTGTCCCAGGAAGGGGGAACTTTATTGTCACATTCCTGGGGTCAGATACAACACATGATCACACTGACAGAACCATAGGCACATAGACACAGGCAACAGAGCATGCACAATGTCGGCACTAGTACCGTGTATATCCACCTTTCGCAACAATGCAGGCTGCTATTCTCCCATGGAGACGATCGTAGAGATGCTGGATGTAGTCCTGTGGAACGGCTTGCCATGCCATTTCCATCTGGCGCCTCAGTTAGACCAGCGTTCGTGCTGGACGTGGAGACCGCGTGAGACGACGTTTCATCCAGTCCCAAACATGCTCAATAGGGGACAGATCTGGAGATCTTGCTGGCCAGGGTAGTTGACTTACACCTTCTAGAGCACGTTGGGTGGCACGGGATACATGCGGACGTGCATTGTCCTGCTGGAACAGCAAGTTCCCTTGCCGGTCTAGGAATGGTAGAACGATGAGTTCGATGACGGATTGGATTATACCGTGCACTATTCGGTGTCCCCTCGACGAACACCAGAGGTGTACGGCCAGTGTAGGAAATCGCTCCTCACACCATGATGCCGGGTGTTGGTCCTGTGTGCCTTGGTCGTATGCAGTCCTGATAGTGGCGCTCACCTGCACGGAGATTATACCAACGTCACCGCACGCCACATAATCGAGCGCTCCTAAGACGTTTACGTCGAGAGGTCAATGTCCGTCTGCGCGAGCACAAGGTGCAAGCGTGGGAGGACAAAATGGCCAGGTTGCGCGTCGAGGATGGCGACGTGTGGAGGAGAGCCAAAGCCCTCAGAAAACACAGAGGTCAGTACACCTCTCCCATTCACGGCACCCAGGGCCTGGCCTATGAACCCCAAGCCAAAGCCAATGCTTTCGCTGACTATCTTGAGCGTACTATGTGTCCGAGAGATGACCCCCAGGACGATAACTTTTCTGAACGCGTCCGTCGGGAGGTGCGTCGTTTCTTACGTCACCCTCCTGAGGATGCGGAGAGACTCCCTACCATCCGACCTAGTGAAGTCCAAGGCGTACTCCAACGTCTCAAACCAAAGAAGGCGGCGGGGCCGGACGGGCTGACTCCCCTAATGCTCCGCCATCTTCCCTTCAATTCGGTTCTCTTCCTGACTAGGATTTTCAATATGTGCCTCGCCCTTGGGTACTTTCCACGAGAGTGGAGAGAGGCCCGGGTGATTTGCATATTGAAACCTGGGAAGAATCCGGTACACCCTTCTAGCTACAGGTCCATTAGCCTCCTCTCCACCCTCTCGAAGGTTCTCAAGAGGCTAATTCTTGCTCGCTTGTCCCCAATATTGGTAGACATTCAAGCCATTCCTGACCACCAATTTGGTTTTCGTCCTGGGCACTCGACAGTTCAGCAGTTGCTGCGTGTGGTGGAGACCGCCGCCCTGGGCTTCCAGGAAGGCGCCTTCACTGCCGCAGTTTCGTTGGATGTCGAGAAGGCCTTCTCTACGACATGGCATGCCGGACTCCTACACAAAATGATCCATCTGGGGCTCCCAACACAAGTGATCAATATTCTACACAGCTTCTTGCGACATCGCACATTTAAAGTCTCAGTCGCGGGGAAAACATCAACACTAAGGCCAGTGAGAGGCGGAGTCCCCGAAGGCTCTGTGCTATCCCCCACCCTCTTCAACGTCTTTAAGGCAGATTTCCCCACAGAACCACGAGTCGAAATGGCACAATACGCTGACGACGTGTTTCTGTTCTGCAAGGACAAACACATTCTCAGAGCCTTCAACCCCATTCAAAGACATCTCCGCCTAACACAACAGTGGTGCCGGCGTTGGCGGATGTCAATAAATCCGGACAAAAGCCACCATTCTTTTCACAAAGCGCCACACCCCCGCAGACTGCCCCAACTTCAGCTACCGAGGTCGAAGGATAGAGTGGTGTAACTCTGTCCAGTACCTTGGAGTCAACTTGGATAGAGGTTTAACTTTTCGCCGGCACATCAGGGACCTTTCGGCTTAGGTACAGGGAGCAATTGCTGCCCTGTACCCAATGCTGGGGTTTACCTCGATGCCAGCCTGCATGAAGTTGTACCTCTTCCGAGCGCTGGTAATCCCGGTGATGCTATATGCCTGCGAGATCTGGGGCATGGCAGCAGACAGCTGTTTAGCATGGCTTCAACGTACACAGAATAAAGGACTGCGGTCTATTTATTCTGTGGGACGTTATTTCCCTACCAGGTTGCTCCACGAAGCATCGGGTCTTCCATACGTGGAGGATGAAATTAGGCGCCGGGCTTCAAAATTATACGCAAGTTTACCATCTCACAGAAGCGCCCTTGTCAGATCATTGGGAAATTATGACCCCACTAGACGCCGATCTAGACTGCATCGGGTCCCCCGTATGGCATGCGGGCACCCTAGATAACACAGGAGCTAAACCTATCAGCAGCTAAAGCTGAGCTCCTCATAATTCTTCCAAGCTGTTTGGCATCTAAATTTCTCCCCAACTAAATTACAAAATATTTAAAACAAAACAAAATGGGTGCTAAGTACTGCATCCTCTCTTTCAACCCGAAGGTACTTTGGTAACCTCAAAATTAACTCCCAATCAAAATCCTACATCGCCTTCATCCTACATCTTTCAATAATAATCCTACCTGCGGTAAAACCCTTAATGGGTGGGCACGCAGCAAAAACCTTCTGGCTGTATACAGCCAGCCAGAACGAACAAGCGAGCGAGCGATGTTCGATTAAAATTTGTCTGTCACACTTGGTGCTTCTTTTCAAATAATCCTAGCTTCAAAAAACTCTTCTTAATGTTCAGACACTGCCTTGGAAATCAGTAGAATTTTTATCTTCATAAGCACTTTCTTCACAGTTGGTCTTTGTTTTTCTGTGCTTTAAAAATTATTCACAGTTCGCCTAAGTTCTGAATTAAAACATCCAAATTAGATTTTGTGCATGTTCTTAATCTTTGTTTACTGGGCATAGAGAAGGACGTTGTTGCACTAGCACCAATAACTATCCAAATCTGCTTTCAGATACCCTTCTGCTTTCAGATTTTTATAGCTGACCCAGAACACTGTTCCTTTTTTACAAAATATATGGATATTGGTTATTTTTTCTCGTGTTTTTAAATGTAGCACTTTATTTCCTAATGTGCTGCTAGGAGGCGTCATTTATTAATGCTCTCTTGGAACCAGGAGACAAGCGCATTTTGAAACAAGAAGTAGTGTTACCGAGTAGCTCTGCACGTATTTAGTTGCTTGCAACTGTTACGCAACTGACCTACCCTCCCCTCCAGTTGCAACCGTTCTGAGGTGGACTCGTTCAGATACCACTGCGCATCGCTCTGCACTTTTCAAGATAAAAAAAACCTCTGTACGTTTGCTACGACCAGCGGTGAGGTCCGGCATGATCTAGTTGCGTCCGTTACACTGCCGGTCGTCAGTAACTTTCTATGGCAATTTTTAATTGCCTTTGTATCCAAAACAGCATATTTCCCCATGTTCATTCGACCACCACCGTTGAACCCGTGTTTCTGATTGCCGCTACCTCTACCCGTAGGGGAGGGGACCCATCCTCTTCAGCTGCTGTGGTGCGAGCGTTGCGGACCCTTAGTACTCGTGGTACCTCTGATGTTACTAGAGGAATCTCGGGCCGGACTGCCCAGCCCCTCACGTCGGGGAGTTGTTCGGATTGGGTTGGACTCGAGGAGCCAGTGTATTTCCGACACCCACGGGAATTGGGTACCTCTGACCAGGCTACGACCGCCCTCCTCGGTAGCATGGTGGTAGAGTGTCTGCCTTACGTTCAAGGGGTCCCGAGTTCGAATCTCGGTCAGGGTGAGTTAACTGGATAAGGTTCTTCCGGGGGTTTCCCTTATCTTGAAGGACGGATGTTGGGTAACTCTAAGTTCCATGGATCCCGGGCTCATTTCAGCATCAGTTCACCCATTCCATTCATCGTCCGATATGACTCAACGTTGGAAGACATAAATTACAAAAAAGGGGGGGGCTACGACCGCCCGGAGGGAGCAGAGGGTTGCCTCATAACTCCCGGGTACCAGCCTGCAGAGCTGAGAACATCAGAGACCTCGCAAGGGCACTAGCACCCATGCAAGGGGCCCCTTCATCCCGCAGAGACAACCGCATCCGAAGGACGCCACCACCGGATCTACCACGCTGATACCCTCCGTTAGGTACAAGTCCTCATGAGACCTACATCGACCACCACGGAACAATATAGGAAGAACCCTACCTCTTGAAAGGAACGGTGGGCGTCAGGGCCTAGTGGCCATGACGTCTATCCCCCCCCCCCAACACTCCATGTAGTTCGCCGCAGCCATCATCACTACTTCTGAATCTGGGTGCCACGAGCGGAACCAGCCAACTTCACCGGGGCTACTGCCTTAGACAGTGGAAGGTACGAGGGTTATCCAGAAAGTAGATTACGTTTTGGAATAAAAAGTAAACAAAGTATAGGAAACAAATTTTATTATATACAGATGAAAGCCACACTCAAATACTACTTTTCGACATAGTCACCATTCAAATTAAGGCATTTATCGTAGCGATGTACGAGCTTGGAAATTCCTTCGTCGAAAAATTCGGCCGCCTGCGCCTTCAACCACTTCGTTACCTCTTCTTGCAGCTGTGCGTCGTCATCAAAACGCTGCATAGCCAGCCACTTGTTCATTGCTGGGAATAGGTGGAAGTCGCTCGGTGCCAGGATGAGGAAACAACTCCCACTTAAAAGATTCAAGAACTTCACGAGTGACATTTGCCGTGTGGGGCCGGGCGTTGTCGTGAATCAACAAGATCTTAGAGCTCAACATTCCTCTGCGCTTGTTTTGAATGGCTCTTCTGAGTTTTTGGAGAGTTTGGCAATACCTTTGAGAGTTTACTGTAGTGCCTCTTTCCAGGAAGTCCACCAAAATTACACCTTTTCTGTCCCAAAAAACAGTCGCCATCATCTTCCTTGCCGACATTGTTTGCATGCATTTCTTGGGTTTTGGGGGAGACCTTGTGTGCCCCCACTGCATTGATTGCAATTTCGTTTCACAGTTCACGTGTTTCACCCATGTTTCGTCACCAGTAACGATGCGATCGAGTAAAGAGTCACCATCCTTATGGTAAACGTCCAAAAAGTTCAACGCTGCAGCCATTCGCTGATTTTTGTGGTCCTCTGTCAAGATTTTTGGAATCCATCTTGCACAAAACTTGTGGTAACCAAGCTTTTCGCTGATGATTTCGTGCAACAAACTTCGCGAAATTTGTGGAAAACTCAAAGAAAGTTCCGTTATTGTGAACCTTCGATTTTCACGGACTTTAGCATCGACTTTTTCGACAAGTTCGGCAGTCACTATGCTGGGTCTCTCACTTCGATCTTCGTCGTGAACATTGTTTCGGCCATTTTTAAATCTGATGACCCACTGACGCACTCCACCTTCAGTGATAATGTTGTCCCCATACACTTCACAAAGCTGCCGATAGATTTCTATCGGTTTACAGTTTTTTGCAGTCAGAAACCTTATTACTGCACGCACCTCGCAGCTCGCGGGATTTTCAATTAACGCAGACATTTCAAACCGTCACAGTATCTGAACGGAGCACAGCACGAACCTCTCACTAGCACGGCTAGATGCCGACTGAGCTGCGCAACGCTCTGACCCCAAGATGGCCGCGCTAGCCCCGCCCCTAGCGGAAACAGACGAAAACGTAATCTACTTTCTGGATAGCCCTCGTATTTTTAGTAGGTATTCCGCTCCGGTGACCTTACCGGAGCGACGACTTCTATGTCACCAGCCCGATGGGCTGGTGTGGGTAAATCCACTTTTGCCTTCCACGTATAAAAATAGTATAGCTAGTAGAAGGTGTGCTAGATTACCAGGCGGCCCCACCGCGGTTTTCCGGTTGCCTTCACTGCGGGGTTGACGCGCGTAAGTGGCGTATCCACTTCCATCCCGTCTTGACGTTGTCAACGGGCGGTGGGAGCTTTTTAAGAAATCGGGTATTGCCCTATGGAAAGAGCCCTAGAGTTATTCATCGCTACCGAGTTGAAGGAGGACAGGGTCCTTGGACTTAAGGGAATACAGCACCGAAATTGGCTTCAAATTTAGGTAAAGATATTTTCTTTGCTTTTGAGCTAATAAAGTACTTTGAACCTTATAGTATCATAACCCAACTAAATTTATGAGTTTCAGGTATTTAAATACCCTCATATGACAATTTAAATGCCCGTGCACACGTATGTGCCGGCCCTTGGATTCACTGAACTGTCATTTGAGTTCCATTGAATGTACTAAATTTAAACATTTGAAATTAGCGGGCAAAGTTTCTGGTGGAATTTTGTGCGTTGGTATGATGGTTATTTCTTACCGTATGTGGCACCTTTGAAACAAAACACTGGCTGCAAACATTTTAACAGATAATAATTTTTATACTTTTGCATTTGTGTGAATTTCTAATGGTGGGAATTTTCTTGTGTTTCTCGTTAAACTACATAATGTTTCTATATAAATGATGGGTTTTAGTGTGCCATTTAACATTTATAAAGGTATTTTATACATTAAAACGTGCATATAACTGTTATATAGGTTATAGGTAAAACATTCTTTGAAACAACTGACATTCTGTTGACTGTGTACATAGTTAGGATAATGAATAGGTTAACCGATACATGGGAAGAAACACCTAAACATAACACAACAATGGGAACATACTTGAGGCCTGATGTGGTAAGAAAACTAATGTCTGTGTACCAAAGGCTGGCATCAGATGAAATCCTAAACAGATGTACATTGGATAAGACACAAAATGCAAATGAAAGTTTACATAACATGATATGGCATAATTGGTCAAAAGAAAGATTTGTTACAAAGAAGAGACTTCAGGTTTCTGTGACATCAACCATCAGTGAATTTAATTTTGGTTGTTCTACCTCACTCAAGCTGCAGTGAGGAATAATGGACACATATTTCACCAGCATCTCTAAAAATTAGCCAAGGGAAAGACCAATTTCTGCGAAGGTAACTTCTAAAACATCCAGAAGGAAACTAAAATTGAAGAAAACTGCTACAGAAGAGAGAAGGAAGAGGCAGGAGGGTCCAACTTTTCTATCTGGAGGGTTTTAGTCTACTTCAAGGCATGTAGTTGAGGAGGAGAATGTTTTGCATTTTAAAATTTGATTTACTCAATTATAGTTTATTCAACATTTTTTGTCATTCAAAATGTTCCACACGATGCAGTTATGATTCAGTCCATCTTAAATTTGCTACACATGTTCTTAGAAAGCAAACAAAGGTTTCTGTCGTATGAAATTTTAATATTCATTATATTTTTAAAACTATTGATATAAAAATTCAAAGGTTGAATCATTTTTTTTGGCCTTTTTTGCTCCATATCTAATTGTTTTTCCTCTGGAACTAAAGGCAGTATATGAAATTCATATGATAGATCTTTTCTTCATAACCTTCTGAATATTTTTATAAATATAGAAATTAAAATTTTAAAAATTTCATCGTGAGCAGCGGTTTGAATTTTGCCCAAATTTTGAATTTCACAAATTAATTACTCAAAAACTGTGGAAGATATAAAAATCAAATTTTGGAATTCAGTGTCCACTATACATCGGAACTAAGTGGTAAAAATTTCAGCAAGATTGGTTGAAAATTGCTGTATTTGGGGTTTTCGGAGCTGCAACCCCTTAAGGGTCTTTGTACTTTTGGGTAGGTTCTCTGCACTTAACACCTCTACCGTGTTGCAATTTTTGCTGTACCTACCCTCAATACTTAATCCTTGTGCCAACTCTCATTGAGAGGCTCTGCAGTCCACACATTGCATCCGTAGCTATTCAGAATAAACGAAAAAGAAAGAATGAGAGAAAGAGAGAGAGAAAGAGAGAAAGAGAGAGAGAAAGAGAGAAAGAGAGAGAAACAAAGAAAGAAAGGAAGGAAGGAAGGAACGAAGGAAAGAAGGAAGGATGGGAGGAATGGGAAGGATGGGAAGGATGGGGAGGATGGGAAGTATGGGGAGGATGGGAAGGATGGGAAGGGAAGGAAGGGAAGGAAGAGAGAGAGAAAGGAAGAAAGAAAGGAAGAGAGAGAGAAAGGAAGAAAGAAAGGGAGAGAGAGAAAGGAAGAAAGAAAGAAGAAAGGAAGAGAGAGAGAAAGAAAGGAAGAAAGGAAGAGAGAGAAAGGAAGAAAGAAAGAGAGAGAAAGGAAGAAAGAAAGAGAGAGAGAGAGAGAAAGAAAGAAAGAAAGAAAGAGAGAGAGAAAGAAAGAAAGAAAGAGAGAGAGAGAGAGAGAGAGAGAGAGAGAAAGGAAGAAAGAAAGAGACAGAGAAAGGAAGAAAGAAAGAGACAGAGAATGGA
>CM060955.1:5354203-5490124 GCA_030765055.1 Mantis religiosa | reverse complement strand
AAGGCGTAACCTACAGCTATTTTTCAACCTAATCATTATTGCGATCGATGCACTTTGCATGCGCTGTGGCAGTTTTTCTATACCCTTGTCGTAGAACTCTCCTGCCGAGTTGCGCAGGTAGCGCTCAACCTCGTCGGTCTGGAAATGTGTCCCATCAAGGTGTGATTTCAGCTCAGGAAACAGATGATAATCACTAGGTACTAAGTCTGGACTGTAGGGGGTATGGGTGAGGATGTCCCATCCGAACAGGACCAGGAGATCAGCCGTTGCATGTGCAGTATGGGGACGGGCGTTGCCGGGATGAAAACTCACTCCCTTCGTCAGCATTCCCCTGCTTCATTTTGTATGGTACGTCGTAATTTTTTCAAGTCTCACAGTAACTAGCGGCCGATCTTGCTCCACTTTTGCAATTGTTTCGGCTGAAACCGAAGGCCGACCAGAACGCTGATCGTCATGGACATCTGTACGTCCGTCTTTGAACTCCGATATGTTGCAGAATTTCCCTAAACCTTAAAGATGAATGTCTGGTAACTTTAAGCTCTATGTAGCCTGCACTCATTTGAAAATCATTAATTTCATCGTCCGATATGACTTAACGTTGGAGATTTTCCCTGATCCTAAAGATGAATGTCCGGTAACTCTAAACTCTATGCACGCTGTAATCATTTGTACATCATTCCATTCATCGGGTGATGTGACTTAACGTTGGAGGTTTTTCCTTATCCTGAAAGATGAATGTCTGGTAACTCTAAGCTCTATGTACCCTGTACTCATTTGAACATCATTTCATTCATCGTCCGATATGACTTAACGTTGGAGGTTTTCCTTTTCCTGAAAGATGAATGTCTTGTAACTCTAAGCTCTATGTACTCTGTACTCATTTCAACATCATTTCGTTCATCGTCCGATGTGACTTAACGTTGGAGGTTTTTCCTTATCCTGAAAGATGAATGTCTGGTAACTCTAAGCTCTATGTACCCTGTACTCATTTGAACATCATTTCATTCATCGTCCGATATGACTTAACGTTGGAGGTTTTCCTTTTCCTGAAAGATGAATGTCTTGTAACTCTAAGCTCTATGTACTCTGTACTCATTTCAACATCATTTCGTTCATCGTCCGATATGACTTAACGCTGGAGGTTTTTCCTTATCCTGAAAGATGAATGTCTGGTAACTCTAAGCTCTATGTACCCTGTACTCATTTGAACACCATTTCATTCATCGTCCGATATGACTTAACGTTGGAGGTTTTTCCTTATCCTGAAAGATGAATGTCTGGTAACTCTAAGCTCTATGTACCCTGTACTCATTTGAACACCATTTCATTCATCGTCCGATATGACTTAACGCTGGAGGTTTTGTCTTATCCTGAAAGATGAATGTCTAGTAACTCTAAGCTTTGTGCACCTCGAGTTTATATGAACATTAATTTATTCATTGTTCGAAATGACTTAGCGTTGTAGATTTTCTCGTATTTTGAAAGATGAATGTCTTCTAATCTTAAGCTCTAACAAGGCTTGTACACTTGGTTCATTTGTCGATATGACTTAATGTTGGAAGTTTTCCCTTATTCTGTAAGATGAATATCTGTAACTCTAAGCTCTATATACCCTGTACTCATTTGAACATCATTTCATTCATCGTCCGATGTGACTTAACGTTGGAGGTTTTTCCTTAGCCTGAAAGATTAGTGTCTAATAATTCTAATCTTTGTGTACCTCGTATTTATTTGAACATTAAGTCATTCATTGTTCGAGATAAGTTAACGTTGGAGATTTTCTCTTCTCTTAGAAAGAGGAATATCTTCTAACCCTAAGCTCTAAGATGCCTTGGATATTTCATTCATCGTCCGATATAACTAGCGTTGGAGAGCCTGATAAGACAAATCAAAAATACGTTAAACACATGGAATTTTAATCCCAATAGTTATTTTTTCTTTCAATGTACTCAAAGATTGAAATAAATTCAATGAAAAGTATTTTTTACCTGCAGAAATGCCGTTGACATTTTTTGCTCTATCGGAAACTTCGAAGAAGCTGATGTTGTATTGACTACATTTTTGGTTTGGCGTTGTGTTATTCTCCATTACGCATTGACCATTCTAAACCTTTTGAGGTTCCAATATCCTGGATGTAACAGAATGCTTTTTCTATGTGCTAAAATGGGTATTTACATTATGTAATATGCACATTCAAATTTTCAATAAGGGCTTAATCCTGTGGAAATGTTTTATAGGGACTAAGCACCTACACTGTTTATATTAAATGACTCACTTATTTCCATTATTACTCATTAAAGAAGCTCCACTTAGCTGTTACCTGCGGAATGATTCTATGTTCAGATTTACTTGTATTGATGATGACAGCGCACTCATTTTTGTTGCTTATCGCTAGCGCTCGGCAGCAGAAAGAATTTTCCAAAGCGCTGCGTCGAAGTAATGGCACTTGAGAGGATGACAGGTGCAATTTTTAGGCGTCTCGCACTAAAAAAAGAAGAGAAAATATGAATGGAAATGTACAATATTTCCCAGTTGCTTGTTGTCAGTGATAGATTCGCCACAATATGCGACGTGGTGTTGTTTGTTTCTTTCAACAAAACACCATCCTCCCATTCATTATCCATTCCTTCTTTATTTCGGGCTGACACGTTTCCATGGCGACACGCTCTGCACATTTCCAAAGGCGAGATGCATGAAAATTAATTTGGCAGGGGAGGAGGTTCTTATTTTGTTTTCCGATATCTCTGAAAATATTACTTTCGATACGTTCGTCTCACTCTGTTCTTTCTGACGCCTCGATGTGCTTCGTGGATACAAAATACAAACAGGCCCCTGTGAAATAGACAACTAAAGAACGAGTTAATGTAACACATTCCCCACATTATTACAGATTTACGATAATGTATATTACCTCCACGGTAATCAGTCGACCTACATGTAGTAGTACTCCGGTTGGTTACCACAGAAAACGTTGATATAATGCACTTATTTCCTGTGCATTGCGAATGTAACAAATAGTATTGTTTCCAAAGTAACTAGGTCCAAAATAGTAAAATACTTTTCAACTTGGTTATCAAAAGAACAGTTAATATTGTCGCGAATGGCGGCGACGCGCACCAAAGGGCCGGCGCGGAGAGATAACGGAGAGATAGTGCAATGCGGAGATGACACCTTGCCGAAACAGATAAAGAGACAGATAGCTGACTGTAAGTTTCGTTTTCTTGTTACAGAATATTCCAGAAATGTCTAGTAATAGGAGTAGAGGTATTTAAGGAATCCGTGACTCGCCAAGGAAGAGTGGTGAACAGAGTTGTAAAGAGTCGAATTTGACATTGAGAATCGTCCGCGTACAACTGTGTTTTGAAAGTGAACTCTTTTGTTTGTGTTCAACGACTTTGAGCATTGTATTGCTGTACGTTACTTATTTATGCTACTGTAAGGGTTGAGCAAAGTGCACCTATACGGAAAAAATAATATTTTGAATTTCTACAACTTGGACATTTAACTATAGGAACCTACAAAGTCGCAATACAGTAGAGAACTTTCCTGTACATTACTAGTATAATACATGTACTGTTTCTATAGTAACCAGGTCCAAAAGTGTGTAGTAATTCTCAACTTGGTTACCATGGAAACAGTTAATATAGTACAGTACTTTCCTGTACATTAGTAATTTAACAACATGTACTGTTTCTATAGTAACCAGGTCCAAAAGTGTGTAGTAATTCTGAACTTGGTTACCATGGAAACAGTTAATATAGTACAGTACCTTCCTGTACATTAGCAATATAACAACATGTACTGTTTCTATAGTAACCAGGTCCAAAAGTGTGTAGTAATTCTCAACTTGGTTACCATGGAAACAGTTAATATAGTACAGTACCTTCCTGTACATTAGTAATTTAACAACATGTACTGTTTCTATAGTAACCAGGTCCAAAAGTGTGTAGTAATTCTCAACTTGGTTACCATGGAAACAGTTAATATAGTACAGTACCTTCCTGTACATTAGCAATATAACAACACGTACTGCTTCTATAGTAACCAGGTCCAAAAGTGTGCAGTAATTCTCAACTTGGTTACCATGGAAACAGTTAATATAGTACAGTACTTTCCTGTACATTAGCAATATAACAACATGTACTGTTTCTATAGTAACCAGGTCCAAAAGTGTGTAGTAATTCTCAACTTGGTTACCAGGTCCAAAAGTGTGTAGTAATTCTCAACATGGTTACCATGGAAACAGTTAATATAGTACAGTACCTTCCTGTACATTAGCAATATAACAACACGTACTGCTTCTATAGTAACTAGGTCCAAAAGTGTGTAGTAATTCTCAACTTGGTTACCATGCAAACAGTTAATATAGTACAGTACTTTCCTGTACATTAGCAATATAACAACATGTACTGTTTCTATAGTAACCAGGTCCAAAGGTGTGTAGTAATTCTCAACTTGGTTACCATGCGAACAGTTAATATAATACAGTACTTTCCTGTACATTAGCAATATAACAACATGTACTGTTTCTATAGTAACCAGGTCCAAAAGTGTGTAGTAATTCTCAACTTGGTTACCATGGAGACAGTTAATATAGTATAGTACTTTCCTGTACATTAGCAATATAACAACATGTACTGCTTCTATAGTAACCAGGTCCAAAGTGTGTAGTAATTCTCAACTTGGTTACCATGGAGACAGTTAATATAGTACAGTACTTTCCTGTACATTAGCAATATAACAACATGTACTGTTTTTATGGTAGCCAGGTCCAAAAGTGTGTAGTAATTCTCAACTTGTTTACCATGCAAACAGTTAATATAGTATAGTACTTTCCTGTACATTAGCAATATAACAACATGTACTGCTTCTATAGTAACCAGGTCCAAAGTGTGTAGTAATTCTCAACTTGGTTACCATGGAGACAGTTAATATAGTACAGTACTTTCCTGTACATTAGCAATATAACAACATGTACTGTTTTTATGGTAGCCAGGTCCAAAAGTGTGTAGTAATTCTGAAGTTGGTTACCATGGAAACAGTTAATATAGTACCGTACTTTCCTGTACATTAGCAATATAACAACATGTACTGCTTCTATAGTTTCCTGGTCGATAATCTGGTTAGTAGTTTTCAACTTGGTTACTATAGAAATATTTTATTTGTAGACTATTATTGTACATACATAAAAGGAACTATTTTGTAGTAAAATGGTTAAATAATGTAGTGGAGCTTGCAACATTTTTGCTAGGAAACTATTATCTCAGTAAAGCAGCCCACTACATAGTTTTATCTTGAAATTAAAGTGAACGGAAATAAATAGGGGTATTTGAGGGAAACGCTGAGCGAACTAAAAAAAAGAAGCGAAGATTCGCCGCTAATGACCCAACTGTTAATTGCCGCATCCTGTGACGTTACAACATGGCGGGATTCAATTACAACTCAACATAATGATCGTGTGCGGAGGATTTGTTTTCGGTAGGCGGTTTAAACATCAGGTCATGCAATTTGCGCCGTATCGCCCATGTTGTTCGACGTACACATGGAAAATAAGGACTACGCTCGTTTTATTGGACAGGGACCTGTGTTCATAACCTTCACAGTCATTTGTCTCTGTCCTTCTCCGCGACTATCACTACGGTGAGTTTAAACAGTGGCCCCTGTATCGTGTTTTAGTAAATGATTTTCAATTTTTTTATGATTGGTTGGAAACAGATGACGTATTACTTTCTCTATTCATTCGTCGAAAAACTTTTCTTTGATCAAAATTATTGTTTGAATGAATCTTATTTTCACAGTTCTGTATATCAAAGATAATTTCATGCATTTTTAATATGAACCGTGATTCTAAAGTGGTATTTTGTACTGAATCCGAAAATAATTTCCATTTTCTCGCATCTCTTCAGGTTTTCAAACTATTCATAGATAGCAGAAATAAAATTTAAGCTCTCTGAAACGTAATAAAAGTTGTTTCCATAAAGAATTTTGTATTAGTGGCAGACAAAACTAAAATTCCTTATTTTACACTAATTATCATTATTTAAGTATAACTAAAACCACATGCAAAAACTTACCTCAACATTGCACTTAAAATTTTTCCCTCTTTCATCTTTTCGTATTTTGTCCAGAGCAGTCCCTTGTTTAACATCCAACAATAGTCCGCTATCACGTTAACACTCCACAGCCATTCGTACCTTATTTCAATACTTTTTATATCCCGTTGAAGTATTCCGACCAGTTCCTCACCAAAGTATGCTAAAAAGCGACATTTCTGAAACAATTCCAGGTACCCATCACTTCTCTGCTCATAGTATTCTGGAACTGACTGTCCGGAAATAGTTTTCAAATTTGGGGGCCGGCGAATACTCTACCTTCAATTTTTTTATAATAATGAAGGAAAAGTAAAACAAAGTTATTTAATGCACTCGTTGTCTTTATGTAGATTTTCAAAATATTGTTTCATTAAACCTAATTTTAAATGAAGAGGTAGCAATAATGTCTTTGAAGGATCAATAAAAGGTTCACCTATATATTCTTTCACCCGGTGTTAAATTAGTCCTTCATGGCCAAACTGTTTCCCTTTCCCAGTGTGCTGACTTAGCTCTACTATCCCAATTACTTATAAAACAAGCATATTTTGGCAAACGTGCCTGTTGAAAAAGTAATGGCCCAGTTATCTTCAAATCTCCACACACTAGCCCTAAAAACAAAAGACTGGGCTACTGGAATGGAAGGTTGAATGTTTCTATAATGAATCAAAGCACCTTTAAGATATTTTTGAGAAGAATCAATGCAAAATATCAACTCTGAAATTATTAATTTAAAGGGAAGACAGTTTTGTACATCCTCCTCGATGGGTATAGCTAGTATATTTTAATAAATATAAATATAATTGTTATATTATTTCACATTTGAAGTAATATACTTTAAGGTCGTTCAGTCTTTCTAACTTCAGTTTTGCAATCAATACAAAAATGTGATTCAGAAACACTCATTTAATTCAAAGAAACAAAATACACACAGAATGGTGCCATTCTAGATGGATATATTTACTTTTAGGTTCAGTGTATATTTGGCATTGATTAACAGTCATATATTTTAATACCTCGTTGTTATGTTATGGTTTTGCATGTTCTAGAAATAAAACAAATATAGGTATCTCACAAAAAATGTATTTGACAGAAAATGTATGGTTTAATGACAGAATATTTTTGGTGTAGTAGCAATTTTTCTATTTCAGTTACGCTTAACTAATCCAGAATATAAATAATTCCTGAAGATACTCCTAGAAGGTTTAGGATATATATTTACTTTGTCATTAAATTCTATACATGTTTGTACTCGACTCACCATATTCTCTGAAGTTTTACGGAGAGTATCCTCGACAATATTACTTATTTCGATTCGAATGGATTCCTTGAGAACATCAATTGTCCGTGGCCTATTCTTGTACACTCTAATTTAGATACCCCCTTAAAAGAAAAAATTCGGTGGGGTTAAGTCAGAGCATCTGGGGGGCTACAGACCTTAAGAGGTTATTCGATTATCAAAGAATCTGGTTACAAGTACCATAGTGTAATTAGATGTATGACACGTTGTTCCATCTTGCTGGATATAACCTCTGAATTCGATATCATCTCCGTATCATTCTTTGATACGACTGTAGACACTGAAGTTTATATTGGTACGTTCAGGACATATGTGGGGCAGCTGGATTTATATAAATATATATTGCAAGGACAAAACGTAATTTGAAAACCAGAACAAAATAACATTTTCGTAACATTAAGTATAAACAGACTGATAAATTGGCCGTAGCAGATCATTTTTGTTCATTTAACCATGAAATAAATCCAGAAGTTAAATTATTAAAGCAATTAAATGGTCTGAAATATTTAATGTTTTGGAAAAATACATTTATTTTAAAAAACAAACATTGCGTAATTAATTTTGAAATACCTGTAGTCGATTCTGTTTTTAAATTTTCAGATTTTGGTAGTACTAAAAAGAACAAATTAACATATAGCGTTCCTAACCATGACGACAGCTTTGTTTGCGGCTGAGAATGAGTAAACGTTTACATGAAATCGCAATCCCGGACAATTTTTTAAGAAAATCATCATTTCTTAAAGTGAAGTTTAAAGTTACAAATTATTATATTTGTATATATTTTGCTTCACTTTTAATACAAGGGGCGTCCAGAAAGTAAGTTCTCTTTCAATTTATCTCCGCTACAGCGCTGCGATCGCAGTTCTGCACATGCGGGGTAGACGCTCTGTATTAAGATAAAGAAACGTGCTGTGAGATCGCTGTCAGCCACGTACGCTTTGTTGTGCTTGTTTAAAATGTCGCTGTTGATTGAAAATCCCGCCGCTTGTGAAATCAGATCTGTGATTAGTTTTCTGAATGCTAGGAAAGTGAAACCAATTGAAATGTATCGGCAAAATTTGCGATGTAAAAAGGTGTTGTGTTTCTTCACGACAACGCACAACCACACACTGCAACTGCGACGGAAAACATCCTACAGGTTTTTGGCTGACCTCGCTCCTAGCGACTTTCATCTGTTTTTGCATCTCATATCTTTTCTTGGTGGTCAACACTTCAACAATGACGAAGAGCTGAAAGAAAATGTCTCCAACTGATGGAAGACACAGGCGGCAAAGTTCTATGGAGAAGTTATACAAAAACTTGTGCCTCGCTATGGCAAATGCCTGCAAAATTTCGGCAGTTATGGGGAAAAGTAGTATAAGAGTTGCAGAATTTTGTGCAATAAATAATTTTTCTGCATCTGTACACAATTTAATTTTATTACCAAACAGAACTTACTTTATGGACGTACCTCATAGCTTCATATTTTACGTATTAAGGCTACTATTCAAATTATATTTTTGTCTTTGTGTTAGTTTACAGAGGTAATACGTACCTTTACCTCAATTTTATAGCTGCAATCACATCAAGACAGCACTTGCTCTGCTTCTAGCACAGTTCACAGGCTTTGCTACACTAGTAACTCCACTGAGACGTCTAAATCAAATAGACAAGCGAAGGTGAGATGAACACAATTTATCTAATTATACCTCCCACCAGAAAATGACGTCATTTCTCCTGCAAATTCCATTACCACTCCTCTTCACCCTTAGTTTAATTGTTACGCCCTCTACTGTGTGCTTACAGCTAGGTATTCTGCTCCTGTCAAACATTCGACACTCAGGTTTTACGTGTTTGTGTGACTAAAACTATATATAGAAATCTTGTATCACTTACATGGTGTTCTCTACTCACTATCCTTACGCGGCCGGGGTTCGAACCTAAGCGACAACAGCTAGATTTGTGATGGGCATAACGGCTTAGAAAAACTTCCCTCCGGGTGCTAGCTCATTCCTCCGGTGCTCCATCTATGTATCATGGTCTCCGCCTGAGGTGCCCCTAGTAGTAAAAGCGGGCGTTAAAACCTGAAAAATGAAATATACTTACATAACCTATCTTCTCCTTCAATAGATCAAACCATAGCACCCGATAAATAACATGTATGCAGCGGTCCTCAAAACAGTTAACTGTTTTTTTTAAGGCTAAACGAACTGCTCTAACTGACTAGGAGGATGGTCTGAAGAGTTTCCGACCTCAACATAAAGATGGCAGCATTTGTAAATAAAAGCTAGTGAATTTCGTTAGCTAATCTGTTGACACTTACCAAAGTTTCAGCCAGTTTGGACGCTCAGTTGTTAATTAACAGTCATATGAGTGAGTTAATGTGAGTGTTTTTATGAAAATGCACAAAATCGAGTATCGAGTGGTCATTAAATATTTGATTTTGAAAGGAAATACGCCTACGCCAATGAAAGATGAGTTGAATTCTGTGTTTGGGGTCCCTGCACCATAATTTACTACGGTGTAATTTTGGGCAGTTGAATTTAAAAGTGGCCGTAAGAGCTTGGGAGACGATGAACGTCCGAGACATCCAAAAGCTGCAACTACTGACGAAAACATCGCCAAAGTAAAGCAAATGATACTAGACGACCGCCAAATTAAAGTGAGAGAGATAGCAGAGGCTACGAACATGTCAAAAGAAGGTGATTGTCACATATTAAATAAACATTTAGACATGAGAAAGCTGTCCGCGCGTTGGGTGCCACGTTTGCTCACGTTAGACCATAAATGTGTTTGAATGAACATTTCCAACGGTCTGTTGGTGCAGTTAAGGCGTAATAAATCCGAGTTTTGGCACCGACTAATTACTGTAGGTGGAACTTGGATACACCATTATACGCCCGAGACAAATATATAGTCCAAACAGTGGCCTGCAGAAGGGCAACAGGCTCAAAACCATGCAGAACCGTTATTTCGGCGGGGAAAGTGATAAAACTTGTTTTTCTAAGGGGGCGGGTCGCCATGGAGTTATTTTAATCGATTATCTCCCAAAAGGAAAACCATAACTGGAGCATACCACTTACCTGACAAGCCGAAGGCCGAAGAATTTGCGGAAAACCGGCCACATTTGAAGAAAAAGAAAATCCTCTTTTTCCAAGACACCTCAGCACTTGCAATGGCGGAAACCCTCGAATTACAGATTGAACTGCTTGACTCACCAGATCTAGCCCCAAGCGAGTACTATTTTTACAGGTTACAGAGATGGGAGCGTCGCTGGAAGAAGTGTGTAGAGTTACAAGAAGACTATGTTGAAAAACGCCGAGTACTATCTGGACGAGTTACAGAGATGAGAACATCGCTGGGAGAAGTGTGTAGAGTTATAAGGAGACTATGTTCAAAAACGCCGAGTACTATTTGGACGTGTTACTGAGATGGCAGCATCGCTGTGAGAAGTGTGTAGAGTTACAAGGAGACTATGTTGAAAAACGCCGAGTACTATTTGGACGGGTTACAGAGATGTGAGCATCGCTGGGAGAAGTGTGTAGAGTTACAAGGAGACTATGTTGAAAAACGCCGAGTACTATTTGGACGTGTTACTGAGATGGCAGCATCGCTGGGAGAAGTGTGTAGAGTTACAAGGAGACTATGTTGAAAAACGCCGAGTACTATTTGGACGGGTTACAGAGATGTGAGCATCGCTGGGAGAAGTGTGTAGAGTTACAAGGAGACTATGTTGAAAAACGTCGAGTACTATTTGGACGGGTTACAGAGATGGGAGCATCGCTGGAAGAAGTGTGTAGAGTTACAAGGAGACTATGTTGAAAAACGCCGAGTACTATTTGGACGGGTTACAGAGATGGGAGCATCGCTGTGAGAAGTGTGTAGAGTTACAAGGAGACTATGTTGAAAAACGCCGAGTACTATTTGGACGTGTTACAGAGATGAAAGCATCGCTGGGAGAAGTGTGTAGAGTTACAAGGAGACTATGTTGAAAAACGTCGAGTACTATTTGGACGGGTTACAGAGATGTGAGCATCGCTGGGAGAAGTGTGTAGAGTTACAAGGGGACTATGTTGAAAAACGCCGAGTACTATTTGGACGGGTTACAGAGATGGGAGCATCGCTGTGAGTAGTGTGTAGAGTTACAAGGAGACTATGTTGAAAAACGCCGAGTACTATTTGGACGGGTTACAGAGATGGGAGCATCGCTGGGAGAAGTGTGTAGAGTTACAAGGAGACTACATTGAAAAACGCCGTGTACTATTTGGACGGGTTACAGAGATGGGAGCATTGCTGGGAGAAGTATGTAGAGTTACAAGTAGACTATGTTGAAAAACGCCGAGTACTATTTGGACGGGTTACAGAGATGGGAGCATCGCTGGGAGAAGTGTGTAGAGTTACAAGGAGACTATGTTGAAAAACGCCGAGTACTATTAGGACGGGTTACAGAGATGGGAGCATCGCTGGGAGAAGTGTGTAGAGTTACAAGGAGACTATGTTGAAAAACGCCGAGTACTATTAGGACGGGTTACAGAGATGGGAGCATTGCTGGGAGAAGTATGTAGAGTTACAAGGAGACTATGTTGAAAAACGCTGAGTACTATTTGGACGGGTTACAGAGATGGGAGCATTGCTGGGAGAAGTGTGTAGAGTTACAAGGAGACTATGTTGAAAAACGCTGAGTACTATTTGGACGGGTTACAGAGATGGGAACATCGCTGGGAGAAGTGCGTAGAGTTACAAGGAGACTATGTGGAAAAGCGCCGAGTACTATTTGGACGGGTTACAGAGATGGGAGCATTGCTGGGACAAGTATGTAGAGTTACAAGGAGACTATGTTGAAAAACGCTGAGTACTATTTGGACGGGTTACAGAGATGGGAGCATTGCTGGGAGAAGTGTGTAGAGTTACAAGGAGACTATGTTGAAAAACGCTGAGTACTATTTGGACGGGTTACAGAGATGGGAACATCGCTGGGAGAAGTGTGTAGAGTTACAAGGAGACTATGTGGAAAAGCGCCGAGTACTATTTGGACGGGTTACAGAGATGGGAGCATTGCTGGGAGAAGTATGTAGAGTTACAAGGAGACTATGTTTAAAAACGCTGAGTACTATTTGGACGGGTTACAGAGATGGGAGCATTGCTGGGAGAAGTGTGTAGAGTTACAAGGAGACTATGTTGAAAAACGCTGAGTACTATTTGGACGGGTTACAGAGATGGGAACATCGCTGGGAGAAGTGTGTAGAGTTACAAGGAGACTATGTGGAAAAGCGCCGAGTACTATTTGGACGGGTTACAGAGATGGGAGCATTGCTGGGAGAAGTATGTAGAGTTACAAGGAGACTATGTTGAAAAACGCCGAGTACTATTTGGACGGGTTACAGAAATGGGAGTATCGCTGGGAGAAGTGTGTAGAGCTACAAGGAGACTATGTTGAAAAACGCCGAGTACTATTTGGACGGGTTACAGAGATGGGAGCATCGCTGGGAGAAGTGTGTAGAGTTACAAGGAGACTATGTTGAAAAACGCCGAGTACTATTTGGACGAGTTACAGAGATGGGAGCATCGCTGGTAGAAGTGTGTAGAGCTACAAGGAGACTATGTTGAAAAACGCCGAGTACTATTTGGACGGGTTACAGAGATGGGAGCATCGCTGGGAGAAGTGTGTAGAGTTACAAGGAGACTATGTTGAAAAACGCCGAGTACTATTTGGACGAGTTACAGAGATGGGAGCATCGCTGGTAGAAGTGAGTAGAGTTACAAGGAGACTATGTTGAAAAACGCCGATTACTATTTGAACGTGTTACAGAGATGGGAGCATCGCTGGGAGAAGTGTGTAGAGTTACAAGGAGACTATGTTGAGAAACGCCGAGTACCGTTTGGACGGGTTACAGAGATGTGATCATCGCTAGGAGAAGTGTGTAGAGTTACAAGGAGACTAAGTTGAAAAAAATTGAAAAGATACCTTGTATCTTTATTAGGTTGGAAGCGTTCCAGAACACCAATGTATATCATGTCCTGTGCCGGGTTCAATCCCAGCCATGGGGTGCGGATTTTAGGTCCCGGGTATAGGACCGGTGCGCACTCAGCATCTTGAGGAAAGGGAGGAGCTTACGCTAGGTAAGCGGCCCTGGTCATGGAAACCAACATTCCGGCTGGGGGATGCCGAGATGCTGACCATATCTCCGGTCGGATGATCCGGTGCCGGTCGGAAGATCATAGTCCACCTCTGCCGTACGTAAGTGTTCGTGAGGCCGGCAGTCGGGTTGGTAGACCTTGGTCACCTAAGGGCTCGCGCGCCATGGGTTATTATTATTTATTATAATGTATATCATAGCAGATGACAAATGCCTTCCACAGTAGCACAGGTGGTTCCGTGTCTGCCTCACGTTCAAAAGATCTGGAATACTTATCTCGATGAGAGCGATAAGGTTTCTTTCAGAGGTTTTTCCTTATCCTGAAAGAGGAATGGCTAGTAACACTAAGATTTATGTACCCTGTACTCTCTGAACATAATTTCATTCATATCAAAAAAGTAACATTGGGCGTTCAAAATGATGTACCGAGAGGCTGCAAAGAGGATTATATTAGGTTGCTATATTTTTGTTTATTAATTCGATTTACAACGTAAATGTATAAAATTAAGGATTATAAACAAAAGTGTTATAAGTATATTACAGAAGGAATATTTTACCATAAGTAGCTTAATGTATGTAAAATATATTGAGCTGTACGGATAAACTGTAATAAGATTAGAAATAATGTGCAAAAGCTACAAAGATTTCAACAACAACAAACTAATTATTTGTACGTAGAGATAAAGTACTCAGTCAACGATAATGTATTTTATGTACTGGTTGAAACATATGCATGATCTCGTATGATATTTTGAATACCTGGTAAAGGAATAATGAAAACAGATTTACTGTCATTTAAAAGAACAAATGACCACTATGTTGTGCAACCAATCAGAAAAAAGGACCTTATAACGACAAAGATCGTCGTAGAGGTGAAGAAATACACATTTCGAAGTGTATATTAAAACAGAGTACGTTCCCCTTCTGTACCGTAGGCTGAAAAGGTTCGAATCTTGGTTAGGATGGTAAAGTTTTGTTTTGGGCTTTCCCTTATCCAGAAACATCAATGCCTGTTAACTCTATGCTATATGTATCCTGTACTAATTTGAACATCATTTCATTAATTATGAAGGAGTAGAGCCAGACTGAAGAATTCAATGCCATAGCCGGGATTTTAACCACGGATCTTCTGGTTTCCATCCAGCCACTCAACACCATTGAGCTACTGTGACCAACGTGCCAACAGTACATTAATTTCTCCAAGTGACTCGTATTTTTTCCGGTAAACCACTAGGAGTTCTCGTAAATACATGAGACAACTACCTTAATTGCGACTTACTATGCTGTAAGTACTTTAAGACCCGGTCTTTATACTTCGGACCACTACCAGGTACAATTATTGGAAATTAATTGTTCTTTCACACTAGCCGTGTGTAGGACTCACTATGAAGGGGTAGAACCAGACTGAAAAATTCAATGCCATAGCCGGGATTTGAACCACGGATCTTGTTTAAAGTACTTACAGCATAGTAAGTCGCCATTAAGGTAGTTGTCTCATGTGTTTATGAGAACTCCTTGTGGTTTACCGGAAAAAACACGAGTCAGTTGGAGAATTTAATGTCATGTCGGCATGTAGGCCATAGTAGATGAAATGGTTAGAGCGGCAGGATGGAAACCAGAAGATCCGTGGTTTAAATCCCAGCTATGGCATTGAATTTTTCAGTCTGGATCTACACCTTGACATTGACGCGCCGTCATACTTGGGAGGTTTGACGCGCGCAGGTGTTGTGTCGCGTCCCGGCGCGTCGGCCTTCAAATCCTTCAGTTTCCTGCCGACGACGTCCTCCATCGTAGCGTTTAGGGACTTGGCGCTGCTGTCGGCCTTTCCTTCCAGGTCGTTAACGTGGCTCGGCAGGTCCTCGACGCTCTCCGCCATCCCTCACGCCGGCCAACTGTTCTTCAAATTTGGCGGCGAGAGCCTCGTTCGCCACCTTCATTTCCGTGGTCAGTTCGGCCATCTTTGCGGTCATTGTCGTGGCCAAGTTGTTGTTTTCCGCTTTTTGTTGTTAACTCGTTCATCTTCGCGGCCAAATTGTTATTTACCGTCTCCACTTGTTTCAACTCTGCGGCCAGGTTGTTATTTGCCGCTTCCAATTTCTTTTCCATTTTATCGGTGATGTTTTCATTTGCCGTCTTCATTTCCGAGGTCAGTTCGGCCTTCATTTCCATCATCTTCTGCAAAATATTTTCCAATGCCGCGTCCATGGTTGTAATGTTCATTGATGTTGTCGTCCCGCTTCCTGACACCAGTGTGACTTGGTGGGTTCGTGAAATGATAAGACCAATTACACAAACTCAACAACGTTCTTTATTTCCACCGAATTACAGTTGAACACTTGCCAATTACACAGAATTACGTAATGCATACAATTACAATTCACCAGTTCGTCCGTTACCGTTCCGATGCACGTACACAGTCTTCTCGTCCGTTCACTAGCTCGTCAAGCACTGACTGACTCAATCCACTCACTGCAGCCCTTTTTATAGGAATATCACCGTTTTCTCGAAGCCTCTAGTTTCCGTGAATCACCGCGAAGGTTCCAGATGGCAGTGGAAGGGGGGAAGAGGCGGCCAGCGACAAGTGACACTTCCCTAATCATGCCCTCAGTTAGTGACAGAGACTAATGGGTGGGTGTGGCTTGGCTGCCTCTGGCCCCTTACTCAGCTGTCGTTGGTTGTGCTTTCCGCTAATTTGGTGACAATGTTTATGTGTATGTGTGTGTAATTTAAAAGCTGAAGAATTATATAATTTTTAACACTAAACACAAACAATCGATTTTCTGAATCCATCAACCTCCCAGTGCCATTAAGAGTGCACACGTGCTTCCAGTGTACTTTTGCCTTTAGTTAAAATGAGTCGGTCGTCTGCAAATACTAAGACTAAGATTCCTTGATCCCCTGGAGATCCCTTGTCAGTTGTATGCAATGTGTAGACCGTTCAGACCTAAGCAATCCTTCCCATAAAATGCTGTGTTATTAGGCCTATATGTTCCTATGTGTTCTGGACTAATTTTCGGGTATTTCCTGGTATACTCCACACACAAAGCCCCACATAGAACTGAGATGATGCCATCAAACTCTCAGACACATACACGTATGGGCTTAGTGATAGTTCTCATCTATGTAATGACGTCTTTGTAAATGTTGTTTAAGCATGTTTATTACTGAAACATTTAAACCAATTTTTATTTTTATTTTTCCAGCATATGGAGTAGATAGATAAAATGCCATGTGTACACTCACGTTTCACACTCATTCTTTTATACATGTTTCCTTAACACTCTTACGGAACAGGTTTATAGGAATAAACGTTTTTAGAAATGATATTATTAGACATTTCTTTGTAGTTTCAAGAGGACCATGGACAAGAAAATATCCTTGGAATATATTGACTTAAACGGTAAATTTGTTATTTAAAAAAAACTTTTGGTTTTTTAATTATTCTTATAATATAAAGAAAGTAGGCTTTTAGAAAACTAGTAAATGCTTTGGTAAGAATATTTCTGTAAAATAAAGACTGGTAAATCCTATATGCAAGTACCACAACAGGTTATTATTATTACTATTATTGCTCTATCGGTCATAGCAAATACTTAAATTTCGTCACTAGCCGCCACTGCAAGAGCCGTCACTAAAAATTGTTAGGGATTGATCGTTTAGAACATCTTCCAGTTAAAAAGTTTTCGTGCTCGAAAAAGCCCTTACAAGGTAAATGGCAACTAATTTCGCGTGTGTGGGGGGGGGGGGGGGTGTGTAATGGCCCCAGCATCTTCACACACACTCACACAGGCTGAATCTTCACGACCCCTAATGGGCTCAAAACTGTGGGGCTCGTAAGCTCCCCATAAAACCTCCCCCCCTCTATGTTTGTTTGTGGAGGCAGTACAAGTATGAAAAACGATTGTTTGAATTGCCGCAAGATATTATTACAGATAAACTTACTTCTTTATTATCCTGGTAGTAAACAGGAGGGTCCTTGGTACGGTGTTCATTTGTTAGAGCATTAAAACAAACACCATACGCAATACAGGAGGCTCAAAAATAAGAGTTTCAGCTCTGTACCTTAAGTCTCATTGATAATACTAGTCTTGAACTTTCTTCAACACATTTTAATCACGTGTTAGTGATAGGAATTATCTCAGTTGGAAGACCTTTCACCTTAATGTTTGAAATCTTGCAAAGAACACTCTATTATGTGTGACCTTTGCGAAAGGTTATTGTACAAAAATACGTATCTCTTGAAGAATAACCGCCTATGAAAAGTGCATGTTTTGTTCAACTAACCATTTCAGATATATTCTTATTTTATTGGTTTCAGTTTCTGAATACTTCAATACCTATTTACACTTTTCTTAAACTTTCGTTACTCTTTAAAATACAGATCGTTAATGAACTACACCGAAGTATTTTCAGAGAAAGTTGAGACATATTAAACAAGTAATTTGTGCGGCAGGTACGAGAATTGGCGATCCCGGGGTCCGAGCCAAAACTCTCGATTGTGTGCCTCGTGTGGTGAGAGAGCTCATGCCAAACGTCCAATCAAGGTCCACATACTTCTTTGACCCTTATCTAAATGGAGTAAGTTAAATTAAAGTAAAGTAAAATTAAGGTCAAAGCGGAGCCAAAGCAAAGCCAGATCGAAGCCAGAGTGGAGCCAGAGCAAAGCCAAAGAAAACCGAGAGGAAATCCAGAGCAAAGCTTGATCAAAGCCAGAGCAAAGCCAAAGAAAAGACGGAGTAAGCTAAAGCAAAGCCGAAACAAAGTCAAAGCGGAGTGGAGCGGAGCCAGAGCTTATCCAGAGCCAAGCCAAAGACAGATTAGAGTGAATTCAGAGTGAAGTTGGAGTGATGATGGAGTGAATCCCAAGCGAAGCCATAGCCAAGCCAAAGACAGGCTAGAGTGAATTCAGAGCAAAGTTAGAGTGAGGATAGAGTGAAGCCGGAGCGAAGGTAAAGCGGAGCCAGAGCCAAGCCAGAGCGGGACTGGAGGGGTGGCCGTAGCCTAGCCAGAGCCAAGCCAGAGCGGGACTGGAGGGATGGCCGTAGCCTAGCCAGAGCCAAGCCAGTGCGGGACTGGAGGGGTGGCCGTAGCCTAGCCAGAGCCAAGCCAGTGCGGGACTGGAGGGATGGCCGTAGCCTAGCTAGAGCCAAGCCAGAGCGGAACTGGAGGAGTGGCCGTAGTCTAGACAGAGCCAAGCCAGAGCGGGACTGGAGGGGTGGCCGTAGCCTAGCCAGAGCCAAGCCAGAGCGGAACTGGAGGAGTGGCCGTAGCCTAGCCAGAGCCAAGCCAGAGCGGGACTGGAGGGGTGGCCGTAGCCTAGCCAGAGCCAAGCCAGAGCGGAACTGGAGGAGTGGCCGTAGTCTAGACAGAGCCAAGCCAGAGCGGGACTGGAGGGGTGGCCGTAGCCTAGCCAGAGCCAAGCCAGAGCGGAACTGGAGGAGTGGCCGTAGCCTAGCCAGAGCCAAGCCAGAGCGAGACTGGAGGGGTGGCCGTAGCCTAGCCAGAGCCAAGCCAGAGCGGAACTGGAGGAGTGGCCGTAGTCTAGACAGAGCCAAGCCAGAGCGGGACTGGAGGGGTGGCCGTAGCCTAGCCAGAGCCAAGCCAGAGCGGGACTGGAGGGGTGGCCGTAGCCTAGCCAGAGCCAAGCCAGAGTGGAACTGGAGGAGTGGCCGTAGTCTAGACAGAGCCAAGCCAGAGTGGAGCTGGAGGAGTGGCCGTAGTCTAGACAGAGCCAAGCCAGAGCGGGACTGAAGGGGTGGCCGTAGCCTAGCCAGAGCCAAGCCAGAGTGGAACTGGAGTAGTGGCCGTAGTCTAGCCAGAGCCAAGCCAGAGCGGGACTGGAGGGGTGGGAGAAGCCTAGCCAGAGCCAAGCCAGAGCGGGACTGGAGGTGTGGGAGAAGCCTAGCCAGAGCCAGGCCAGGGCGGGACTGGAGGGATGGCCGTAGTCTAGCCAGAGCCAAGCCAGAGCGGGACTGGAGGGATGGCCGTAGCCTTGCCAGAGCCAAGCCAGAGCGGGACTGGAGGGGTGGGAGAAGCATAGCCAGAGCCAGGCCAGGGCGGGACTGGAGGGATGGCCGTAGCGTAGCCAGAGCCAAGCCAGAGCGGGACTGGAGGGGTGGGAGAAGCCTAGCCAGAGCCAGGCCAGGGCGGGACTGGAGGGGTGGCTGTAGCCTAAACAGAGCGAAGCCAGAGTCAGGTTAGAGTGAATTCGGAGTGAAGTTAGAGTGAGGGTAGCGTGAAGCCGGAGCCAGAAGGAAACCAGAACGGGACTGGAGGGGTGGCCAAACCGGAGTCAGAGCAAAGTCAGAGGCAAGCCAGAGCCAAGTCATAGTAAATTTAGAGTGAAGTTAGTGAGAGATTATAGTGAAGCCAGAGAGAAGCTAGAGCGGAACCAGAGCGGAGTGAGAGCAATGCCAAAGGAAAGTCAGAGAACAGCCAAAGCAAAGCAAGAGCAGATGCAAAGCAAACCCAGAGCAAAGCCAAAGCAAAGCCAAGGTGGAGCTTTAACAAAGCCAAAGCAAAGCCAAAACGGAGCTTTAGCAAACCCAGAGCAAAGCCAAAGCAAAGCAAGAGCAGTTGCAAAGCAAACCCAGAGCAAAGCCAAAGCAAAGCCAAAGCGGAGCTTTAGCAAACCCAGAGCAAAGCCAAAGCAAAGTTAAAATCAAGTCAAGGTAAAGTGAAAGGAAAGTTATAGTAAAGTAAAATACAGTTTTTGAAAGGGTGCTGAGAACCATGGAGTTGAACGCCCTTAAATATAAATCATCATCAATCATCATCATCATCATCATCATCATTATCATCATCATCAATCAAGTAATTTGGGGTAGTAAGTGCAAATCTTTACGTCAGGTTTATAAAAACTCCTCGAAATGGCAGCCTGCGTTTTCAGTGCAAAGTTGAATGGACAATTTTTACAGTCGGGAAGCAGTTTTGAAGACATTTTAATCCAGCAATGTCATCCTACTTGTTTAAATATGAACCTAAAGCATCTAAAGTCACTTAGGCTTTTTTCTATATCAAAGATATGTTACTTCAAAGTAATCACTTAACGATACGCCCTTTAAAAGTCTGAATATATATTTAGCTACTGTATACTTCCTGATCTAACACAAAGTGTATAATGGAGGTTTAATGAAGTATAATGAAGTTTTATTTCGACCTGGTCTATCTTCTGCAGTTAAGTAATTTTCTAGGATAATTGAAGTAAATGTTCAATATTGGGCAATTTAAATAGATTCAGGAAGGTATTAAATGACTTCCTGCTGTTATACAGATAGTCATGCACTTAGAAACACAAACCGGCCAGATAAGGCCACAATCTACGAGCTATTGATCCCAAGACAATGATACCAACTTCTTCACAGAAACTTGTTGGTGTGAACCAAGTAACAAAGACGCCTGATTGTGTCAGTACGTAACAAGGGGCTCAATGGAGCGCCTGAGCGGACTCTGGAAACTTCTCGCTGAATAGTCTTCCTTCAACGTTTTGCTGAAGGGTTCCTTCATGAAAAGATGCTACGAACAAAAAGTCCCAGTCCAAATCTAGACGTCTCAGCTGCAATAGATCATTAGAGAAGCAGCTGAGCTATCAAAAATATACAAATTATCGCTTTCGGTCCGCTCAGCAATTATCGAAGAACTCTAGTATCACGCGATTACTTGCAATTCCAAATTTTATACATCTTGTCACATTTTACCATCTGCTTACTCTGAAAACAGTATACGTCTATTCCTAATTTACAGGAAAGTACTGTTTCCATGGTAACCAAGTTGAGAATTACTACACACTTTTGGACCTGGTTACTATAGAAACAGTACATATTATATTGCTAATGTACAGGAAAGTACTGTACTATATTAACTGTTTCCATGATAACCAAGTTGAGAATTACTACACACTTTTGGACCTGGTTACTATAGAAACAGTACATGTTATTATATTGCTAATGTACAGGAAAGTACTGTACTATATTAACTGTTTCCATGGTAACCAAGCTGAGAATTACTACACACTTTTGGACCTGGTTACTATAGAAACAGTACATATTATATTGCTAATGTACAGGAAAGTACTGTACTATATTAACTGTTTCCATGATAACCAAGTTGAGAATTATTACACACTTTTGGACCTGGTTACTATAGAAACAGTACATGTTGTTATATTGCTAATATACAGGAAAGTACTGTACTATATTAACTGTTTCCATGATAACCAAGTTGAGAATTATTACACACTTTTGGACCTGGTTACTATAGAAACAGTACATGTTGTTGTATTGCTAATGTACAGGAAAGTGCTGTACTATATAAACTGTTTCCGTGGTAACCAAGTTGAGAATTATTACACACTTTTGGACCCGGTTGCTATAGAAACAGTACATGTTGTTATATTGCTAATATACAGGAAAGTACTGTACTATATTAACTGTTTCCATGATAACCAAGTTGAGAATTACTACACACTTTTGGACCTGGTTACTATAGAAACAGTACATGTTGTTATATTGCTAATGTACAGGAAAGTACTGTACTATATTAACTGTTTCCATGATAACCAAGTTGAGAATTATTACACACTTTTGGACCTGGTTACTATAGAAACAGTACATGTTGTTATATTGCTAATGTACAGGAAAGTACTGTACTATATTAACTGTTTCCATGATAACCAAGTTGAGAATTATTACGCACTTTTGGACCTGGTTACTATAGAAACAGTACATGTTGTTGTATTGCTAATGTACAGGAAAGTGCTGTACTATATAAACTGTTTCCGTGGTAACCAAGTTGAGAATTATTACACACTTTTGGACCCGGTTGCTATAGAAACAGTACATGTTGTTATATTGCTAATATACAGGAAAGTACTGTACTATATTAACTGTTTCCATGATAACCAAGTTGAGAATTACTACACACTTTTGGACCTGGTTACTATAGAAACAGTACATGTTGTTATATTGCTAATGTACAGGAAAGTACTGTACTATATTAACTGTTTCCATGATAACCAAGTTGAGAATTATTACACACTTTTGGACCTGGTTACTATAGAAACAGTACATGTTGTTATATTGCTAATGTACAGGAAAGTACTGTACTATATTAACTGTTTCCATGATAACCAAGTTGAGAATTATTACACACTTTTGGACCTGGTTACTATAGAAACAGTACATGTTGTTATATTGCTAATGTACAGGAAAGTACTGTACTATATTAACTGTTTCCATGATAACCAAGTTGAGAATTATTACACACTTTTGGACCTAGTTACTATAGAAACAGTACATGTTGTTATATTGCTAATGTACAGGAAAGTACTGTACTATATTAACTGTGTCCATGGCAACCAAGTTGAGAATTATTACACACTTTTGGACCTGGTTACTATAGAAACAGTACATGTTGTTATATTGCTAATGTACAGGAAAGTACTGTACTATATTAACTGTTTCCATGATAACCAAGTTGAGAATTATTACACACTTTTGGACCTAGTTACTATAGAAACAGTACATGTTGTTATATTGCTAATGTACAGGAAAGTACTGTACTATATTAACTGTTTCCATGATAACCAAGTTGAGAATTACTACACACTTTTGAACCTGGTTTGTACAGAAGCAATACATGTTGTTATATTGCTGCTGTACAGGGAAGTACTGTACTATATTAACTGTTTTCATGGTAACCAAGTTGAGAATTACTACACACTTTTGGACCTGGTTACTATAGAAACAGTACATGTTGTTATATTACTAATGTACAGGAAAGTACTGTACTATATTAATTGTTTCCATTGTAACCAAGTTGATAATTACTACACACTTTTGGACCTGTTTACTATAGAAACAGTACATGTTGTTATATTGCTAATGTACACATAGAGCTTCGAGTTGCAATATATTAACTGTGTTCACGGAAGCCAATTAGAAAGTTACTGCAATCTTTTCCATTTCGTTAGTATGGATGAAGTGCCTTTTTTATTTCTAAAACAGAGGAAAATTGCACCAAAATTATGTTTATATCGCTAATAAATATTACTTATTCGCATATTCCCACAGGTAGCCATGGAAGCTTAATAAGCTTCCTGCGAGTATATTCCTGCAATTAGTAGAGCCATTGTGCATTACCCTTCGCTTCATGTATTTTAGTTATTGCATAGTTCATTAGGTTAGCCACTTTATGATTTTAATTCCTTAATGTTTCTGGCATTCGCTTATTTTTCTCGATGGCGTGTATTAATGCAATATTTAAAATTATAAAACGCACCGTTACTAAAAGAATAGTTTCACTTGAAAATTCGTTAATTGGTTTTAGAGTGCAGGATGAAAACAAAGTATGAACTTCTTTTTTTGATGTTACACAGGTGATTTTCCCAATACATTGAAGTTTCCTCTCGGTAGTGATGGAAATTTTCGTGAACTGCTGCCTGAACGGAGCTGGTTTTTAAACGGCACTTTTTAATCTGATTTTCGCTTTGTATGTCAGTTGAGTGCTAATTTGGCATCGATTTTAAAGTAACTTCACGAATAGACAGAGCCCTGCAACTTTAAGCATACCTCAGATCTGGATGCTAGAGTAATATTTACTCATGTTCAAGAAAATGGCCCAACCCAGTTTACCCCTTTCGTGAAAAAAATACATTAAGTAACTTCTTATCAGCTGTGGACTTAAACTTTGTAAATAGATCTGAAGTGGATGATAAGGCCGTATTAATTCACTTTCAGGTAACCTTCCACAACAAAATTACATATTTCATTGATAATTTATACAAATAGTTTTTGGTTTTCTCAAAACTGACTTTATGCATTTCGATAGAATTTTCACATGGATAATGCATTTTAATGAATAATATGATTCATATACTTAATTTTTTAAATGTCTTCAAAAGTTCTCTTTAACTTTACATAAAAATGTACACAATCGTATTATAAAAATTGAAAATTACACTGTGTCTGTACCCTTTGACAATCACGATCACTATAATACCAATAAGTTCGTATACGAGTTGGGTTCAAGTAATAACACTTCCTATTTTTTTCAGTACTGGGAGCAGAGCAACTTCGGTTTATTTTTAAATACACGTGGACCCTGTGTGAATGAGTGTCAGAGATGGCAGCACTTTGCAGTGCATAGAACCCTAGTGGCAGCGACGAGATTAACTGTTTTTGATACTTAAAATGGCGACGTTTTCATTGCAAGAACAGCGTTTAATCATTCATCTTCTGTATTTTCATAGCCAGTTGAGTGTGGCATGTGGTGATGATACCATGGATGTGTCTAATGTGCGTTTCTGGGTGTGACAGTTCAATAAAGGCAGAACATCGTGTGACAACAAACCAAGACGGTTCAGTGAGGCATGTGGTGATGGTACCATGGATGTGTCTAATGTACGTTCCTGGGTGCCACAGTTCAATGAAGGCAGAACATCGTGTGACAACAAACCAAGACAGTTAAGTGAAGCATGTGGTGATGTTACCATGGATGTGTCTAATGTGTATTCCTGGGTGCCACAGTTCAATGAAGGCAGAACATCGTGTGACAACAAACCAAGACAGTTAAGTGAAGCATGTGGTGATGTTACCATGGACGTGTCTAATGTGTATTCCTGGGTGCGACAGTTCAATGAAGACAGAACATCGTGTGACAACAAACCAAGACGGTTAAGTGAAGCATGTGGTGATGGTACCATGAGTGTGTCTAATGTGTGTTCCTGGGTGCCACAGTTCAATGAAGGCAGAACATCGTGTGACAACAAACCAAGACAGTTGAGTGAGGCATGTGGCGATGGTACCATGGATGCGTCTAATGTACGTTCCTCAGTACGACAGTTCAATGAAGGCAGAACATCGTGTGATAAAAAAACCAAGGCAGACACGGCCTCACACCAGCCGGTCCGACAACATGTTCCAGTGAGTGGAGAACGTTGTATTGGGGATCGCCGATTGAGCATTTTAGACCTTCATGCAGGATTGTGTGCACAGATCCCACGGAAATGTCAATTTTGGAGGCGATACCTGCAGCTATCATAGTATATTGTCACACGATGTTCTGTCTTCATTGAACTGTCGCACTCAGGAACGCACATTAGACACATCCATAGTAACTTCACCACAAGCCTCACTCAACTGGCGATGAAAATACAGAAGACGAATGATTAAATGCTGCTCTTGCAATGAAAACGTCGCAACTTTAAGTATTAAAACAGTCCTTACTTTCGTCGCTACCACTAGCATTCTATGCACTTTAAAGTGCTGCCATCTCTGTGATGCACTCACAAAGAGTCAACGTGTATTAAAAATGAAACAGAAGTTCCTATCTGGTCCCAGTCCTTAAAAAATAAGTGTTATAACTTGAAGGCACATCGACTTTGCAACGTCCATCTCCTGTGTAACGACAAACTTGGAAGAAATGCCAGACAGAGAAGCAGCTCTACTATTGTCAGCTGATTTAGGGAAGCGTGAGGCGGCCCGGCCTGTTACGGACCACGTTGAGCTCTCCCTTGTGCTCAACGCCTTACAATTAGGGATCGATGGCGTGGGGAGGTTAAGGAAAGGAAGATTGTGGTCGGTTCGAGCTGACATGTAGCTCCCGCATGAGAACTCTCATCTGTACTTCAGGAGTGGTTGCGTCCTGACTGGTTGTGGGTTAATGATGACACCTCGAATCTGGTAGACAGAAGTTTATTTTGGTCCTTGGGCTCCTCCGCTTGCCACCGTAAAGTCGTCGTCGGTGTGGTTGTTGAGTTAAGCGTCATTGTCAATATTGTGATGTGAAGCACGGAGGCAGTAGCACTGCGTAGTCGAATTGGATATATTTATCCTCCTCCCTATATATTACTCTTTGTGCTTACTCTCACTGCAGAGATTGTTAAACATTGCACTTTGTCTCTGTGCATGGCGCGGAAGAGTACTTGTTACGCGGCGCCGAATACACGTCCGTCTCACGTAGAACCAGGGGCGGCTTCTGAAGGGGGTAGCATGTTTGCGCTACAACCAAAATGCTGGGTCTCCCTTTAATGTATTGGCACGTTCCATTTGGTGTTCATTTCGACCTTGTCTAGCGCAGGGGACCTGAGCGCGTTGTATTGTTCACATGTGCCAAGTAGTTCACTCCCAGATGCCAACCACTGGCATACAATGGGGAGGTATAGGGCAGGACGAACCTAGGATTTGCCGAGGCAAATAGGGGGACGATGCGGGGCGTATGGCTGCATGTGGTTGGTTAACATAGCTGCCAGAGAATAGTGGATGCCTAACCTGGTCGTTCTTTATCACAGCAACGGCATCTATTGCGCCTATGTTAAATGTAACCTACGAGTACATAGCCACGTGGTTTGTGCCGTGTTTTGAGTAGTGCATCAGAAATATTTATATAAATACAGGTAACTTGTGTTATAAGAAGAAACAATAAATTCCATAAAGCGTCTTTTAGCACTTCCTTTTCAAACATGACCTTAGAAGAAAAAATTGAACTTAAGCGACTTGGAAGACCCACGCCGAAACTAAACATCACACAGATAGTCAAAACAAAAACAAGATGTTTTAACAGGAACTCTAACAATGGTGTATACGATAAATATTCTAGAGTGTTCATGAAATGTGGATGTTGTGTTATATGCTGTGAATTACCGTTAACTTGTGTGTAGAGCAGTCTGTAGTGACAGGCTTAAAGAAATTTTGTAGGTTAAAAAATTAAGTTGCATGGATAACTTTGTGAACCACCAATTATCAGAGCCACCAGCCGCCCCTGCGTAGAACTCAGGACCGAAGTGTTTTACTAGCAAAACCTAATTTCCGCCATCACTTTGAATTACCCCCACTCTAGGTATTTCTCGGAGTTTGCGAAATCACATATACAAATATCAATTTTATATTGGCTCTTAACTATCCCCACTTGAGTTCAGTGTTCAGAATTTCCAATTTTGAACCTAACATCTGAGACGCTTTCTCTAACGGTCCGTTGAAAACATTTATGCAAAGACATGTGCTCTGCGCGACTGTCAAAATCTTATAGTCTGTTGTCAGAAGCACGAATGGGATTTTAACAATGGGTTGGCTTCCAACTGGAAGGTGCCAAATTTTCCTTGAGGGAAAACAGACCATAGATTAGGCTTGTTTGTTTACGGGGATTGCAAAGGGAGTTTACTGACCTTCCTAAAGTGGCCTTGTCACTGTGCCTGTCTCCGGCGTATATGCTAGCATTATGGCATATTTCTTCTGGTATACGTCATTTATTAACATTCATAAATCTATCATTTATTTATGTTCATTCATCTGTGTCAATGTCTTTCTGATATCAGGTGATATGTCGTCTCAGTGTTCTTAGGTGACAGGGGCTACGTCAAGCGGGATTTAGTGTTGATAATATGCCGAAAGTATATCCCGTGTTCTTCAAAAATAAAATCTCGATGGCATTGGAGAAATATTAGGACACGGCCCATAAATATTGCAGGATTATTACTCTTGGTAAAATTAAACTTATAACTGCTTATTCCTCTCTCTACTTTTCGTTAATAAGTAGACATAACCATTACTTTATTGCCTATGCTAATGTAGCTTCAAAGAGAATATAAGAATGTGGTAGACTTTCAGTGACAATCAACACTTTCATGAGTTGCTTAGAGGTGGCTTTGAAATTCCGTTCTCTTTGCATGACAAGGAATAAAAAAATGAATGACGATTTTCCGATTAGGAAAAGTGTAAATAATACAAAATTCAGGCAAGCAACAAGGACTAACTGGGAAATGTTTTACGCTTTCTGAGTAGTGAAATTTTGTCTATCTCTTACGGTTAACCATTTACGTAAATCAAATTCTGAACAAAAAGAATTTCTTCAGAAAAACTCTACCTACACATTCCATTTGCCATGCAAACGTCTCAAGGTTTAGGACTCCTTCGGAGAGGATTCTGCAAATTTTCAGCACTGTCTCCATTTAAGTCTTCACACCTCTCCCGGCGATGCTCCCATTTTTTTTTTTTAATTTACGTCCTCCAAAGTTAAGTCATATCTGACGATGAATGAAATGGGTGAAGTGATGCTCAAATGAGTCCGCGGTCCTTGGAGCTTAGAGCGACCTTACATTCGTCTTTAAGGATAAACGAAAACCCCGGAAAAAACCTTATCCAGGTAACTCACCCTGTCCGAGATTCGAACTCGTGACCTCTTGAACGTGAGGCAGACACGCTACCATCTACGCTATCGAGGTGGGCCAAGCGGTGCTCCATTCTCTGTAAACCGTCCTGATAGTATTCGGCGTTTTTCTGTACAAAATAATTGTTCACGAATGTGATTGCCTCTTCATTTGATGAAAATCTCTGTCCTCCAAGCGCAATTTTCGGATGAGGGAACAAAAAGAAGTCGCTTGGGGCTAGATCTGGTGAGTAAGCCGGATGGTCAAGTAGCTCAAACCGCAATTCGTGGATTTTCACCATTGTAACCGCTGAGATGGTGCGTTGTCTTGGCGAAACAGATATTCTTTTTCTCCAAATGTGGCCGTTTTTCCTCAAGTTCCGCTTTCAGCTTGTCAAATAATGACACGTGGTATACTTCTGTAATGGGTTTTACTTTTTGAAGATAATCGATTAAAATAACCCCATGACTATCCAGAAAAGCAATCACCATCATTTTTACAGTCGATAAAACAGTTTTTGCGATTTTGGAGCCGGGTCCCCCTTTGCATTCCACTGCTTGGGCTGTATTTTTGTTTCGGGCGTATAACAGTGTATCCAAGTTTTATCTACAGTAATTAATGGGCGCCAAAACTCGGATTTATTGCACCTACACTGTTCCAGCAAAGCGTTGGAAATGTTCATTGGAATACGTTTTTGGTCTAACGTGAGCAAACGCGGCACCCATAGCGCGGACAGCTTTCTCATGTCTAATTGTTGATTTAATATGTGACATACACGTACTTTTAACATGTTCATAGCCTTTGCTATATCTTTCACTTTAATTTTGCAGTCATCTAGCACTGTTTGGTGAACTTTGGCGATGTTTTCGTCAGTAGTTGCGGTTTTGGGTGTCCCGAACGTTCATCGCCTCTTAGGCTCTTATGGACACGTTTAAATTCAGCTTACCAAAATTTCACTGTGGTAAATGATGGTGCAGGGTCCCCATCCACAGAATCCAACTCATCTTTGATTTGCGTAGACGTATTGTCTTTCAAAAATAAATATTTGGTGACAGCTCGATACTCGATTTTGTCCATTTTCATAAAAACACTCAATTCAACTCACTCAAACGACTGTTACATAAAAGCTGAGCGTCCAAAATGGCTGAAACTTTGGTGAGTAACTGTTGACAGATGAACAATGACATTCACTAGCTTTTATTTAGGAATGCTACCATGTTTATGTGGAGCACCCACGTATCTCAACGACAATTGGTCACTTCCGCTTTCTAGGACACAGAATTACTGTGAAAATAATTTAGAATTTGCAGAAATTTGCAAGAAATTAGCCACTAAATGTTTGTGTATTCCAACTGCAACAGTTTTCTCTGAAAGACTATTTAGTAGGGCTGAGTTATTTAATCGATGAACCGAAACGATTAATCGATTAATTCTTTATTCTAGTTTAAGGATTAAAATGTTTTAACTGATTATTCAAGTCGAGTAAAATTAGTCGATTACAATAAACATAAATCAAAACTCTTTAGCCAAATTTGGCCCTCTTATTTTTGATGTAATACTTCCAACCAAATCAGCCTTTCCAACACATCAAGCTTTCACTTGACACGTAATGTTCTTTGAACTTTGAGATAATATAACTACTGATAGCTAAAGGAAGTTACTCTGAACCCCGGAAGAGTTAAAATAACACTTCTGTTGTGAAATATTCTAAGAGATACATAACTATATACAGATGCTGACAGAGACGTTTCTTTCCTTACAGCTTGTGTGTGCATTTGATTTTGTAAGCTGGTAATTACATGCTAAGAGTTCTAAATTGCTGGAAAAATACTTCGCAGATAGTAGTGTTTGAAGAGAATCATGTGGTGGCCTATTGACTTCGTCGTCTTTTAGCTTGCCTTTTGTGATGGAGTTCCGCAGAATCCCTATACAAAGACCAACAATAATGCGCAAGCATTACTTCATTCTAACGGCTCTGATATCTTTGTTCCATAACAGAAATGTCCTGATGGAATCTCTCCCCATGTTCATCACTAACAGCTCCACAACTAGGAGGGAAAAAGTCTAGGTGGGAGTGGAGAAAATGAATCTTAAGGGACATGTTGCATCCAAGGTTACGGTATTTTTACAGGAGCACTGTCACCAAATGCTTGTAGTTGTCGTCTCTTTTGTTGCCTAAAAATTCATGAACGAAACCCTCGCATCACTTAATTTCCAAACTTTCTCTCTCTGATTGCGTTTTGTAATTTGACAGGTGTGCCATTTTCCCCAGATATTCTCCAAATTTAAAATATTCATTCTAAAAATGATATGTCACTTATCTTCAAAACAAAAGCTAATCAATCATTTTTATGGTAATTTTTTAATTCGTCAGATGGAAATACATGCAAATTCAGTATTTTGAGCCCGAAACATTTTCATTGTTACCCAGTGTATTTAGAAAATACTTAAGGTTTTCATTTGACCCACACTCATACACCCAACCCTTCTTTTAACCCGAGTATCACAAATCAGATTATATTTTATGAACGTGAAGCAGACTTCCTATCAGCTACACTACAGAAACCGGCCAAACTATCTTAGTTATTATTTGTTTTCGAACACAGTTCAATGCTATAAAGTATTATTTTAGCGTCCTTTTTCATATTTTTTTCGGTTACCTGGTAGTGAATAATTCCACTGAGATATAGCGTCGAGCGCTGAATCTTTACGTTCAGTGGAGGTTAGGATGCTACGCTTACCATAGCAAATAATGAACTCTGCATGAGTACTTCCGCTAGCTCCTGTTTTACGAGAGGATCCTAGCAGAATGCTAATCCGGAAACGGGGAGAGAGGGGAAAAAAGCTCCCAGGAGCAAATGATGTTGAAAACAATGACAGACACTTTCTTATCTCTGTTTTGTTCGCTCTGCACGTTAAACTGACTTGTTCCTAGGAAAGTTTTATAGCTTTAGCATCCATTGACGTCATCCGGGACGTGATCTGCAGCCCTTTCCGCTGAATATTGCCATTCCTAGGAAGTCCTTCCGAAATTACCACTTCACTCCTGTGAACTGTGAACTTGCCATTCATTTCATTGAACTAACACGGAGAGTCATTAAAATATATGGTAAACTATTCTCGAACTTTCTTTACTGTGTTAGGAAACAGTGTTGCAGCAGAAATGGTATCAGGCACAACATAATATATGTGACATCTATTTCGAAATGTTTCGAAATCTCGCTGCCATTGGAGAAAGGTTAGAACCAGATCCATAAATATGATACGACTCTTATTCTTGGTCAAATTTAACTTAGAAGTGCTTATTTCTCTATCTACTTTTTGTTAACAAGTGGACACACACATATTATCTTATCGCTGATTGTATGTAGTGTAGCTTCAAAGGGAATATAAGAATGGGGTAGACTTTCAACGACTATCACTACTTTCATGAGTTGGTCAGAGATGGCTTTGAAATTCCGTTCTCTTTACATGACAAGGAATAAAAGAAGAATGACGATATCCCGTTTAGGAAAAGTGTAAGTAATGGAAAATTCAGGCAAGTAACAGGGCAAACTGGAAAATGTTCTATGCTTTTTGTGTAGAGAATTTTTGTCTATCTGTTAGGTTTACCATTTATCTAAAGGAAATTCTGAATAAAGATAATTTCTTAGGAAGAGCTTGACTTACACATTTCATTTGTCATGCAAATGTATCAAGAATTAGGATTACTTCGGAGAGTATTCCGCACGGTAAACTGTGATTTATTCAACGTAAACTCTAAGTGGAATTCCCCGGGAAGGAGGATGAGGTGAGAGGAGATAATGGGCGGTCGTTCCAAGGAGTTACGACAGTGCAAAATGTAGGGTACGTGTATTTACCACTTGGGAACTCGCGGGAGGCCAGCACAACTACCCACTGCCTTCCTCATGTGGAATGCTTGTGGTTTTCCTTAAGTCATGTTGTCAACAATCAAGACAAATGAATATAGTCACCCTGAGCAAGTTAATTCAAAGCCCATATATTTATATATGGGACACACGTACAACTTTGGGAGAATATAATACACAATTGGGAGATTACATTACACTATTTACATCTCAGAGAAAATGTTGGAAGTGTCCTCCACCAGCACCTATGAATCTTTGGTACCATTTTCTTTGATAAAAGTAGGCACAGAAGTTTAAATGGGTATCTTCAAGATATTTGTGGAGCAGCTGGATGATACCGAATTGAGAGAAGGTTATTTCCAGCAAGATGGAGCAACATGCCGTACATCTAGTGACACCATGGAGCTTGTAACCAGTTTCTTTGATACGATTGTAGACACTGAAGTTTATAAGGGTATTAAGATGGAGCAACGTGCTGTACATCTAGTGACACCATGGAACTTGTAACCAGTTTCTTTGATAGGGCTGTAGACACTGAAGATTATATGGGTATCTTCAAGACATTTGTGGAGCAGCTGAATGATATCGAATTGAGAGAAAATTATTTCCAGCAAGATGGAGCAACGTGCCATACATCTAGTGACAACATGGAACTTGTAACCAGTTTCTTTGATAGGACTGTAGACACTGAAGTTTATATGGGTATCTTCAAGACATTTGTGGAGCAGCTGAATGATATCGAATTGAGAGAAAATTATTTCCAGCAAGATGGAGCAACGTGCCGTACATCTAGTGACACCATGGAACTTGTAACCAGTTTCTTTAATACGACTCTAGACACTGAAGATTATATGGATATCCTCAAGACATTTGTGGAACAGGTGGATGATACCGAATTGAGAGAAGGTTATTTCCAGCAAGATGGAGCTACATCTAGTGACACCATAGAACTTGTAACCAGTTTCTTTGATACGACTGTAGACACTGAAGTTTATATTGGTATTTTCAAGACATTTGTGGAGTAGCTGAATGATATCGAATAGAGAGAAGGTTATTTCCAGCAAGATGGAGCAACTTGCCATACATCTAGTAACAACATGGAACATGTAACCAGTTATTTTGATACGACTGTAGACACTGAAGTTTATATGGGTATTTTCAAGACCTTTGTGGAGTAGCTGAATGATATCGAATTGAGAGAGGTTTATTTCCAGCAAGATAGAGCGACGTGACGTACATCTAGTGACACCATGGAACTTGTAACCATTTTCTTAGATACAAGTAGGCACAGAAGTGTATATGGGTATCTTCAAGACATTTGTGGAACAGCTGTATGATATCAAATTGAGAGAAGGTTATTTCCAGCAAGATGGAGCAACGTGCCATACATCTAGTGACAACATGGAACTTGTAACCAGTTCCTTTGATACGACTGTAGACACTGAAGTTTATATGGGTATCTTCAAGACATTTGTAGAACAGCTGGATGATATCGAATTGAGAAAAGGTTATTTCCAGCAAGATGGAGCAACGTACCATACATCTAGTGACAACATAGAACTTGTAACCAGTTTCTTTGATAAAACTGTGGACACTGAAGTTTATATGGGTATTTTCAAGGCATTTTTGGAACAGCTGGATGATATCGAATTGAGAGAAGGTTATTTCCAGCAAGATGGAGCAACGTGCCGTACATCTGGCGACACCATGGAACTTGTAAACGGTTTCTTTGATACGACTGTAGACACTGAAGTTTATATGGGTATTTTCAAGACATTTGTGGAGTAGCTGAATGATATCGAATTGAGAGAAGGTTATTTCCAGCAAAATGGAGCAACGTGCCGTACATCTGGTGACACCATGGAACTTATAACCAGTTTCTTTGACAATCGATCAATCTCAAAATGTCTGTGACCTCCCACATCCCCTGACCTAGCCACACACTATTTTTTTCTTGTGGGATATCTTAAAAATAGAGTGTACAGGAATGGGCCAAGGACAATTGTTGTTCCTAGGAATCCATTAGAACCTAATTAAGTAACATTGGCGAGGATACTCTCAGTAAAGCTTCAGAGAATATGGTGAGACGAGTACAAACACGTATAGATGCTGGTGGAGGACACTTCCAACATTTTCTCCGAGATGTAAATAGTGTAATGTAATCACCCAATTGTGCATTATATTCTCCCAAAGTTGTACGTGTGTGCGATTATTGATTCAAATGTTATGGTCTATTTAAATGATGCAGGTTTACATGGATCACACTTTATAAGTAGGACAAATAAAGTTCTCCAATTTCTAGCATATTGTCACACCCTACATTAGAATAGATTTAATATTTATTAGCTTTGGGGGGGAATCCGTAGCGGTAGAGCTAAACCATCTCAACAAACACTAGTTACACCACGCGGTAGGGTGGACATGTTATTTTACTGATAACTAGCTTACCTGCATGGTGGTGAAAGGTGGAAGGTCCAGCGAAGGAAAACTCACAAATGCATTTTAAAAAGAGGTTTAATAATTCCAGACAACTTACATTCAATGAGGTTTGTGTTCCGGAGGGTTGCTACCAACACATCCTCTCTCTCTGGTGGCGGCTGGTCGTCTGCGGAAGAGGAAGCCAACCCCCTCTCCAGCGCAACCAACGAACAAAAATCAGCCAGTGGCGCCAGGTCTGACAACCCATACAGGGTTGCCACACCTCCCCCCGGACCACAAGCTGTTGACCCAGGGTCAACACAACAATTAATAACAAATGAAAAGAAACTCGCTCGAGTGATGGAAAAAAAAAAAAAAAATTAGCATACAAACATCACAAACAGTATTACAAACATAAATCTTCTCTTGACGTTACACATTCGTTTCTTTACTCCAGTGTCTGTCTATAACTTTAATTAAAAAGCCCTCAAAGAAAAATAAATGAAGTTCAGCACTTTTCACCAGTACTGCACCAAGCAAAAAAAGTTTCACAACCTGCCTGAACAGTACATTCCATTCCCACTGGTCTCACAAATGTAATAAAAAACTTGAAGCTTGCACTGCAGTCACTGATGAATAAAGACCACTGAATTGAGCACAATTGTACTTGCTCTACACTGAATAACAATATGGGGCATTAATAGTTCTTCTGCCCCCAACACAGGTACGAAGTGACAGCACTAATAGCTGCCAAAGCTCTGACGAACAGTGGTCATAAAGGGCGGACCAGAGCCCGATGACACAAGGCAGTGCGGCAGGTTTAGTACTCCCATGGTGCAAACAGTTCGGCAGGAACAGTGTGGTGCAGCAGGAACGCAGATAAATAGGGCTGGCTTGATACGTATCATCATACTACAACATTATTTCCAAAAATATAAGTGTACGTCAATTACAGAAGACAACTACATCATTAAAAACAAACTTCACTTCTGAACAATAATAAATAATACAAAAAAATTAGGTACACCCCATCTGGGTAGCAAGATACATGATAAAACTAAGATAATTTCCATCACTCGGCAATATATATAGCTTACAAATTTTGACAAGATAAATCAAATAATCTTCACAAAAGAATACATAAAACATAGGAATGTCACAATCAAAACTTTACAAAAACCCCTTAGGGTAGAAATAATACAATACACACACAGCACAAAATAATTTGACCTTCCAAAACATTGAATAAAAAATATTACAAATTTTCAAAATACCAAAACTTACAATTAGAGGGGTACCCCAAAATATTACACGTGGCCATAAATTTTTTAACAAAAACTGACGTGTACACTTAAACAAAAATGAGCTCAGTTTTTCTCTTTGTTTTACCATTATAATTTCAATCATATTTATTATGTGCGCGCACTACTTAATATCATCAGTACTACTACCTTTCAAATCAACAAAACTACTTACAATCTACTAACATCAACATTTTGCATGCCAACAAAACTACTGTCACATTACTACCCCAACGGGAAAAAAAAAAAAAAATCGTTCTACAACACAATACATAGAACAAAACTGAAAGAAAAATTAAGTTCTGGGGCCTCAAAATTTCACATCCTAGATACACAAAAGAGAAAATATAGTATCATGTCTTAGCCTATTCTAAAACTTTTGTATACATTGAAGGGTACTTTTGCTTTTCAACATAAAACTTAGAATTCAATAAACCATTAAAGCATACTGGTAATCACACAACTCCAAAATATATCACTCTTAATCCAAAACAATTTTATCAAAATGTTCAAACTATTAGCATCCTGCAATAAAGAGACAAAGTAAACATCTGTACTAGTAATGTGCTATCTCACAAATACCTGGTAACTATGGCGAGGATGACAAACAGAACATCCCCAGGTCTCAGCTTCATAACAGTCATTCACAAACCTCTTTGTGATTCAGGTTTTCCTCATCATCTTAGCATGCACATTTCAGCACCAATGCTAAACAAAACTCAAAAATACACTTAATTACTTGCATCGATAAGCACATTTCAGCCATTTTATCGAGCCTAAAACACTGGATTAACGGGCACATTACAGCAACCCCATTAACCAGATAAACTTTACCTCTACATCTTTCACATAATCACACATAATTTCATTCATCCTTCTTATCGAGGTAGCACAGCACTATTCCAGAATGTAAACTTAAAATTAATAAACAAAATTTCAATTTTCTAATCATTGCAAAATTTATCATAAAATGAGGTTATTCAACTCAAAACAGTTATTAGGGAACATATACTTTTAATATCAATTAATTGTGACTTTCAATAATAACAATTGTATGTTCAACTTTTGACATCTAATTCATCAAACATCTATCCAAGTATTGCCATTTGCCAATAATATACATCATATTCCAAAACAAAATAGCTTAGCACACTATACACTAAATCTCAAAATTCTCACTCAGAAAACAAGGGGCAATATACTTTACATACAACCTTTTTACATTTAATGTGACACAAAAGAAAAGCAAAATGCATTTACAGTCTATATGGTCCCACAGGATCAAAATATGGGAATATCCTAGAAACATGTACTGATTGTTCCTTAACTCTAGGAGCATTTGGTCGACGAACCACATAAGTAACAGGAGTAATTTGTCGAACAATTTCAAAAGGCCCAAAATATCTATGAAGCAATTTGGTACATTTTCCCTTTTTCCTAATTGGAGTAAAAATCTTAACAAGCTGACCTACTGCAAAATGAGTATCTCTATGCTTAGCATCATATCTTTCTTTCTGTTTAATCTGTTGCTGATTAATATTATGGATGGCTACTTCACGAGCTTTCTGAATCTCTTCCAAAGTTTGCCGAACAAATAAATCATTTGAAGTGGCCTGAAGTTGCACCTGATTTGGTAAGGAAGGTTCACGACCATATATCAAATAGAATGGTGAAAATTTTGTAGTTTCCTGAACAGAAGAATTGTATGAAAAAATCACATATGGTAAAACATTAGACCAATTGCGCTGATTTGAATCCACAAAATGACTAAGACAATTTAGTAAAGTCTGGTTAAATCGTTCAGTAAGGCCGTTGCATGCAGGGTGGTATGAACTAGTAAAATGAGGGGAAACTGACAAAGCTTTCAAGAGTTCCTGGGTTACTTCACTCAGAAAGACACTACCACGATCAGACAGTAACATGGCAGGGGCCCCATGCCTGCAAATAATCTGATGTAAGATGAACTTAGTAACCTGGGGAATGGTAGCCAAAGAGAGAGGGGCAACTTCAACCCACCTAGAAGCATATTCTGTAGCAACTATGATATACTTATGACCCGACGTAGAACGAGGTAAAGGGCCTAACAAATCTATTCCCCAACGTTCTCCAATAAAGTTAACTGGAATAGGCTGCAAAAGACCAGCAGGTTTTTGATTCTTAGGTGCCTTCCTAGACTGACAACTTGGACAAGTTTTCACAAAATGCTCAATATCTTTTTTCATACCTATCCAGTAGTATCTTGAATTAATCTTACTAAAAGTTTTAGAAAAACCTAAATGACCAGATAGTGGATCATCATGACATGAGGACAAAATTTCATGCTTTAACACATCAGGAATGACTAGTAAATGCAAGGGACCAGTAGAACCCGAATTTTTCCTGTACAAGACATCACTTTTCAAAATATAGGTAGAAGCTTGACGTTGAACCTTAGCAGGAGCAGATTCAGGATCCTTAAGGGCATTAATAATTGGAGTCAGAACTGGATCATCATTTTGTTTCTGAGCAACCTCAACCGGTGATAGCAAACAGGTAATTAGCTCATCAAGTTGTTCAATTTGATGCTCTTCAGGCTGTAACACAGGGAACCTTGACAAAACATCTGCGTCATTATGTTTCTTACCAGATTTATAACATATATCATAATCAAATTCCTGTAACTTTAGACTCCATCGAGCCAACCGGCCTGTCAAATCCTTTAAATTGTTCAGATAACAAAGGGAGTGATGGTCTGAAATAACATGCACTTTGAAACAGTTATTTTATGTTGTCCCCAAAGAGTTTCAAATATTGTATTATGTGAGGTTAAGTAGAGTGAGTCATGCACAGAGAAGCTATGTAAGTGGAAATGACGTCACAAAAGTGTTGAATAACAAACTTATTTGTGATTGGTGTGACGCGTATATCGTAAAACGTGGACCAATCAGATAGAAAAAGATTTTACGTTGCCATGGAGGATATTCAATATTCCTCTAGGGGGGTCGAACTATTAGCGAAATGCTAATGTGTAGAAGGAGATGAACTGGTTATTCTTCTCCTAACAGTCGCCGTGAACGGATGTAAAATTCTCTTCTTAAACGCCGTTGTGTGCGGAAGAATATAAGTCTATTCTCGTAACAATCATCGAGTATAACTAGATAATCTTTACATTAAATATCATCGCTAGAAGACACACAATTTAATTATTATACACGGTAGTGAACAAACGTATAAAACTTTTGATTCTTGCACGCATCCAGATATAAACGCGTCACATCAAGTGAATCTTGTGTAAGAATAGTGTTATAAATGTTGTATCATACATTTTGTTCGAACTGGTGTTAATTGAAGTAAGGAAATAAAAGTTTCTACATTATTTAATACAGAGGAAAATGATTACTCATTTTACGTAAAATTTCCTTCCGCCGTACCACCCCTGTAAAAGAAGATATCTTGCTCAACCGACTGAAGCCACGCCGAGGTAAGCTGGGACTTCAAGAACCATCAATTCCAACCCTGTTCCAAATGGTCACCTCAACGAGGGGCATAATTCGTCATCCATCAATACGATTCGTCAAAAATCCTGTTCCAAAATGGCGCCCAACTGTATGGCTCGAATAGGCAGAAGGAGGATTACACCACAGGAGAATAAATAGTGTAATGGACAGGTAACTTTGATTCAAGAAAGAAGAAAGAAGAAAAGTGAGTACGGAAAAATCTTAATAGATAATTAATAGAAAAAGTGACAAAATTATAATTTTCATTTTTTTATGTTATTAAGAAAGGGAAAAATAATACCTAAAATGGAAGGTAAAAAATTAACAGACAATAAGAATAAAAATGTTGGGGAAGGAGTGGAAAGACTAGTTAGTGATAAGAGAGCAGAAATACAAGAAGTCAGGGAAGTAGTGGAAGGAATGATTAGTGATGATGCAGGAACAAGTAGAACAGAAATTATGCAGAGTAAAGGTAATGAAATGATAATAGACAGGTTAGAGAAAATGATGAGTAATTTTGATGCTAAAATTGATAATTTAAGACAGGATATGAATCGAAATTCAGAAAATTTAAATAGTTTTAGACAGGAAATAAGACAGGAAATAAAACAGAATTCAGAAAAGGTAGATCAAAGTTCAGAGAAGTTAGAAGCTAGGATAGATCAAGGTTTAGGTAACCTAAGAAATGAAATTGAGAAAGGAAGAGAAGAGTGTAGAGAAGGCATAAAATCTTTAAAACAGAAAATAGAATCTCATGATGGAGAAATGTCTAAGTTAAAAGAGATGTTTCAGGAAATGAAAATAAGTCAGGAAAATGTAGTAAAAGATATAAGAAGTGAATTGGCTAAGGAGTCAGAAATCCTTAAGCAACAACAGGTAGAATTTGTAGAAAAACAAAAAATAGAAATAGGGGAATTAGAGAATAGAATAAGACAAGAAATAGATGTAGTCTTATTAGATAATTCACGGAAATACCATGAGGAAAATATTGAAATACAGAATAATTTTGTAAGAGAGGTAAATAGTATCAGAAATGATGTTAAACTAATGGCTACTGAGGTGCAAACACAACAAGATGAACTAAAAGTTAAATATGATGAAGTCAGTAAGTTGAATAGTGAAATGATTACAAGAATAGATTTGGCACAGGAAAGTTTTGAGAGAGAGAAAGAAAACATTAGCAAGCTGAATCAAGTTGTGATTGCATTACAGGCAAGCAAAATTTCTGAGAACCAGAGGGTAATAAAATCTAAGAATATTACATGTATTGACTTACCTGGTAATTCAGGTAATATTGTACAAAACTTAGAGAATTATTTGGAGAGTGACGATACAGAATCTTTGTCACCTGATTGTGAAGTAAATGGTAATAGACAAATACAAAACATGCACACACATACACAGTTACACAGTCAAGGTAACACAAATTGTACAAATTATTTGTTGCATGACATAAGTCCACCTACTTTCGAAGAAGAATCGGGAGACAATCCCAAAATATTTCTAAAGGAATTAGAAGAATATTTTAAAATTAAAAAGATTCCAAATGAATTTAGGATGATGATTGTTAAAAGGTGTTTGAAGAAAAATGCTTTAGAATGGCTGAGGTTAACACTAGCATCACATGAAACGTATAGTATGTTTAGGAATGTGTTTATAAATAGGTTCTGGGGTCCAGAAAGACAGAGAAGAATTAAAGTCGAACTGGCCACTGGTAAATTCGAGTTCAAGAAGGGTGTGTCCATGACTGAATATTTCCTAAAACTTGCTAACAAAAGTAAACTTGTGAATCCAGATATGTCAGAAACCGAGATCGTGAATATGCTAATACGACATTATCCACCACACATTAGAAACCACCTAATTGTGGCTAAGCCCGTCGACTTTACTGATATGATTGAGTTATTATCAGAATTTGAGGCTCATAACCTTAATTCTGATTCTACTCATAGTCAAGTTGATCCTGACAAGACTCATATAGAACAAAAGCAAGTAAATAGACAGGAAGTAAGACCAACATTCAGGGAAAATCACAACCATACTAACCAAAACCAAAATAGTTTTAACCAAAATTGGGGCGGGGCACGTTCAAGAGACAACTATGAACGAAGAGAGTACAACCCCAGAAAGACATATGAATCGGTAGTGCCAGGTATAGGAAGGAGAATTCCAAATACTCCTAGGAGGAATTATAATAATGACCAACCTGTGGGAAATGTGAGGAGTAATCAGGTGAATCAACTGAGGTTTTACAGGGGAAATAACCTAAGAACAGGTTATCAAAGTAGAGGAAGAGGAACTAGCATCGAAAACTCTTCATTAAGAGATTTTGGGGGTCCTAGGTTTGAAAGGGCAGACAATAACCTAGAAAGGACACAGACTCAGGGAATAGAAGGAGAAATAAATAACGGTAGTACCAACCCAACTGCTAGTGTAACTACCGACCGCACTAATGCGGAAAACTGAGTACCAAATCATTTTGTGCCTTGGAAAGTGGTTCGGTAGAAATGACACAGGGCAAAATCAAAATTCAAAATTTACCAGAAGATAAGCTCACTCTCTCCAGAAGTAAAGATCGGGAATTAGTAAATCCACCTCAGATTAACCTTCGTATAGGCGATAGCGAATATAAAGTATTGATAGACACAGGAGCTAGTTCATCAGTAATAAGTGAGAACTTATTCAAGGAATTACTATCCAAGTTTAGGATTGAATATTTAAACGTGTGTAATGTATACTGTAGCACAGCTATTGGGAAAAAGAAAGATAAAGTTAAATATCAAGCGTTAATTCCTGCGCGAATAGATGATTGGAATTTCAATTTTATCGTATTGGTAATACCAAACTTAGCTCGTGATATTATTATTGGCAATGATGTATTGTATGGTTGGCAAAGTGTGATAGATTTCGAAAAACATGAAATGAAGGTCAAAGGAGATAATGAAGTAATAAAAATAAATTTGTTAGAAGAAATTATATTAAAAGAAGATGAGAAGGATAGTATAAATAATGATAGGTTTTTTGTAGAAAATATAATATTATACGAAGAAGATATAATTAATAATGAAGAAGATGATAGTGGTAAAGAGAATTTACTTTTAAATAATAAAGAAAATGAGACGTTTGACCTTGGAGATCATTGTTGCCAAATAAACACATTAAATACCGACACCGAGCGAAAACAAGAAGAGGAAGAAATGATATTCCAAAGAACTTTGAAAGAAAAGTTAGGGAAAACATACAATTTAAATCACGCGCAAAGAGAACAGTTGAGGTTATGTATACTAAAGAACAGGAACGTTTTTAGTACGAAACCTGGATTGTGTAATAAGTACATACATACATTTAAGGTGAACGACATTGCTCCTTATACTCATAAAAGTAGACCTGTGCCTATCACTATTAGACAACAAGCATCTGAAGTAATAAACGATATGCTAGAAAATGGAAATAAAATTTTAAAAGATTGGATACCAAAGTATGGGCCAATAAAGGCAATATTATCAGACAACGCAACGGTTCACCGGAGTAAATTGTTTACTTCAGAGATGAAGAACAATAATATTAAGATGTATTACTCTTCAGCATATTTTCCCCAAGGAAATCCTTGCGAGAGAGTGATGCGTGATTTAGGCTTGTATTTCAGAATTCTGTGTCATTCTAACCACCGAGGCTGGTACAAATACTGCCATATTATTGAGAAAATCATTAACAATACCCCAAACTCTACTACCAAATTTTCACCAATCGAATTAATGACTGGACTACAACCTGAACCTCTAGTAATAAAAGCACCGACAACCTTAAAAGTAGATGAAATGGAATTGAATGAAGAAGAAAAGTGTGCTGAAGCATTTCGAAGAATAAAAGAAAAAGCAGAGAAAAGATTATCAAAGATACAAAGAAAAGGAGCGAAATGGAATCCTGAAATAAATGATAAAGTTCTCGTAAAGACATTTAATATCTCCAGTTCTAAAATCAAATCCTATTGGAGAATGAATTTGTTATATAAAGGTCCATATAAAATAGTAAGAAAATTAGGGGATCATACGTACGAATTAAGAGACGATGATAATAAAATGATAGGAAAATATCACAAAACACTTTTAAAACCATTCAAAAGCCTTGACACTCACAAGAATAAATGATTAAAAAAAATAATATGTTTATGAATTACTGAAAAATGTTTTGTTTTTTATTATTGTGTTCGAATAATTTCTGATTTTATATTGTTATTTTAAATTGTATTAATTGTTCATTGTTGTAATAATGTCTAATTATTGGGGCATTCTTTAGAATATATGGAACAATATTATTGGAAGATTTAAGTTAATTTTCCATATATTCTAAAGAGGGGCATCTGAAACAGTTATTTTATGTTGTCCCCAAAGAGTTTCAAATATTGTATTATGTGAGGTTAAGTAGAGTGAGTCATGCACAGAGAAGCTATGTAAGTGGAAATGACGTCACAAAAGTGTTGAATAACAAACTTATTTGTGATTGGTGTGACGCGTATATCGTAAAACGTGGACCAATCAGATAGAAAAAGATTTTACGTTGCCATGGAGGATATTCAATATTCCTCTAGGGGGGTCGAACTATTAGCGAAATGCTAATGTGTAGAAGGAGATGAACTGGTTATTCTTCTCCTAACAGTCGCCGTGAACGGATGTAAAATTCTCTTCTTAAACGCCGTTGTGTGCGGAAGAATATAAGTCTATTCTCGTAACAATCATCGAGTATAACTAGATAATCTTTACATTAAATATCATCGCTAGAAGACACACAATTTAATTATTATACACGGTAGTGAACAAACGTATAAAACTTTTGATTCTTGCACGCATCCAGATATAAACGCGTCACATCAAGTGAATCTTGTGTAAGAATAGTGTTATAAATGTTGTATCATACATTTTGTTCGAACTGGTGTTAATTGAAGTAAGGAAATAAAAGTTTCTACATTATTTAATACAGAGGAAAATGATTACTCATTTTACGTAAAATTTCCTTCCGCCGTACCACCCCTGTAAAAGAAGATATCTTGCTCAACCGACTGAAGCCACGCCGAGGTAAGCTGGGACTTCAAGAACCATCAATTCCAACCCTGTTCCAAATGGTCACCTCAACGAGGGGCATAATTCGTCATCCATCAATACGATTCGTCATAAATCCAGTTCCAACTTTATAGCCATACACAAAAGTCCTGAAATGTGTTAAACCAAAAACGATTGCCAAAAGCTCTAACTCTGGTACACTGTAATTTATTTCACATTTTGACAAAGTTCTAGAAGCATATGCAATAGGTCTAAGATTATCATTTACTTTCTGTAGTAAAACACATCCTATTCCTAGACCACTAGCATCAGTGTGTAATTCTGTATAGGCTCCAGGATTATAATGAGCCAACACAGGAGCAGAAACAAGAGAGTTCTTTAACTGCTGGAATGCTGTTTGCTGATCCGGGCCCCAAATAAAACTTTGACTTTTCTTGGTCAGCTGAATCAATGGATGGGCAATGTAAGAGTAATTCTTAATAAATTTCCTGTAGAAATTGAACAAACCCAAAACTTTTCTCACATCTCTAACATTCTTTGGGCGTGGTAGTTCTTTGATCACTGTAACTTTCTCAGAATCTGGGGAAATTCCATCTTTAGATACTTCAAAACCCAATAACTTTATCTTTTCCATAGCAAAGAAACATTTCCCAGGTTTCAGTTTAAAATTATGCATTTCCAAACGTTGAAAAACAGCTTCTAAGTTTTCTAATAATTGTTCAAAAGTTTTGGCAAAAACAACAATATCGTCCAAATATGCTAAAGCTTTCTTAAATTTCAAGTCTCCTAACAATTTCTCAGCAACAAAACTGAAAAATCTTGGTGCATTAGCAAGCCCAAAAGACAAACGTTCAAATTCATACTGCCCTTCATGAGTAACAAATGAGGTATACTTTTTACTATTCTCCTCTAAAGGAATTTGAAAGTATGCTGACAACAAATCTAAGGAAGCAAACCATTTAGCTTCTCCAAGGTAACTAAGGAGGTCATCAATAAGAGGCAAGGGAAAGGCTGAGTTTACTGTAACCTTATTCAGTTGACGATAATCTACACAAAACCGCATAGAGCCATCTTTTTTCTTTACCAACACCACAGGTGATGACCAAGGTGACTGAGAATCTCTAATAATACCAGCATTTTTCATTTCCTCTACTTGTTGGGAAATAATCTCTTTCTGCTTATGAGCTACCCTATAGGGTCGTTGCTTAATAGGTTTTTCATCCTTTACCTCTATTTTAAATTCCGCTACATTAGTTGAGCCTAAATCTTGCAATGAAGTGGCAAAAACATGTTCATATTTTAACAACAGATTATGAAGATCTGACTTTTGAGCTTCAGTTAAGTTGGTATTAACATTAAATTCAAACTTTGGAGCGTTCAATGGAGTAACATCCTTAGGTGAAACTGAGTTACTTTGAACAAATGCAACTTCATGAGCATTAGCTAATACAGTTTTAGCAAAAAGTGTTTGAGGAACAGCTGAATTATTATGTACTGGTATCACAAAGTCCTTTGAAGATTTGCAAACTACAGGTGGAATAGAAATATTCTTCTTATGCATAATACTGGTAGAAGGCTCGAACATAACCTCATTTGTAATATCAGCTGAAGGCTGCACTGCCACAAAACAAGTAGTAAGCGGTGGCAATTTAACATCTTTTACAACAGAAACTTTATTAACTATCTGTACCTCATCGTTCAATGGAATCACAGCAATATCTGTAAAGGGACCACCACATGTTGTTTCAAAAGGAATGTGTACCATTTCTCCCTCATGAGTTTGAATCTTAACTTCTGCACAAGAATAATCAATGGTAACTTTATGTGAAGTTAGAAAGTCATTACCCAAAATGAGATTATGTGCCAAGTCTTTTACCACTAACACATCTTCCTGAAAAACAAAGTCATTAATTTGAAATTTCAAATTTGTTTGATAAGGCGCATCTAATAACTTGTTACCAGCTGTTTTAAGCAAAATCTCGACAGGTTTCATTTTAGAAATGTCATTGATATGAGCTACATTCACAATGCTAACTGCACTTCCTGTATCCAACAAAATTGGAAGTTTTGACTCCCCAATGGACCCCAAAATTTGCAAAATTTGACCTGGAAGAGAAACAACATTAGACACAGGTGAACTTACTTTGGGTACCTCTAGGTTATGTCGTTGGAGGCTGGGCCTCTCGAGTTTTTTGAAGCAGATGGTGAAGTCCAGCAATTACGTGCCATATGACCACGCTTGTTGCAATTGTAACACACAATAGGTGCCTGCTGTCTCTTTTCATGATGTCTTGGAGGCTTAAGTGGAGGTGGCTGCACAGTAGATGCAGCAGCAGTGAATTGAGACTGAAGCTGTTGCATTTGGGTAGCAAGTTTAGTGACCTGTTCACTCAATGTGGAAACAACATTAATAACTGGTTCAGAGTGATTTACACTTTCAAACCGTGATAAAACAGGTGCAGATGACACAGGTGGAGAAGTGTAAGTTGATGTTTGTGCTTGTACTAAATGTTGTCTATGTTGCACATAAAAATTAGCTTTATCAACGCTTTTAATAATTTGTTAAACCTCCTCAACTGTTTGTGGATTTAATGGGAGCAAAGCTTGCACATACTGAGGTTTCAATCCTTTCACTAAGTTTTTTACCTGCTCCATTTGTGTCATTGCAGCGTTAACTTGGTCACACAAGGATAATACATCATAAATGTAATCTAATACAGGTTCATTTTCTAATTGTACCCTCTGCCTAAGTTTAATTTCCAACAATTCATCTTGATTGGACATTTGAAAAGCTGCCAAAAACTGTTGAGTTAGAAAATGCCAATCATGCTCAGGGTGTCTATGGCAAAAAGTTCGGTACCACAGTGCTGCTGTGTCTCGCAAGTAACATGGGAAAAACTTCAACTTTTGTACATCTGACCAACCATTTGCTGTAGAAACTAAGTTAAATTTTCTCAAAAATTCTGAAGGAGATATCAGTGCTATCCTGTCAAAACAGGGTGGATCAATAAAAGGCCGAGAAACTTGCATTGTCTGAGTCTGATTAACATTAGGTGCCATGGATACTTCTAAATTACTAGCTACATGTGCACTTTGATTAGCTAAAGCAGAAGTCGAAGCTATTACATCATGTGAATCCATTGTAACTGGCACATTGGATGATTGCCGCGTTTTCTTAGGCATTTTGACTTACTTTTAAGTAACACTGGACACCAGAATAAAATAAGCAGAATTACCAACTGGAATGAACACAAAAATGAAGTGCATCCTTCACAAAAACACCAAAAAGAAACTATTTACTTTGAATTTTACTGCCAAAACTCACACAGCGTCCCTTGAAAATCAACACGTGACCACGTGGTGTCCATTATCAATTTCCATGTAGTTATAAAAAAAAATTTAGCACAATATTATGAAATAAGTTTACTATTGAAGAAATCAAATAAAAAACAGACCAAAAGTTAAAGGATTACGAGACGATGACCAGATTAGAATTTCTAACTAATTGACACCACGCGGTCGGCCATGTTTCCTCCATCTTTCACCACCGTATACATTCAAATTTTTTTCATAAAAACCGGACTAAAGCAAGGAGAAAAAAAAAATTTGAGATCTTACCCGCGTCTCCACCAATATGTCACACCCTACATTAGAATAGATTTAATATTTATTAGCTTTGGGGGGGAATCCGTAGCGGTAGAGCTAAACCATCTCAACAAACACTAGTTACACCACGCGGTAGGGTGGACATGTTATTTTACTGATAACTAGCTTACCTGCATGGTGGTGAAAGGTGGAAGGTCCAGCGAAGGAAAACTCACAAATGCATTTTAAAAAGAGGTTTAATAATTCCAGACAACTTACATTCAATGAGGTTTGTGTTCCGGAGGGTTGCTACCAACACATCCTCTCTCTCTGGTGGCGGCTGGTCGTCTGCGGAAGAGGAAGCCAACCCCCTCTCCAGCGCAACCAACGAACAAAAATCAGCCAGTGGCGCCAGGTCTGACAACCCATACAGGGTTGCCACAATATAGTGACCAATAATTAACATACTGCGTGAGTAAACTGAATTTAACAATGACTTTAGCCCCACTGTTGCAGCTCTATCAAGTGATACTTCTTATAAAATGTGTAAGATATCAACATAACCTCACATTAGTATGATTACAAATAAAGGTACAAGATTTTTAATGGCAAAATTCATTTTTTCAGCACTCTTCCAGTCCTCAAGTCTCAGAATGTACAAATTCCTTTTCAAATGACAATTTAAATTTATTAGGACCTTACTGCATGTGTACTGAGCAAAAGAAAACGTATAATTACTACAAATTGAGAAGGTTTTGAATTAAACAATACAGTAGGCTACTCCACCATGTGGCTTTGGATTGAACAAATAGAGACAAATGCTAAAGTAATACGGCCAACAATGCTTACTTGATTGTAAAATCTTTCTGAAGGTAATTACACATGGCACAACTTACAGTAAGAAAACGAACTGAAATACTAATGATGATTGGATATGATGATAGGAGGATGACCAAAGAAGAGGTTTGTGACTTGTTTAATGAAATGCATTAAGAAGGAAGGATTTCTCATTGTATGGGAAACAACATTTTGAATAAATTCAATGAAATTGGAAGTGTTAAAAATAAGTCAAAATCTGGAAGGCCAAAACGAGTTAGAGATAGAGATAAAACCCTTGATGTGTTGTTATCTTTAGAAGAAAACCCACATATATGTACTCGCTGGCATGTTATGGAATACAGATGGTAAATTACTTAAATTATTAATTTCTAGGAAGATAGATTGGCAAAAGAGGAAGCATTGAATGATCGCCAAGACCTCCTGACCTGAACCCACTAGACTATTTCTTGTTGGGATATTTGAAGTGGAGGGTCTACAAGAACCAACCAAGAGATCTTGAAGAGTTAACGCGAAGAATTGGACACGAAATGCAGCTGATCAGGTGAACAATGTTGCTGGAAATATTAATTAATTCCAAAGACAGGTTTTGGCATTGTTTGGCAGTAAACGGGGGTCATTTTGAGCATTTTTTGAAGTGAATTATTCGTGTGTAACAACACAGCACCTCTAATTTTGCTATGAATATGTTTTCTCGGTTCAAATTTCATTTGTTATAATACTTTCTAATAAATTTAATAAATTTAAATTACACACCGATTACGTCCACAGATCTGAGGATCTAAGGAAATGAAAACAAAGTGTTCCATAATAAATTTGTGTGTGTGCTTAAGACCACACGACAGAAGTGAAAACATAAAAACTATTCATTATAAATAATTTTTAAAAATTATTTACAGAAATTTAATATTGGCATTAATTCTTACCCAAAGAGGTCAGTTGCGAGCTAAATATTTTATGCCTTAGGCTAAGTGTACTCGCAAATGAAAATACTCTGAAACAACTGAATGACGACGGACTTGCGACCGTGTGAAGAGGGTTATTCATAAGGGATGTATAAAGGAAGTAAAATCAAATCACATAATATACTGTTTTACATGCACTTTATTTTTATATTACACTACATGCTATTTCACAATCATTTTTTATATTTTGTTTCTTCCTGTTACACATATTTCATTGCATTTTTATTTATATGGATGCTTTGTTCGATGCTTTGTCTTTGTTTTTTCCAAACTAAATAACACATATTTAAATCATTTTCTATAAAAATTCAAATTTATATATCAAATCTTTTGACCCTCTGTTGGTCTTTCAGTTTGTGGAAAAACATAACCTATCAGCTGTAAATGAAAATAAACGCAAAACGTCATTTTTGTACGTGATAATTTTATTATTTACTGGTTATTATATTTTATTTATTGCTTTTTTACGTTTTACTGCTCACAATGAAGAGAAATTGTGAATAAAAATAAGCAGTTCTTAAATGAAGCATCTCTTTCATGGATTCCTGACAATTTTGTTTCCAATTAGCACACTCGTTTTATTTTTCCTTATTATGGTTTTAATTATTCAAATACCGAACTTGGGTGATATTATCTGTTTCTTTTTTACTATTATTATTGTTTAAAGTGGAAATCTAAATGTTGTCGACCTGTTAAATGACAGAAGGTTATCTGACCGGATCGGTTACTGACACTTGACAGACGTTTGTAAGAACGGACCTAAGACAATTATTTTTTAATGAAACTCCTGTAGGGTTTTTGAATTGTTCATAGTATTTGAAATATGTTAAAACATACCTGGATGCATGTGGCTGGTAGGGGAGATGCGCCCAGCAAACACAAACCTGCTTTTTTTAAATTTAAAGAAAATGCAATGCAGAACAAAGGAGCGTGTTACCATTATCATGAAGCTAATAACATACAGAAACAGAATTAGCAATGAATATTCATGAACGGGAGTCATGTTGACTATTAAAAACTAAAGTAAATATAAGTGATAATGCGCATCTGAAAAATTGTTTCCCAGTACCGGAAAGAGGTAAATAAATATATACTTCTAAATAAAGGACGAGAAATTGCGCAATAAATCACAAGATATTTATTCTTTGCATAATTATTGTATTTTGATATAAAAACAGAACACGGTAACATGGTAATATATACACACTGAACCCAAGCCTCGTCTGTGATTTCTAAACAAATGGTACACTCTGTTAGAACACTTCAATCGAGACTGGTTTTGGATACAAAATTTAATTTACTTTTAGTCTTCTAAGGCTGTCCATTATTTCCAGTTTCTTCTGACACAGAGTTAGCGCTAGGTTCTCAATTTATAGTTTTATTAACATTAGTCTTGTGTTCCTTTGCTATTGGTTTGTTATTATGTTTTTGTGCCTTTTCCTGCAACACCAACCTATAGAGAGTCGATGTTAATTTTTTAGGAATATATATTGCTACTACCAGGCTCTTTGATCCTTCTGTCACATTTTTATTGCTTGTTTCATATTTTCTTTTAACCATTTTCCTTTGTTTTTGTCCTCCATGTTGACAGGAATGCCTATATACAAAAATTAATCTAATGTCAATGCAAGTTCTGGGTATAAAAATATACCTTCACGTACGGTACTGGGAAAATTGCTATCGTGCGGTACTGAGCAACTCACACGCACGTATATACAGGCTGTTACAAAAAGGTACGGCCAAACTTTCAGGAAACATTCCTCACACACAAAGAAAGAAAATATGTTATGTGGACATGTGACCGGAAACGCTAAATTTCCATGTTAGAGCTCATTTTAGTATTTCTCTTAAAATGTAAATTGAAGTCATTCGTGCAGACAATTGTCAAAATACCCCATTGTGGTTCATGCACGATGGAACTCCTTCACATTTCAGTCGAAGTGTTCGTACGCTTCTCAACAACAGATTCGGTGGCCAATAGATGGTAGAGGCGGACCAATTCCATGGCGTCCACGCTCTCCTGACTTCAACCCTTTGACTTTCATTTATGGGGGCATTTGAAAGCTCTTGTCTACACAACCCAGGTACCAAATGTAGAGACTCTTCGTGCTCGTATTGTGGACGGCTGTGATACAATACGCCATTCTACAGGGCTGCATCAGCGCATCAGGGATCCCATGCGACGGAGGATGGATGCATGTAACCTCGCTAACGGAGGACATTTTGAACATTTCCTGTAATAAAATGTTTGAAGTCACGCTGGTACGTTCTGTCGTCGTGTGTTTCCATTCCATGATTAATGTGATTTGAAGAGAAGTAATAAAATGAGCTCTAACATGGAAATTAAGCGTTTCCGGACACATGTCCGCATAACATATTTTCTTTTTCTGTGTGTGAGGAATGTTTCCTGAAAGTTTGGCCGTACCTTTTTGTAACACCTGTATAACGTCAAAGCACGGCCCGATTCTTTTAAACCTACACTGTATTTTGTGTTTATGTAGGCTACTTAATACCAAATAATATGAGTACAAATACTTCTTAGTTCTTCACCGGACAAGGCAGCAGCAATGTCAGCAACTTATTAAAAGCACAGCTCCAGTTCACTACACAACTTCTCTGAGCAATAACTTCTGTTTCAACGGTCGAAGAGGAGGGAAAACTTTCCGTTGTTTAAATACAGACCTTGAGCTGCTAATATATATCGGCAACTACGAGATACTGACACCGTGCAGTACTGGGCACTGTGCGGTGTTGGGCACATCTCCCCTACGCTGTTAAGTGCGACAGAAAATCTACGGTGTATAGCGGTATGGACAACATAAGACTGAAATAACGAATGAGTGTGAAGGAGTTAGTTCGGATTGAGCCAAATCGAGCCGACATCATCCAAATGAGCGTCACATAGTCCATCGTGACGGCTCAGTTTAATTCACTACCCACAAAAAGTGCTTAGCGCGCCTACAGAAGTTTTCACTTCAAAAAGAGTCACGCGCTATTGTCAGTAAAAGTAATATGAATACATGTTGATGGCTCACAGCTTTTCTAAGAAATATCACTTCACAACACTACAACGACAAAGTTACAAGCACCGTTCCATACTTTTTGCTCACCCTGTATAATATGTTGGCCGTCATCTTTAGACTCTAAGGGAAAAAGAGCATTTTTCCTCAACTTCCCAGCCGAACTGATATCAAATACAAACCCAGGACAGTTTCCAGATATATGATACTTTTACACGTGTCGGTACACCGTTCAGAGATATGTTCCTTTTGAAGATCCCCTGCCGACTTCTTCACCGCCGTCGTTTAATCCCGTGAATATTTATTGCTCTCCCCCACCCACCCCCTTTAACACGTGGACCCCAGAATCTCGATGAACGCCGCACCGAGTCGAGAGATCGATAGTTGGCTTTTTTTCTACTTTTGATACCATGCCGATATCTCTCTGCCCGCAATCCGTGGGGGTCATTCGAGTTCACCATCCCTCAAACTTTTGTTAACGAGAAAACTGTCTCTCCGGAGAGTGCTGAAACTTTCCGAAAAGTTTGAATTATTTTTATACTTTGGATGGGTAATAGACATTCAAATGACGCGTACCACTGATAAATGTTATTAAATAAAAATTGACGAAATTGTCCTAAATCGTTAAGAAAACGGGTTTGCTGTAACAGAAGGATTGCTACCTTCCTTTTATTCTTTTTTCTTTTTTTAATGTATGCTCCAACGTTAACTAATATCGGACGATGAATGAAATGATGTTCAAATGAGTACAGGGTACGTAGAGCTTAGAGATACCAGATATTCATCTTTCAGGATAAGGAAAAAGCTCCAATGTTAAGTCATGTCGAACGATGAATAAAATGATGTCAGAGCTACCAGACATTAATCTTTCATGATAAGAGATAAATTCCAATATTATATCATATCAGACGAAAAATGAAATGATGTTCAAATGACTACAGGGTACATATAGCTTAGAGTTACTAGACATTCATCTTTCTGAATAAAGGAAAACCTCCAACGTTAAGTCATATCGGTCGTTGGATGAAATAACTTTCAAATGAGTGCAGGGTACATAGAGCTTCGAGTTACCAGACATTCAATTTTCGGAATAAGGGAAAACCTCCAACGTTAAGTTATATCGGACGATGAATGAAATGATGTTCAAACGAGTACAGGGTACATAGAGCTTAGAGTAACCAGACATTCATCTTTCAGGATAAGGGAAAACCTTCAACATTAAGTCATATCGGACGATGATTAAAATGATGTTTCAATGAGTACAGGTTACACAGAGCTTAGAGCTACTAGACATTCATCATTCTGAAAAAGGAAAAACTGCCAACGTTAAGTCATATCGGTCGATGAATGAAATAACGTTCAAGTGAGTCCAGGGTACATAGAGCTTAGAGTTATCAGACATTCCTCTTTCAGGAAAATGGAAAACCTCCAACGTTACGTCATATCAGACGATGAATGAAATGATGTTCAAATGAGTACAGGGTACGTAGAGCTTAGAGATACCAGACATTCATCTTTCAGGACAAGGGAAAACCTCCAACGTTAAGTCATATCGGACGATGAATGAAATGAGTACAGGATATATAGAGCTTAGAGTTACCAGACATTCATCTTTCAGGATAAGGGAAAACCTCCAACGTTAAGTCATAACCGACAATGAATGAAATAGTGTTCAAATGAGTACAGCGTACATAGAGCTTAGAGTTACCAGACATTCATCTTTCAGGATAAGAGAAAACCTCCAACGTTAAGTCATACTGGACGATGAATGAAATGATGTTCAAATGAGTACAGGGTACATAGAGCTTAGAGTTACCAGACATTCATCTTTCAGGATAAGTTAAAACCTCCATGGTTAAGTCATATCGGACGATGAATGAAATGATGTTCAAATTAGTACAGGGTACATAGAGCTTAGAGTTAACAGACATTTATCTTTCAGGACAAGGGAAAACCTCCAACGTTAAGTCATATCGGACGATGAATGAAATGAGTACAGGATATATAGAGCTTAGAGTTACCAGACATTCATCTTTCAGGATAAGGGAAAACCTCCATGTTTAAGTCATATCGGACGATGAATGAAATGATGTTCAAATTAGTACAGGTACGTAGAGCTTTGAGTTACCAGACACTCATATTTCAGAATAAAGCAAAGCCTTCAACTTTACCTCCTTCCGACGATGAATGAAACGATGTTATCGTGAGTACAGGGCACGTAGAGCTCAAACATTCATAGTTCGGGATCTGGGAGAGCCGTGGGAATGGACATTATCCAAGTAAGGCAGCTTGAGTGAAATTAGAACTGGGGACTTCTTATACGAGAAGCAAAATCCTACCATTTACGCAACGTAATTGAGTGATTTAGAGTGAAGCAAAATAATTCTGTAATATGTATACCAAGTACTCGAATAGCATTTTTTTATAATTGATAGGAGTTTTACTCGTATCTGTGAATTAAAGTGAAAGAAATATGTTGGGTTTTGAATAGAATTTACCTTTAAAATTCTTAATATAATGTTGGCATACCCCGAGGTGCTAGATCAGCGCGCTTCAATAAAATAAACAACACATACTCTAGTGCTATTTAATAAGAACAAAAAATATTCATGTAACACTAGAATGTAACCATAGAAACCTCTCAACAATTTGTAAGTCTGTGGTCACACACATATCACTTTATGTCTCCGTTCTTCAACTGTTTCTTTATTTACTTCAGTTAGTCGAGATAAAGTGGTACATATTACATTTTTGTAAAACATTCTCCAGGTATATGTCTCTATGAATACAAAATTCAGTTTTTTAGTTTTATTTTCCAGGGGTGTATAGGAAAATTTTCTAGAAACGGTACACCCAAACCACCCTTAACAGGTAAAATGTTTCAAATTATTTTTGTTTTCTCGAAAATGACTCAATAGTTTTAATTAAAATGTCATATATTTCTGATGCCTTAATGACGAATGCAAAAGGTCTGGAAGTTCTCTTCATTTTGATTGAGCTTTTAAATAACTAATAAATGGCGAGAAAGAGAAAATTAAACATAAATGTATCACGATATTTTTGTGAAATTTATTTTTATGGAGCTATCCAATGTTTCCTGAAGAATGGATAATAGAAAGAATCATCTTAATATTTAGAAAAGGTGAAAGAACAAGACCAGAGAACTATAAAGGTGTTACATTGCTATGTTCTGCTTATAAAATTTGTCCAAACATGATAAATAATGGGTCATTAAAAGGAACAGACATATTAATAATAGAACAGTCCAGTCTCAGGAAAGTTAGAAGTTGCATTGATAATGTCCTCTCCGATAGTTAACAATCTAAAATCTGTAGAGCTGAACGTGTAAACATACGTACTCACACTTAGACATTTTAAGAAAGCCTTCGACAAGGTACACAGTGTAAAAGGTACACAGGCGGTTTAAACAGTGAAGGAACCTGCATAAAATTGAAAGTAAAAGCAGCTCTTTACATCAGGTTTGTGGGAATTGTAAATAATAATTTCTTCCACTCTAATTAAGGTTTGAATGAGTAGAGCGAGACTGAAAAATTTAATGCCATAGCCGGGATTTGAACCACGGATCTCCCGCCCTCCGTGCGGTTGCTCTAACCAACTGAGCTACTGTGAGCAACATACTGCCATGTCATTAAAATCTCCAACTGACTGGTATGTTTCCCGGTAGACCACTAGGTGTTCCCATATGAGTATGGAGCGGATTTATAGGCAATAAAAGTGTGTGAAATTGGCAGGCAATGAGTCTCTAAAATAGGGAAAAAAGGCAGTTAAATAGGCACTAAAGTTTGCTAAGTAAACACTGAGAAATACGCAATTTTAGTAAACTGGTTCTTAAAATGTACCATAAATGCACTATAACAAAATGACAATCGTGGCAAGATATGCTGTAACAAATTCGATAAACACACACTATTTTGCAGTCCCCTAAACGAAATAGTCTGCATTTATTCCAAATTTCAAAAATCGCTCCATAGCAAGTTAAAATAACAGATATTGTCATATAAGTTAGTTACTAACACTCCCCACATGGCAACCTTGGCCTTCGGGGTAACCTCACCCCACCAAGTGATGACCGGACCCATTTCTCAGGTGGAGGCACCCAGAGGGCGGTGTCCATTACCTCCGATGATAGGGTGATAGTGAAGATGGCGGTGAGGTGAGAGGTCCTACAGTTTTTACCGTGGACTCCGAACCACGTTGGGCATAGGGGATACTTCACGTGTGCTAGACAGAGGTGAAGGCGTGGATAGGGCCGACTTAAAATCGCCAACCCCAGAGCCGGGAATCGAACTCGGGACCCTTAGAACGGGAGCCGCGAACGAAACCACCGCGCTACCCCGGCGCCCATATATTGTCATATAATTAAAATACATATAAATCCACTTCACTAAGTAAGAGCCATAATGTGCAGAAAGATTTGAACTTATTAACTGTGTCAAAAAAACATGGATTTGGGAGGGGAGCCATAAGGGTGAAAATTGAAATATCTGAAGCTTTTGTTAGATTTGTTTTAAATTTATGCCATTTAATTTTGTGATTCATCAAGAATGGAATAATACCAAGTTTCAGCTTTCTAGTTACAATAGTTTCTGAGGCATAAAGTTTATTTATAAATGACAGGCTATTTTCAAAATATCCCACATATTGTAATTTTGAAAATTAGTGCTTGGGGTATAAGATTCTGCACCCATCTTAACTTATGGATGACCTGTACCTATGTGAAATATTTGTCTTCGCCATATTAAGGAAGGGAAGAAATAACCATACCTATTTAACAATAGGCATTATAATCCTTTTCAATACAAATAACAAAAACACAACAAATGTAAATGTGTACACTTAATATGCAGTTGCACTTACAGGCATGTTTAGAATTCCATACAAATTAATAGAAAACTGCATCCTGTGTAACATTTTGAAGTAAGAAAAATGTAGAAAATGTGGAATCTGATAAATCTGAGGTTAAAATTACGTAACAGCAGCTACGCTACAGGTGTAGGGTTTATCTGTGCTGAACGATGGATCACCATTTATCCACTGTTTAAGAAGTACAGTTTTTTTTGCTTGTCTCTTTTGGCATATTTGCGTATGAAACTGATCTATGTGTGCACTTGAAACACGGCTTACAGAATGGGCTTTCCGTTCCCCACATAAACAGTGGTTCTTTGTCAATCATTTAGCTGGTTTTTGCTACTTGTCCTTGAGCGAATTCTAAGACTTTTCCATGACGTCATTAGAACATTATGATACGTCTGTAAGGAAGATACCTACCTGGCTAAACCCCCTTCTGTACATCCACTATGCAACAGTAAGAAATTTCTCTTCCCCGAAAGCTTCACGTTAAAACAAACAAATGCAGAAGCTGTTGTCACATATTACATGCAGAAGAAATTGTCTAAAAGGGCAGTTTTAGGCACTAATAAGCAGAATAGGCACAAACGTATGAAATAGGCATTTATAGGCACTATAAAACTAAGAAATCAGGCTAAGAATTTCAGGAAACGTGCTTATAACTTAAAAGCGTACGTTTCTGAACAAAGGAATAAAATAAGCAAATAGGGCAAAATCCGCCCCCCTAGATATGACACACGCACAGTTTTTGGCGACTTACTATGCTGTAGTTAAGTCCCAGGCTTCACAGTTAAACCACTATGTTTTTATTTTAGGTAAATTGTTGGAAGTAATAATTTCAATTGAAATGGGACACTGGGTAATACGCCACCCACCTTACCACTGCCAATATAATCCAATTGAGTTGGTGTGGGCTCAAATAAACAGGGGGTTGCGAACAGAAATAATACTTTTAAACTGACGGACGTTGAACGACTTGTTCACGAATAAATTGACAAGGCAACACAACAGGACTGGGAAAGCTGCATAAGGCATGCAGAAAACCTTGAAGAAGACGATTTCTTCCACACTAACCGTGTGTAGGCTAAGCTTTGAATGAGTAGGAGTTGCTCGAAATGGCGACCTGCATTTTCAATGCAAAATTGACAGCGGCGAAGAAACAACTGCGGTACTGTGTCTGAAATTCCTTCTGTGTCGTAGTAGCGTTGTTTCCCTGGCCAATCAGATTCACTTTCTTTTCTTCCTATTAGAATTTACGCATTGAAAAGACGAAGACAAATAGTAACTTCGTGCCAGGTGCCAAACCACTGACCTTTGGAATACCAGATTTTGTCATTACACAGTGTGCTACCACTCGTTACAGCAACACCACTAGAGTATGCTACATGATGCAAGAATTTAACTAATCGCGGTTCAGTGTCGCACTGACAGGTGATCAGTTTGAAATTTGAGAGATCTTTGAGGCATAAAATCCTGAGAACGGCAATAACGAGCTACTAAAAATAGGTATTTCTATACTATGGATGCAGTCTTAAAGGCATTCTAATCCAATAATTTATAATAATATACTCATACGCATAAATCCATGATTCTTAAACTGTTACAATCTTATATACTTTTTAGGGGCACCCCATTGTATTTCTTGAGCATTTTTGTACACCAGTTTCCACGAGCATCCTTTTGAGATTGCGTCAAATTATGTGGGATCCAATACGAGCAAACCATTTTCACGGCAAAATAATCGTGCAATATTTTATATATGCTCGTGGAATTAATGCTTAGGGCTACCTCAATCTCACAACATGTCGCATAACGATCTTGCTTTATTATTCTTTGCAGAGCATCAATATTTTCTGGCACAAACAACTGATTTTGGACGATCTTCAGGAGCGTCTTCACTGAGCGAACGGCGGCCATCATTAAATTCGTCATACCGGCGTTTGACAGTGGCAAAGGATGAACATTCGTTGCCAAATGTGTAGGTTAGCTGATCGATGTACTGTTGTCTTCATAACCCACTTAGAAGTTCATAATAAATGATTGCACGAACACCTTCACGAGTTAATTCCAAGTTTTTGTCAAGATACAATATTCAAGTTAATGCAAGCAAAACAAATGACGCTCCATTGAGTGAGTGAGTGAGTGTGTGCTGTTTTAGGGCCCGTCGCTCCATTGACAACGTTTTTTAAGTTGATTATAGGCAACAATGTCAAACTTACTACTGGAAACGTCAGATGGCACCTACAACACCCCCAGAGGCCTACTGCGTTAGGTACGGGAATTGGCGATGCCGAGGTTTCGAACCACCCTGAAATCCTCGATGTGGGTTCCTCTTAGTGGTGAGGGGTCAGACGAAACACCCACCCAGGTGTAGGCTGCGCGTGTCGGTGGAAAGATTTGTCCTGTTGGTTAAGGGATGCGCATCTGAGCTCGTTCCAGTCTTCTTCTGAAGTCGGGGAGGGTGTGCATTTCCGATACACTACTTTGGTTTCTGCTTCACCTAAACGGGAGGTTAGGGACTAACCCACTCCTAATCAATCGTCCAAGACTAGGTACTGTACCGAAACCCAGGGTGAGTGGGACGGAAGCCCACTATATCCCTGTGTAGCCCTGTCATCCGAGTGGGATGACCCCTTGTTGGGCTCCGTGGTGGGTGGGGAGCACTGGGAGATGAAACTCATACAATTTCTTATGGCAAACCCTAAAATTAAAAGTGGAAAAGAAATAGCTGAGTTTTGTGATCCTCGCTATTTAGTTATCTGTAGAACTGAGGAAGGGCGAAAGTTTACTACCGTAAACCCGTTAATTATAGAGAAGGGTTTAAATAATATTGCCAGTCCTGTAAAGTCATGTACTCGATCTCGCAATGGCACGCTCCTATTCGAAGCAGCTTCTCCGACGCAGGCTGCAAAAATCTTGAAAGCCAATATGCTTGGGAGTTATCCGGTGCGCGTTAAATTGCATAGGACCCTGAACTCCTCGCGTGTTGTTAATACCAGCGCATTGGACGGTATGTCCAATGAGGAGATTAAAAAAAAATTGGTGGAACAGGGTGTGACAAGTGTATATAGAGTTCACCGCAAAGAACGAGGTGAACTAGTGCACACTCGTACCCTGTTTCTTACCTTTGATCGGGTAGATCTCCCGAAAAGGATTAACGCAGGGCATGAAGCTATTGGAGTGAGGCAGTATATACCCAATCCACTGAGGTGTTATAAATGCCAGCGCTTTGACCACACGAGTGATATTTGTAATGAAGTTGCCACTTGCTTTTAATGCGGGTAAGTCAAGCATGATAATGCATGCACTTCACCCGCTACGTGTGTTAACTGCTGTGGTAATAATTCATAAAACCCCAACAATGTCCCCGTTTTATGGAGGAGAAGGCTATCCAAGAGATCCGGGTAAGAGAGAGGGTGTGCTTCGTGGAAGCCCGGAAACTCTTGGGCATTCGTTTCTTATAGTGCAGTTGCAGGTAAGACGGTACCTAGACGTGAAATCACAACACAAACCAGCGAGATAAACGAGGAAGTAATATCTGAAAGATCAGTTACACCAAGATCACAGCCAAAACAACAAACACCAGCACGAACAACAGTGAGTGCGCTGACCAAGTCCAGTCCTAAGAAGAAGGATTCAGCCAAGTCACCGCCGAAAGCATCTACTTCAAGAACAAGTGAACCGGTAGTATATATTGCATCGCCAAGGAAATTTAAGACATCTTATGACACAACGGACTCCCTCAAGAAAAATAGTAAGGCCAGTGAAAGAAAGGCTAGCCGGCATAAAAGTCCGCGAACATCTCCGACAAGAACATCTGAGGAATCATCTGGAGAGGACGCCGATCGGTGACTTTCATTTTCTCCGGTCGCAGTTTCCGATCCTGTCGAGAGAATGGATTCGAAGTTACCAGTACGGAAACCATCCTCCATTGAGGATGCGCAGCGGGTGGAAAAACCTGCTAAAAGTGCTAGCACTGTCCCAAAGAAAAGCAACAAATTGGTTCGACCACCTCTGGGCAGGTAGCTCTTGTCATGGCAAGTTTTTATTGAAAGCAGTATTAATTATGCCTTTTGGATTTTTAAGGGAAATTATAGGTTTTTATTTTTTCACCCATTTGGGCTTATTTATTTTATAGTCATTTTGTTTTGATATGCTCTTTTTTAATTTTGAATAATTTTTATCTGGTTATTTTTATGAATTAATTTTTGTAAGGTCGCTGATGACCAAGCAGTTGAGCACATCATCATCATTACACCTATATATACTGTAACAGTTGTGTTAACCTGACGCTAGGCGTAGTCTGGGAAAAGCAATGGCTGGCGATAAAACAGAAGCCTGCCTTACCGACCGTGACTAATTCAAGAGACCCAAATGACTAATCCTTTACGCTGCTACAACTGTCACTTAATTTTTGATCACAAGGATGTTATTGTTTCCACTCTGCAACAGTAAACCTTTGTTAAAATTATGTCCTGAAGTGTACACCGTCTATTCAAATATGGAGGGCAGTGTCAGGGATATCCAGAGGGGCCTTGGGAACTTGAGCTATCGTTATCCTGCCTCAGGTAGAGCAGATGTTGCATTCAGCTCAAGATTATACGTACGCCCCTTCACCTTTGCCTTTTTAACCCCTATAATATATACTTAGGAAGGTGTTACCTCCATCCAAAAAATAAATATTGTGGCTGCGTGGGTTAAGTAGTTTCACAAATCTGGTTTGCAGAAATTTAGAACAACTTTTGCTGCAGCAGAAAGACATGAAATTGACTATCAGCTGTCTTGGAGGCTAACTCGGTGTTTTGCTGCATGAAAACAAATGAAAGAAATCACTGCGGTACACTTCAATCGTCAACTGTCACTGTAACCAACAAACAACTGCCGCTCTAACACCTTGCGGAGTATTTATACCTCCCCAGCCATTGGATTTAGAAAGCCTCAGACCTTTCAAGAACTTTCACGGGCGCAACAATGGGCAGAACATTACGGAGCCTATATCTCTTTCTATCCCTTGGCAAGCGTTTAGCTCTGCTGTCAAGTGCCCAGCTCCCACCTGTCGCAACACCCCAATACCACACAGTGACATTTGTGACCCATTGTTTCTGTAACAAATGGCTCTATCAAACTCCTGTAAATTATTTCCAAGGCTAATTAAATTTAAAAATTCGGAAATATCCTCTGAACTTTTACCGAGCAGGAAGGCAAACGTGGCTTCGTCTGTGTCCCGGATTTGGGAGGATGGGTTTCGAATCCCGTATTGCCCTATCTGATTCATGGGTTTCTTCGTGGGTTTTCCTGGGTCACCAGGCGAATGCTTGGTAGGTTAATTACATCCCCCGAATTTCCTTGAAAGGGAGAGGGGGTTTACACTCAAGACCTCGTTGTACAATTTCATCTCCATTATCATTTGATATCACGCGTTGGTCTCTTTCATGGTAGAGGTGTCAGTGGTGCCTCTTCGGTGCATGGCAGGATGATATGTTTCTGGACAACAAGTCCTCCTAGGGAAGGACAGTCTCCAGTCTCCGTTTCAACACCACTGTGCTTGTAATACCGGCACTGTTGGCCTCCGGGGAGTTTCCAAATGGTACAGAGTAGGGACATCTGCATTGTCATGGCTCCTTGGAACTACCGCCCTCTGTCTCCCCTTGCCCCATCTTTCCTCCCGGCGATGTCCTACTTGGGGGTATACGTACAATAGAAAATGTTTGGACTTTGGTGCCGAATCTCCTCCTATAAGCACCTCTAAAGTGCTTATTTTAAACTATCTTTTTTTTCGCGTTCTCGTGAGCATGATTATCTTGCATGATTATCTCTTGTTCCCATTTTTCTTCACCTCTGTTTTTGTTTACTGTCCTTTTTATTTTTTATTTTTTATATATTTTTATATATTTTTATTATTTTATTATTATTTTTTATATTTTTTAACTTTTAAGTAGGGAACGGGTACAGGGTAAGTTGTTTAGAAGATTTCTTGTTTTTTTGGCTCGTACTGTGAGACAAATGAAGGGTTCTATTTACTTAAATGGTTATTAGATCTGCATTTCTTCCAAGTGATAAATGTATGGCTCCAGAGAACGCAAGGTTTTCTTCCGTATATAGGTTCATCTCTTCTGCTTTATAAATATACGTAAGTCCTTTCCTAGCAGAGTGTTAATTTAGTATTATCTTATTTGTCATGTTTTGCGTAGTAAACCGTTTCCGAGATACTCAGTGTCATTTGTTTCTTTTTCCCAGTGTCTCAATTTTGCCAGCATTTGTGTTGTGGGGGTACCTTACTGCATCACATTCAGGAGGACCCGAGTTCGAATCGCAGTCACGGTGAGCATTCTGGGTGAGGCTTTTACCTGGGGGTTTCCCTTATCCTGAAAGATGAATCTCCGTAACTCTAAGCTCTGTGTATGCTGTACTTATATGAACATCATTTTACACAGTTAATTTATCATACGATTTTATTTGATTTAATGGAGCACATCAAACCGAAAAAAAGTGCAAGGCCCACGTTTTGTCACAATATAGGAATAAAAAGGTTTTCATTATAAAAGGCTGCCTCTTAGATTCACAAAATTTTGGATCACATTTCTGGTAGGATATCCGTAAAGCAGTAAAAATGTATGAAACGAAACTTCATCTATGCAAGTCCAATAATTCGAAACTTTTGATTGTTGAAATGATATGAAACATATGAAAGCTTGTAAAAACTTCATATTCATAGAAAGCTTAGTGTTATTTTTTAATTTACGTCCTCCAATGTTGTCACAACGGACGATGAATGAAATGATGTTCAAATGAGTACAGGTTACATAGAGCTTAGAGGAAAAAGACATTCATCTTTCAGGATAAGAGAAAACACTCAACGTAAAGTCGTATCCGACGATGAATGGAATTATGTACAAATCAATACAGGGTACATAGAGCTTAGAGATACCAGACATTCATCTTTCAGGATAAGAGAAAACCTCCAACGTTAAGTCATATCGGACGATGAATGAAATGATCTTCAAATGAGTACAGTGTACATAGAGCTTAGAGTTATCAGACATTCATCTTTCAGGATAAGGGAAAACCTCCAAAGTTAAGTTATGTCGGGCAATGAATGAAATTATGTTCAAATGAGTACAGGATACATAGAGCTTAGAGTTACTAGACATTCATCTTTCAGGATAAGGGAAAACCTCCAAAGTTACGTCATCTAGGGCGATGAATATAATGTTCAAATGAGTACAGTGTACATAGACCTTAGAGTTACTAGACATTCCTGTTTCAGGATAAGAGAAAACCTCCAACGTTAAGTCATATCAGACGATGAATGAAGTGATGTTCAAATGAGTACAGGGTACATAGAGCTTAGAGTTACCAGACATTCATCTTTCAGAATAAGGTAAAACCTCGAACGTTAAGACATGTGGGACAATGAATGAAATTATGTTCAAATGAGAACAGGATACATAGAGCTTAGAGCTATAAGACATTTTTATTTCAGCAATAGGAAAAACCTCCAACGTTGTCATATCGGACGATGAATGAAATGATGTTCAAATGAGTACAGGGTACATAGAACTTAGGGTTACCAAACATTCATCTGTCAGGATAAGGGAAAACCCCCAACGTTATGTTATATCAGACGAAGAATGAAACCATATTCAGATGAGTACAGGTTACATTGAGTTTAGAGTTACTAGGCATTGTTCTTTCACGATGAGGAAAGAGCTCCAACGTTAAGACATATCGGACGATGAATGAAATGACCTTCTAGTAAGTACAGGGTACATAGAGCTTAGAGTTATCAGACATACATGATTCATAATAAAGGAAACCCTCGAACGTTAAGTCATATCGGACAATGAATGAAGTGATGTACATAGAGATAAATGTTACCAGACATTCATCTTTCAGGATAAGGAAACACTACAACGTTAAGTCATATCGGACCATGAATGTAATGATGTTCAAATGAGTTTTTGGTCCATAAAGCTTAGATTTACCAGACGTTTATCTTTCAGGATAAGGGAAAACCTCCAAGTTTAAGTAATTTCGGACAAGTAAACAAATGACGTTTAAATGAGTCCAGGTTACATGGAACTTAGTGTTACGAGTCATTCATCTTTCAGGATGAGGGAAAGCCCAGGAAAATGACCATATATAAATAACTTAGTAGGACCGAAACTCGAACTTAAAAGCTCTTGAAAGTAAGATAGACACGCTATCTCTATGCTACAGAGGTGGGCTGAAGTTATTTAATATTTCCGTGTCTTGGAATTTGGAGCTGTGATAAGATTCAGGAGTCCAGCTAATTTAATATTTACTTTTCTGTAATTGTCAGAATTTTTGACTTACAGAGATAAATCGATTTAACAAAAGAAGTTCTAAAACTCTTCATTAATTATAATTTGAACATACAATAATAAATAAAGCAGTGTAGAGGAGGTCATGTAGTAGATCAGAATTTTTTGTACTTAGCTGTACTGTATGGTCGATTGAGGTTGCACTTAGCTCTAGCGTTACAATTTGGCACATCAGGTAGAGAGAGTTTGATGGTAAAGCGGTGGCGGTCTGCCGAGAATTTGTACAGCCATTAGTGAAGTGCTGGCTGTTAGAGTTAATGGTGATGACAGTTTCAACATTAATGTTAAATTTGCAAGCTAATTCCGCCAGAGTAATTCGTCTGTTAGCGTCACGTGAGCTCATCAAACACATAATAACACTGGCCCCAAGATTGAATGCAAAGTGTTTCTGGCAAACCATTTTTCATTTATATCGCTTCCAAACAGTACACTTGCTTTGTTCCCAAATGTAATTTATAAGGTTTTTATTAGCTCATTTTCTTCTGGGCATGTGTGTGCTTAGTACGAAATCCGCAGTCAGTTTTAACTAAGTTCACGATGAGCTAGGGACCTGAAAATTTAAACATAGATCAGAATTGGCCGACAATGCAACATTAAGTTACTGTCAGTAAAATCCTCTCGTCCTAAATTTTCTTTTCCATAGAAGAAATTTAGAATATTTTAGTTTTGTCAATGATTTTGATTTGTATATCATATATTTAAACTATTTCATTAGAAATAAAATGTATTTCATAAGATGTTTGGAAATTATTACTGACTTCACTGAAACTTAAGACATACTGCTGTTGGAAAAACAAAAGATAGTGTTTTAATTGTAATTATGTAAGTAAAATTATAAAATTCTACATTTATAAAACGGGTTGGAAGATATACAATAGTGTTTCCAATTATTTTATATTAAAACGGGCTTAAACTGGGCTTATGTAGCACCAAGGCCTCAAATTTACAAACCATCACTCGCCAAGAACTCAAAACTGGACTGCGGTTCACGATGAATTTTAGAAAAATAATAAAGTACATTTTGTTTAATAAACAATACGATATACGAGGGTGGTTCTGAAAAGTTTCCGACCTTAACATGAAGGTGGCACCACTGGTAAATAAAAGCTAGTGAATTTCGTTGTCCATCTGTTGACAGTTACTCACCAAATTTTCAACCATTTTGGACGCTCAGTTGTTATGTAACGTCATATAATTGAGGTTTTTTTTTTTTTTTGGTAATTTACGTCCTCCAACGTTAAGTCATATCGGACGGTGAATGAATGAATTGGGTGAAATGATGCTCAAATGAGTCCAGGGTCCGTGGAGCTTAAAGTTACTCGACATTCATCTTGAAGGATAAGGGAAACCCCCGGATAAAAACCTTATCCAGGTAACTCAACCTGACCGAGATTCGAACTCGGGACCTCTTGAACGTGAGGCAGTCATGCTACCCTCTACGCTACCGAGGCGGTCTTTAAGTGAGTTCATCTGAGTGTCTTTATGAAAACGACAAAATCGTGCATCGAGCTCTCATTTAAATATTTGATTTTGAAAGGCAATGCACCTACACAAATCAAAGATCAATTGGATTCTGTGTATGGGGACTCTGCACCATCATTTACCACAGTAAAATTTTGGACAGTTGAATTTAAACGTGGCTGTAAGAACTTGGGAGACGATGAACGTTCGGGACGTCCAAAAACTGCAAGTACTGACGAAAACATCGCCAAGCTGCACCAAATGGTGCTAGACGACCGCTGAATTAAAGTGAGAGAGATGGCAAAGACTATTAGCATGTAAAAATAACGTGTTTGTGACATATTAAATCAACATTTACACGTGATGAAGCTATCCGTGCGTTGGGTGCCGCGTTTGCTCACGTTACACCAAAACGTGTTCGAATGAAAATTTCCTACGCTCTGTTGGCGCCGTTTAGGCGTAATTAATCCGAGTTTTGGTAACAATTAATTACTGTAGATGAAACTTGGATACAGCATTATACGCTCGAGACAAAAATACAGTCCAAACAGTGGAGTGTAAAGGGTGAACCGGCTCCATAAAGGGAACGACACTTTTTTCGTTTGGGAAAGTGATGGCCACTGTTTTTCTTTGGGGGGGGGGGGGCTAGTCATGGAGTTGTAGTAATGTATTATCTTTAAAAATGAAAAACCATTACAGGAGCACACTAAGCGTCATTATGACAAGCTGAAGACCAAACTTGCAGGAAAACGGCCAAATTTGCAGAAAAAGAAAATCCTGTTTCACCAAACTAACACACCTTATCACACAACCGCGGCTGCAATGGCAAAAATCCACGAATTACGGTTTGAACTGCTTGACCATTCGCCTTACTCACCAGATCTAGCCCCAAGCGACTTCTTTTTGCTCCCTCATCTGAAAATTAGACTCGGAGGACAGATATTTTCGTAAAGAGAAGAGACAATCGCTATCGTGAACAATTAGGCGTAGTAATTCAAGAGCCAGCGAATAGTCATCCTTCAGTGTATCAAAACTATGTTGGCCGTTACTACATTTTTTCACAAGAGAACGCAACAAATCTACCCGGCGTTTCTGTTCAAACTGTTACAAAATCGCATGAAAATATTACATGAGGGACGTTTGTTTCGACTGTAAAAAGGCAGAGTGATATAAGTTTTACTGCTTTTTCAATTATATTTTAGTTGTGATAATGAATATAAAGTGCATGTGCATTATAAAACTATAATGGAATAGAATGGTCCCTTTTTCTACTACTAAAATGCTCGGTATTCTATTTGTATTACCATGGACCGCTTTGCTGTTGTTAAATCATTGCTTTACATTGTTAATGCTTTCCTGGTGCCTTTGATATAAATTACTTCCTCTAATTTCAATATAATCATAATTAAAATAATTAATTAACGCCCTGTCGCGTTATGCTCAGTCACGCACCTACTGCAGGGTTAAAGCAATGAGCAAACATCCTAAATAATTTTGTGTGGCTTTATGAAGTCAGTAATTTAAGAGCAAGACTTGTCTTGGCCAAAGAAGTCAGCTGAATTGCTCTTGAGACATTTCTGGTTGAAGCAGACAAAGCTCTGGACATCCTGAAGTGCATGGCAACGTCCACAATAGATTCTGTCGCTCATTGTGGTTTTGTCGGCAGAGGAAACTTCCTGATGAGATTACCGCCAGGTAGACCTGCAGCCACCACAAACGATCCCCGGCAACCACACGTTCTTCCTGCTCCCCCAGGGACATACATGACATTGTTCAGTAATCCCTTGCTAATTACACTTGGCAACAATGGCTTGCATGCGTATAATGTGGAGCAGTTATACCACTTTCTCTACAAACTATTACTAAAAACATTTATTTCTTACTCCATTATATTGCTACTGTGGTAATTCTGAAAAAAGCAAAAGATAAAGATCCTACAGAAGTAAAATCATACAGACCAGTGTGTTTGCTAAACACTATACGAAAGATCCAAGAAAGACTACTAAGTAAACGTATACATGAGTTTAGGACTATGATTGGCATGACAGACACTCAATACGGATTTCGGAAGCACAGATCAACTGATGATGCAATAAATAAAGCATTAGAGAACATAAAATTAAATCCCAATAAGTATGTCATAAATATATTCTTTGACATTTCTGGTGCATTCGATAATCTGTGGTGGCCAGAATTGTTCAAAATTATGAGAGACAAAGATTATCCAAGATGTTTATATAATATGTTGAGGGACTACTGTAAAGAGAGAACCGTAACATTAGTAGCTGAAAGCAGAAAATTAATCAGAGATGTTAATAAAGGATGCCCTCAAGGGTCAATATTGGGTCCTATCTTTTGGGATATACTAACTGAACCAATTCTGGGGAGATTAAGACATTTAAATTCCACATCAGAAGTTATAGCGTATGCAGATGATCTGATGGTAATTATAGATGGGAATAATCGTAGAGAAATAGAAAACAAGGCTAAGAATATCACTGAGACCTTGCAAGACTGGTGCAATGACGTAAAACTAACCATAGCATCCTCAAAATCAGCTTACGTAGTAACGAAAGGTAAACTAAAGAGGAACCCAGTAATTAGAATAAACAATGCACCGATACCAAGAAGGCAAAGTTTCAAATACTTAGGTATAATTTTCGACGAGAATTTGACTTTTAATACGCATATTGATTACATAAGACACAAAACTTCAAAAGTGATGGGAAAGTTGACGTCGTTGATTCAAAGGAATTTTAAATTACCCACTGATATCATCAAATTGTATCATACAAGTATTGCAGCTGGGATTATGGGATACGGAGCAAGTACATGGGCTCAAAGGCTTAGCAATAAAAGAAACAAAATGCTAATAAGAAGAACACAAAGACAGATACTTTTACGGTATGCAGGCGGAACTAAGACCACCCCCACGATGGCTCTATTCGTAATCCTAGGGATATGGCCGATGGACTTCATCATAAGATATAGAGGTGCAGAATACTGGAGAAGAAAGAATAACCAGCAAAAAGTACGAGAAATAGTAGGTGTAGAATGTGAGACAAGGATGCAAGTTAAAAGGACAATATTACAGGAATGGCAAAACGAATGGGACAGCATAGAGGAAGGACGTCGAGTTTATGAACTACTTCCAACAATAGAAGAAAGACTAAGGATGAGCCACTTCAAACCGACTAAAGGAATAATCCATTTTATTAGTGGACATGGACCTTATGCCACCTACTTTAAGAGGATAGGAAGACGAGCGACAAGTCTATGTACAGCATGCAGCATAGAGGACACAACAGATAACCAAATTTTCGAGTGTCAAGAGCATCGAGAAGTGGATAATTTGAGACAGGAGCTGCAAGGAAAGACAACATGGGAAATAATAAGAGATGCAGAGGAGTTCAATAAGTTAGACACAATAACAAACATCATTTTAACAAAAGCTTGGGAACAATATATAACTTCTAAGAAATCGACACCAATAGAATTGGCTACACCTGCAAGACTTCAACAAATAAGACGATCAACTAGACTCCAAAGACGAGAGATGGAAGGAAATATGAACATAGGAAGAGATCCAATTGAGGAAGCAACACCAGTAGGAGAAGAGGAATAAGGAGATTTTGAAATTGAACATATCCATGAGTTGGGAGGAGAAGAGCTAATAAACCAACAAGGTGATATAGACTGAAATCGGACTGACTTGACAGCGATATTTATAATTGAAGAGAGAGACTAATTTGGAAACAAAAGAAAAAAAATAATAATTAGGATAGTTGTTAGGTTAGTTGACTGCAAAGTTTAGCAGTCACTTAGGTTATTGTTTCTGCAAACAATTAAAAAGTTATTCTTATAATTAATAAATTTACAAATGAAAATAAGAAATAGTTAAAAGGTTCCGATATAGAATCTAGGCATCGGAACATAAGAAAGCAGAGTTTATTTTTTTTATATTTTTTTATATTTTTTTATTTTTTTTTTACTGTAAGAATAACTTCATTACAAACTACATTTAAAGCTCAACATAATACAAAGTACTAAGTTTGATTGACAGTCAGATCATCTAACTGTAGGACGACTTTGAAATTTCGACTGCTTGACATGCTAAGATATACAACAGTCAGCAGAGACTTCCTATTTGACGAACGATTAGAAAATTCAAACCATCAAAATTGTAGCCTTCGGAGATATATCGTTGCACGAAAACAAACATGTAAACTGTATGCCTTAACCAGATTTTGCCTATCGTATTCCCTTCACCAATTAAAACAACTTATTTTTTAAAATGTTCATTCTTTTATGTTAAGGCATATCTAGTGGGCGGATTGTACCCTATTTGCCTATTTCATTCCTTTTTTCAGAAACGTAGGCTTTCAAGTTATAATTTCATACAATTATTAGCCTAATTTCTTAGTTTTATAGTGCCTATAAATGCCTATTTTATACGTTTTGTGCCTATTCTGGTTATTAGTGCCAAAAACTGCCTTTTTGGCCAATTTCTTCTGCTTATAATTTGTGAAAAATGCTGTAAAATTTCACAGAAATGCCTTTATTACTAATCAGGGTGTCAGACAAGGGTGTACTTTATCACCTACACTTTTAAGTATTTATATTGACGACCTTGTGCAAATGGAAGCAGCTAGTGAATGTAGGTTTTAAAATTTCAAATAAAAACTTTTAAAATATTTTATTGTTTGCTGATGACTTAGTTATTATACAAAATAGCAAGTCTGCCCTGCAAATATCTATTTTTAAAGTTAGTGAACTTTGTAAGCAATATAACATGAAAATTTCTTTTGTAAAATCAAAGGTAATGAATGACATTCATTGGGAAAGAGCCAATTAGAACAAAAATAGTTATAAATAATCGTTGCGTTGAACAGGTAAGCAATTTTAACTGCTTGGGAACTGATATTAGTTATGACAAGGAACATGATGTCTACAATAAAATATGCAAATTTCAAAGAGTGTGTGGAACAATAAATAGAACATTTAGAAGCAAAATACGTAAAGAAACAAAATTAAAGTTCTACGAAGTCATGGCTGTACCTATACTGACATACGGAAGTGAGACTTGGACGTTAACTAAAAAGCAACAGAGTAAAATACCAGGCTTCAGAAATGAAATTCTTGAGAAGTGTGAAAGGACGCACGAAGAGGGACTTAATAAGAAATGAAAATATAAGAGAAGAGCTGGATATTTTTAGTATGAATGATAGGTTAAAAGATCTCAAACAAAAATGGAAGGAACATGTTGAAACAATGCCAGATAATAGGCTTACAAAACAAATATTACAGTATCATCCTAAAGGTAGGAGATCGGTGGGCAGACCCAGGAAACGATGGCTGGAGTACTTCGAAGGCAGAACAGACACTTGATTGCCTAAGCCATGAAGTGAAGAAGAAGAAGAAGAAGAAGAAGAAGAAGAAGAAGAAGAAGAAGAAGAAGAAGAAGAGGAAGAGGAAGAGGAAGAGGAAGGGGAAGGGGAAGGGGAAGGGGAAGGGGATGGGGATGGGGATGGGGATGGGGATGGGGATGGGGATGGGGATGGGGATGGGGATGGGGATGGGGATGGGGATGGGGATGGGGATGGGGATGGGGATGGGGATGGGGATGGGGATGGGGATGGGGATGGGGATGGGGATGGGGATGACGAGGAAGCCTTTATAAAAGTAGGTATCGGAATTCTTTTCACGACACCGTAATTGCTGTAATTCTGTTTGAATGAACGGAAAACGCTCACTAAAAGGCTATGCTTTATTATTAGTTCTTAGTCGACAATGGAGCATTTAGGATTTATATGACACAAACTATGTAACGGTAGTTTTTGTTTGAACTGAAAATGAGATGTTTTTAATTGTTCTTCGAAGTACTTACAGCATAGTAAGTCGCCATTAAGTTACTCTCATGTGTTTATCAGAATTCGTAGTGGTTTACCGGAAAAAACACGAGTCAGTTGGAGAATTTATAGTCATATCGACAAGTTGGACATAGTAGCTCAATGGTTTAGAGTGGCTGGACGGAGAGCAGAAGATGCTATGGCATTGAATTTTTCATTCTGACTCTACCCTTTCATAGTGCGTCCTTCACACGGCTAGTGTGAAAGAACAATTAATTTCCATTCATTGTACCTAATAGTGGTCCGAACTATAAAGCCCGGGCCTTAAAGTACTTACAGCATAGTAAGTCGTCATTAAGGGTATGTATGACTGAAATTTCATGAAAATCGTGAAAATAACGACTTTTTTATTTTAATTCTATAAAATAATTTAGACACTCCCGAATGTGAAAAATGCATAATTTGCCTCTGAACGCCATTTTTAAATGCTTATTTAAATGTCGGTGGCCTTTAAACTCTGTCAGAGCCATGCCCTCTTTTGCCTACATCCACATTCTTTGTCTGTTTTCGGTCTTAAATTTTCAATTCAAGAAAAGAACAATAAGGCTTTCAGACAAAATAGTTCCTAAAATGTTGCCAATATATCAGAGGCTGTCTTCTACAAAATTACTAGAGAGGTGCAAAACAGGAAAAACACGGAATGCCAATGAATCTTTGCATCATGTCATATGGAATAAGTGCCCAAAGGAAATTTTCATATCAAAACAAAAATTGGATCTTGCTGTTATTAAAAGCATCAGTGAGTTTAACATGGGTAGTCTTAAGTCATTGGAGCTGCAGCAAAATATCAGAGGTGAAAGTGTAGTAGACTCAGCAAGGAAAACTTCAGTGCAGCGAGATCTGACTCGTATCCTGCAAAGCAAGAAGCAAAGTTGTGCAGAAGAAAAGCAACATCTTAAGAAGAAAAAGGTGGAAAAAGCAGCAACAGAGGAGAGGAAAAAGAAATCTGAGGGTCCAACCTATCAGACTGGTGGATTTTAATGTGAGTTATGCAATCAAATCTTTAATCGCTGTTTTCTCAATGTTCATATTTTCAGCATTTTTCTTCCTGTAAAATGCTCCTTGCGATGCAGTTTTTGTACTACATTCACGAAATTTCCTACACGGGTTCAGAATATCATGAGGAATGGAAATTGCCCTAGGTTTTATTGTGAAATGTATATAAGCATATATTTTTAATTTTCAAACACAAAACATACAGTTTTTTAGACAAAAAAGAATATTTGTAAATTAAAAAATTTTTGTGACCTAAACTAAAGGAGACACAGAAAAACCCAGAGCAGTTTCAAAAAGTATGTGTATTATGAACATAGGTTTAAAATATTAGACCAAAATTCAAAATTCAAAATATTTTGTCGCAAGGGACTTTTTTAGTGACGTAACAAAAAACATACAAAATGTATCATAATTTCTAAACTGCTGGAGAAAAATGGTTTAAATTTAGGTTGTAACATGTTTACGTTATACTACACCTATGGTGTAAATTTGAAAAAGCTAGCATTATTAGTTCAGAATTTGAAAATTTCAGTCATACATACCCTTAAGGTAGTTGTCTCATGTGTTTATGAGAATTCCTAGTGGTTTACCGGAAAAAGCAAGTCGTTGGAGAATTTAATGTCATATCGGCACGTTGGACATAGTTGCTCAGTGGTTTAGAGTGGCTGAACGTAGAGAAGATCCGTGGTTCAAATCCCGGGTATGGCATTCAATTTTTCAGTCTGGTTCTACGCTATCAAGGTGTATCCTATCTGCAACAAATAGAAATTCATGGTTACAACTACGACTGTGTAGTTTTAGCTCTTAATTAATTTTTGTTCCTTTCTTTGAATATTTCTGAAACATCGTAACATCATTTTAAGTGATCTTAAGAGTGCTGCGATGAAACTTTGAATTTCTTATCTTTTCAACAATCGCTTTTATTAAGAACAAACATCTGTGCAAATTGGCCAAAAATCTACAACTTGCCCAAATTTAGTCCTTTTTGTCTTAAAATTAATATAGACATACTACAGTAATTCCTATATTTTTATGACGCCATTACAGAAAATTCGCATGACTTTTTAAATAAACCTACACCTGTATCGTAGCTGCTATTACGTAATTTTAACCTCATATTTCTCAAATTCAATATTTTCTACATTTTACTAACTTCAAAATGTTACACAGGATGCAGTTTTCTATTAATCGGTATGAAATTTTAAACTTGCCTCTCAGAGCAACTGCATAATAAGTGTACCCAATTTACATCTGTTGTGTTTTTGTTATTTGTATTGAAAAGCATTATAATGCTTACTCCTTACTGAAAACGCTTAGGAAAATAAAAACTGTTAAATAGGTATGATTATTTTCCCTTCGTTGATATGGCGAAGACAAATATTTCACATAAGTACAGGTCATTAATAGGTTAAAATGGGTGCAGATAATTATACCCCAAGCATTAATTTTTACAATTACAATATGAGACATTTTGAAAATCGCCTGTAATTTAGACATAAACTGTTGACTCCGGAGAAACTAATGTAACTGAAAGCTGAAACTTGGTATTACTCCATTCTTGATCGATCGCAATTTTCAACCTTAAGCCCCTCCCCAAACCCATTTTTTGTGTTTTGACATAGATAATTACTTCGCACCTTCTGTACATTATAGTTCTTACTAGTGAAGTGGATTTATATGTATTTTAATTATACGACAATATCTGTTATTTTAGCTTGTTATGGAGCCATTTATCTAGAACTGGAATTTATCTAGAACTATTTCGTCTAGGGAACCGCAAAATAATATGTGTTTAGTGGATTAGTTGCAGTATATGTTGCGATGATTGTCATTTTGTTATAGTGCATTTATAGCACATCTTAAGACCATTTTACCAAAATTGTATATTCCTAAGATTTTACTTAGCAAACTTTAGTGCCTATTTAAGTGCCTATTTTTGCCCAATTTTAGTGCCTTTTTCCCTGCCTACTTCACACATTTTAGTGCCTATAAATCTGCACCCTATTCATATTGGATGATAATGAAATGACATTCAAATCAGTACAGGGCACATAGAGCTTAGAGTTACCTGACATCACCTTTAAGGATAAAGGAAAATCTCCAACGTTTGGTCATATTAGACGATCAACGAAATTATTTTCAAATGAGTACAAGGTACACAGAGCTTAGAGTTACGAGACATTCATCTTTCGTGATAAGGTAAAACCTCCAACGTTAAGTCATATCGGACGATGATTGAAATGATGTTCAAATAAGTACAGGGTACATAGAGCTTAGAGTTACGAGACATTCATCTTTCGTGATAAGGTAAAACCTCCAACGTTAAGTCATATCGGACGATGAATGAAATGATGTTCAAATGAGTACAGGGTACATAGAGCTTAGAGCTACCAGACATTCACCTTTCAGTATAAGGGAAAACCTCCAACGATAAGTCATATGGAACGATGAATAAGATGGTGTTCAAATGAGTACAGGGTACATAAAGCCTAGAGTTTTCTGATATTCATCTTTCAGGATAAGAGAAAACCAATAACATTAAGTAATACTGGGTTATGAATGAAATGATGTTCAAATGAGTGCAGGATAGATAGAGCTTAGAGTTACCAGACTTTCATGTTTCAGGATAAGGAACAACCTCCAACGTTAAGTCATATCGGACGATGAATGAAATACTGTTCAAATGAGTACAGATTACATAGAGCTTAGAGTTACCAGACATTCATTTTTTAGGATAAGGGAAAACCTCCAAAGTTAAATCATACTGGACGATCAATGAAATTATATATAAATGAGTACAGAGTACATAGAGCTTAGAATTACCAGACGTTTATCTTACAGGGTAAGCTAAAGCCTCCAGCGTTAAGTCATATCGGACGATGAATGAAATGGTGTTCAAATGAATACAGGGTACATAGAGCTAAGAATTACCATTCATTTTTCAGAAAAAGGGATACCCCAGGAAAAGACTTATTACCTTGGCCATTTTTCGAACTCATGACCCTTTAAACGTGAGGCAGACATGGTACTACCGAAACTACCGAGGCGGGCAGCAAACTTCATTCAGAATCAAAAGGCCGTCACAGAGAGTTTTAAAAATTTCAAGGTATGCATCTAATTTGTCATCGAATTTGCGGATCAGTACTTGCAGAGTTTTTGATAATTTTACACACCCCTTTCTTCCTCCATTTGTACCAGAAATTTTTACTTTTGTACTTTGGCCTTTTATCATTTTTATCATTCGGTGCTTCTATCCATTTACCACTTTCGTTCTTAGTTCTGCATTACATTTTAGTTTACGGACGGTGAATTAGGAAATAAAGAAAATTCCTCTGTCCTAACAAACGCTAAAAAAGGGAATGGAAGATCAAAGCTTTCTTCTTTTTCTTATTCCTTTTTGAAGGCGAGAAACAATGGGATATTTGGAAGCCTATTGAATGTGCGGTTGGAAAAAGGAAGATTTGCGTCAGAAGAGATTTTTCTTCATTTTCAGTAAACCATAAACATTTTTCATCTGCGTGCTTTAACTCTTTCACGCAGTTCAGTATTTTATGTGCGTGACTGTACACTTGGAGGTAAAAGTCGCAGGTTTCCAGGTAATGCTTTCTTCATTTAGTTTCACGAGCTGGGAGGAGGTTTTCTTTACATTACAGTTCAGAATTACAACTAGTTCTCATTTAGTTTGTGTTTTTAATTAAATTGTTGAATTACGTGACTTCCGAGGGTGTAAGATTTCGGCTTCTCTGTGGAGCAGCAAAGATCTGCATCCCAGCCTCTCCTCTCCTAGAGTTCGTCCCGGTACACCCTGTTAGAAAGATCAGTTGTTGAAATTGTCATTAAAGTTTGAGAAATATCTGTATTTCAACTTCTATAGCAATTATTGCTACTATTTTAACATGTCTACCACGCACACAGCAAGTATAGAAGCTATTCGGAAATGAGAATTCACTAATGACAATTTTGAGGTCCCTGATAAAAGCTATTTTGATTAAAACAATACAAAATGTTTCAGACATTTTAAAACAAATGAAATGCTGATTTTGAATTTTCTGTGAATGCCTTCCGTAGTCGTCTCCATTCGAGATAGCCTTTGTATAACTAATAACCCTAAAAATTAGTACAGAAAATTTACAACGGATCATTTTATGCTATGCAAAATCTGAAGCAGTCTTAGATGTTAAGGACTTCGTTCAGAGTAAAGAAAACCTCAATAATATAAAATGTAATAAGGCTATAAGGCCTCAAGACACGAAGGACCAGATTTGAAAATACATGCTACTGTATGCCCACCTATGTATCGTAGTGGTAGCTTATCTGCTTCACGTTCAATAGGTACGTGATCAACTCTCGATCAGGGTGACGTGATAAGCTACTTTCCGGGGATTTCCCTCTTTCTGAAAGATGAACCTTTGATAACTCCAAGCTATGTATACGATGTATCATTTGAATATCATTTCATTCATAGTCCTACATGATTTAAATTTAGAGGTTTTCCCATATCCTGGAGAATCAATGTCTGGAAAATCTAAGCTCTATGCACCCGGTACTCATTTGAACATCATTTCATTCATCGTCCGATAGAACTTGGCGTTGGAGGTCTTCTCTTATCCCGAAAGATGAATGTCTGGTAACTCTAAGCTCTATGTACCGTGCACTCATTTCAACATCGTTTCATTCATCGTCCGATATGAATTAAGGTACGAGGTTTTCCCTTATCCTGAAAGATGAGTGTCTGGTAACTCTATGCTCTATGTTCCTTGTACTCATTTGAACATCATTTCATTCATCGTCCGATATGACTTAACGTTGGAGGTTTTCCCTTATGCTGAAAGATGAGTGTCTGGTAACTCTATGCTCTATGTTCCTTGTACTCATTTGAACATCATTTCATTCATCGTCCGATATGATTAATGTTGGAGGTTTTCCCTTATCCTGGAAGATGAGTGTCTGGTAACTCTATGCTCTATGTTCCTTGTACTCATTTGAACATCATTTCATTCATCGTCCGATATGATTAACGTTGGAGGTTTTCCCTTATGCTGTAAGATGAATGTCTGATAACTCTATGCTCTATGTTCCTTGTACTCATTTGAACATCATTTCACTCATCGTCCGTTATGACTTAACGTTGGTTTTTTACCTTATACGGAAAGATGAATGTCTGGCAACTCTAAGCTGTGTGTACCCTGTACTCATTGAAAATCACTTTATTTATCGTCCGATATGACTTAACGCTGCAAGTTTTCCCTTATCCTGAAATTTGAATAAGCTCTATGTACCCTGCACTCATTTGAGCATAATTGCACCCATCGTCCGATATTACTTAACGTTGCAGGATTTCCCTTATACTGAAAAATGAATGATAACTCTAAGCTCTATGTACCCTGTACGCATTTAAACACCTTTTCATTAATTATCCGATATGAATTAACGTTGGAGGCTTTTCCTTAACCTGAAATGTAATTGTCTGTTAACTCTATGTACGCTGTACACATTTGATCGTCATTTCATTCATCGTCCGATATGAGCTAACTCTGGAGGAGGTAAATTTAATAAAAGAATGTGTAGGTATATGATTAAATTACATTCCTTTTACTCGCATCTGAGTATTTCTAATTTGCGATTGAAGTAAATCAGGTGGCTCTTAAACTAACCGCTTGGCCTCCTTTATGTTCTAGAAGGTCCACACGGCTGTAAAGATCTAATACACAGACCAGGCGCCACCCTACAGTACTACACCCCACTCACGACGTCCGTTGGATTTAGATTTGTTAAATTCAAATGTTATAAGCGTACCTAATATTCAGACCTGAATAATGACAGTGTGTAGCTAATTTTGTTTCTGGACTGCTGAGTTCTGAACAAGGTATCCAGAAATCATAGTTTCCTATTGTCTGATTTCTTGGAACGTTGAAATTTGCGCGTTGGAACCTTTCGGCTCCGTCAGGAAGCAGCCGTGTGTGGCTCCATTATCGAGTAAAGCTTTTTCCAATTCCCGCTGGAGAGGAGCATCTAAGCTACTCATAATGGCCTGCCAGTCGATTGACCAAGCAAGGGATTGTTGGGCAACTCAGCGTCTCTACCACCAACGCCGTCCGTTGCTGCAGCTCTAGGTCTTGCGCAGTTGCTTTAACTCATCCGTTTCTTTCAAAAGATCCTATTACAGCACGGTGTGCTATCCGTTACCTGAAGTACCCTTAAAATAGAAGATTTGTTGTGCTTAATAGAGTAAAATCCATAATTGTCAATCTTCATACATTCTTCTGTTTTCGCATACGGGATTACTATAGGAGTATTAATTCCAGTTATATAGTTTGAAATAAATTATACATTTCTTATGGTTAACATACTGATAAAATTTAAAATGTATATATCAATTTAATAACTCAATATTTCTCTTCTTTTTCAGGTAAGAGATGCAGACATTCCTGGTATTAAATACAGGTAGGCTTAAAACAAAGGAAAGTCTATAACGATTGTCTTTTGTGTTTACCAGAATGAAACAAGGCCATATGAAATATTTCTATAATATACACAGTTTAAGAGAATGTCAGATGTTTTTAAGCTTTCGTTTCATGGAGATATGTATATCTCTTTTCATTTAAGAAATATGAATGTTTAGACCTTTCCAATATGTAATTATCTACTTATTCTTCTCACAAAGCAAGATGATAAGACAGCAAGATGTCGTGAGTTCAGTTCCTACGACCGGGCTCTCAGGCCCATTCTTTTTCTGGGATGGATACATAACTCTGAACTAAGTTTTTATCCCTCATCTCATTTCACCTTTCATGGGATTAGTTATATCAGAGTTGTAACGTGTCGACAGGTATATTAACACTGAATGACGGAAAAATGATTCTCTCTGTAAAATTGAATGCCACGGCGGGACCGTCTCAAATTTTCGAGCGCTCCAAGAGAATTGTGCAAGTTTGCAATGGAAGGGGACGTTTCAGTCTGGAGTTGGTCCTCGGCTCCTAATACAGGCATCTTCCAGCTCCTCTCATCTCATCCAACTTTATTTCCAGAGTGAGGTTTGCCCGAAATCTCAGTTATCCTTAACTGATCTTATTGTTCTCTCTGGCAAATAGTTTTTTTTTTTTTTTTTTTTTGCCTTCAGTAAAGTCCCATATGGCCATCGTAGGAAAAAATAAGAAAAATAATGAAAGGAAGGTTAAGAGGATGGGAGGAGACTAGATCTGTAGATCACTTTCTTTAAGAAATTGTAGAAGAGCTTGGTATACAGGTTTGTGGCATAACTGTAATATGGTGTTGACGCTAGCGGGAAAAGGAACAGACTGCTGAAGTAGGCGGCGGAGGAAGGAAGAACGGTGGGCTCGGTAGCGAGAGCAACTGAACAGGAGATGATTGAGGTCAGCGGTTTCGCCTGGGTCATCAGGACATACAGGGGAATCGATGAGACGTAGTCGGTATAGATGCGCAGGGTAACATCCATGTCCAGGTCGCATTCTAATGATGGAGGTGAGATGTCGACGTGCAATCCTGAAGCTGGAGAACCAAGGGGTCGTGGATAGATGCGTCTGAACGGCGGCGTAGTGTTTGCCTTTGATGGACTGCGAACGAATCCAGGCGTCATTCCAGCGGCAATAGGCGTCACGATGAAGGACCGGGAAGAAATCTGTGTGGGGCAGTTGGATGCCTTGGAAGGTGCCTTGGGTGAGTCCCTCTTTTGCCAGGCGATCGGCGACTTCATTGTATCGAATTCCGACATGCCCTCTGATCCAACGGAAGTGAATTTGATGTCCGGCTATGGTAGCGTTGTTCACCAACGTCAGTATCTCGTAAAGATAACAGTGCATATCTCTCGTCCAGCGGGGAGATGAGAGTCTCTGCAGCACACTCTGCGCATCGGTTAAGATCAGCAGTTTGGGGAAGCCCTGAGAAATCCCATATTGCAAAGCGTCACGAATGGCCAAAACCTCCGCAGTGTAGTTGGAAGCCTCCATAGGTAGGCGGTATCGAGCCAGGGCATTAGTAGAAGCACAGACGTATGCGTAACCTACTCCATCAGCAGATTTAGAGCCGTCGGTGTAAATAGTGGTGAAATCTGGCCATGTAATCTTCAAGAAATGAGAGAGGGTGACGTTCACGTCAGGGCTCCGAATGATGTGATCAGGAAGATAATGCACCGAAACATTCAAGAAGTGTAAGTCATATGGATATTGAAACCCCGGAAGAGAGGGACTTTTCAAAATTATGGGAAAAGCGTGGTATAGATACCGAAAACCCAGTAAGATTAAGGGCAATCGTCGTACAGCTGGAAAATCCGCGTTGAGATAATTAGCAGCAAGATACTGCAACGTCTGCAATACTGGATGGACGTCCACGGAGAAAACTCGCAATAGAAAGCGCTGGGTTAAGAGCTGTCGACGGATCTCCAATGGTGGTTCTGAGGCCTCAACCAAAAGTGCATTCGTCGGTGTAGAAAGCATAGCACCCAGACAAAATCTAAGAGCACGGTATGAGCGATATTCAACTTGCGCAAGACCGATGTGGAAGCAGAGCCAAAGAAGATACAGCCATAGTCCAGCACCGACCAAATTAGGGAACGATATGGCAGAAGTAATATGGAAGCGTCCCCGCCCCAACATGAATGAGCGATACTGCGTAGAACATTAAGAGTTGCACCAATCTTGGAGATGAGATGCTGGATGTGACGACTCCATGAAAGGCGACTATCCAAGTAGATACCCAAAAATTTTGAGGATGATGCAAGGGTAAAAGTAGAAAAATTCCCAAGCGGATCAAATAGGGTTTACAACATTCGTAAATAAAAGCTAGTAAATTTCGTTGTTCATCTGTTGACAGTTACACACCAATGTTTCAGCCATTATGGACGCTCAGCTGTTATGTAACAGTCGTTTGATTGAGTTGATGTGTGCAATTTTATGAAAATGGACAAAATCGAATTTCGAGCTGTCAATAAATATTTGCTTTTGAAAAACAATACGACAACACGAATCAAAGATGATCTGGATTCTCTATATGGAGATTCTGCACCATCATTTACCACAGTGAAGTTTTGTACAGCTGAATTTAAACGTCGTCGTAAGACCTTGGGAGGCGATGAACTTTCGGGACGTCCAAAAATTGCAACTACCGATGAAAACATCGCCAGAGTTCACCAAATGGTGCTAGACAACCGCCGAATTAAAGTGAGAGAGATAGCAGAGGCTATGAACAAGTGAAAAGGATGTGTTTGTCAATATTAAATCAGCATTTAGACATGAGAAAGCTGTCCGAGTGTTGGGTGCCGCGTTTGCTCACGTTAGACCAAATACGTGTTCGAATGAACACTTCCAACGATATTTTGGCGCAGTGTAGACGCAATAAATCCGAGTTTTGGTGCGAATTAATTACTCCCGATGAAACTTGGATACACCATTAAACGCCCGAAACAAAAATACAGTCCAAACAGTGGACTGCAAAGGGGAAACAAGTTCCAAAGAAAGCCAATTTTTTTCGAATGGAAAAGTGATGACGACCGCTTTATTTTTGGGGAAGATAGTTATGTAGTTATTTTAGTCCGTTATCTTTAAAAAGTGAAACCAATTACAGGAGCATACTACGCATCATTACTTGACAAGCTGAAGGCAGAACTTGCGGTAAAACAGCCACATTTGCAGAAAATGAACATTCTGTTTCATGAAGATAACGCACAGCCCCACACCTCAGCGGTAGCAATGGCGAAAATCCACGAATTACGGTTTGAACTGCTTGACTCACCAGATTTAGCCCAAGCGACTTCTTTCTGTTTCCTCATCTGAAAATTGCGCTCGGAGGACTGTGATTTTCGTCAAATGAAGAGGCAGTCATTTTCGTGAACAATTATTTTGCAGAGTAAAATGCCGAGTACTACATGGACGGGTTACAGAGATGGGAGCGTCCCTGGGAGAAGTGTGTAGAGTTACAAGGAGACTATGTTGAAAAACGCAAAGTACTATTTGGACGGGTTACAGAGATGGGTGCATTGCTTGGAAAATTGTGTAGAGTTACAAGGAAACGATCTTTAAAATCGCCGAGTACTATTTAGACGGGTTACAGAGATGGGAGCATCGCTGAGAGAAGTGATACAGCTACAAGGAGACTATGTTGAAAAACGCCGAGTACTATTTGGACGGGTTACAGAGATGGGAGCATCGCTGGGAGAAGTGCGTAGAGTTACAAGGAGACTATGTTGCAGAACGCGGAGTACTATTTGGACGGGTTACAGAGATGGGAGCATCGCTGGGAGAAGTGTGTAGAGTTACAAGGAGACTATGTTGAAAACGCCGAGTACTATTTGGACGGGTTACAGAGATAGGAGCATCGCTGGGATAAGTGTGTAGAGTAACAAGGAGACTTATGTTGAAAAACGCCGAGTAATATTTGGACGGGTTACAGAGATGGGAGCATCGCTGTGATAAGTGTGTATAGTTACAAGGAGACTATGTTGAAAAACGCCGAGTACTATTTGGAAGGGTTACAGAGATGGGGGCATCGATGGGAAAACTGCGTAGAGTTACAAGGAGACTATGTTGCAGAACGCCAAGTACTATTTGGATGGGCTACAGAGATGGGAACATCGCTGGGAGAAGTGTGTAAAGTTACAAGGAGGCTATGTTGAAAAACGCTGAGTACTGTTTGGACGGGTTACAGAGATGGGGGCATCGATGGGAAAAGTGTGTAGAGCTACAAGGAGAGTATGTTGAAAAACGCCGAGTATTGTTTGGACGGGTTACAGAGATGGGAGCATCGATGGAAAAAGTGCATAGAGTTACAAGGAGACTATGTTGCAGAACGCCAAGTACTATTTGGATGGGTTACAGAGATGGGAACATCGCTGGAAGAAGTGTGTAGAATTACAAGGAGACTATGTTGAAAAACGCTGAGTACTGTTTGGACGGGTTACAGAGATGGGAGCATCGATGGAAAAAGTGCATAGAGTTACAAGGAGACTATGTTGCAGAACGCCAAGGACTATTTGGATGGGTTACAGAGATGGGAACATCGCTGTAAGAAGTGTGTAGAGTTACAAGGAGACTATGTTGAAAAACGCCGAGTGCTATTTGGACGGGTTACAGAGATGGGAGCATCGATGGGAAAAGTGTGTAGAGTTACAAGGAGACTATGTTAAAAAACGCCGAGTTCTATTTGGACGGGTTACAGAGATGGGAGCATCGATGGGAAAAGTGTGTAGAGTTACAAGGAGACTATGCTGAAAAACGCCGAGTACTATTTGGACGGGTTACAGAGATGGGAGCATCGATGGGAAAAGTGTGTAGAGTTACAAGGAGACTATGTTGAAAAACGCCGTGTACTATTTGGACGGGTTACAGAGATGGGAGCATCGCTGGGAGAAGTGTGTAGAGTTACAAGGAGACTATGTTGAAAAACGCCGAGTACTATTTGGACGGGTTACAGAGATGGGAGCATCGCTGGGAGAAGTGTGTAGAGTTACAAGGAGACTATGTTGAAAAACGCCGAGTACTATTTGGACGGGTTACAGAGATGGGAGCATCGATGGGAAAAGTGTGTAGAGTTACAAGAAGACTATGTTGAAAAACGCCGTGTACTATTTGGACGGGTTACAGAGATGGGAGCATCGCTGGGAGAAGTGTGTAGAGTTACAAGGAGACTATGTTGAAAAACGCCGAGTACTATTTGGACGGGTTACAGAGATGGGAGCATCGCTGGGAGAAGTGTGTAGAGTTACAAGGAGACTATGTTGAAAAACGCCGAGTACTATTTGGACGTGTTACAGAGATGGGAGCTTCGCTAGGAGAAGTGTCTAGAGTTACAAGGATACTTACGCAGAAAAATAAATTTTTGAAAAATGTTTTCTAACTTTATGGGTACGGAAACTTTTTTGACCACATATGTATGTACTAAAACCTATAGAATGATAACTGTTTTAATGAATAATCTATTTAGGAGCAAGTGGAGAAAACAGAAAAAGTAAGACATCGGATTGCAAAATGAAAAACTTTCTCTTTAAATAGAGATTGTCTCGAAACGAATCTCGGTAACCTCGATATATAATCTTTGGTTGGAACACTATATTTATACAATGGAGAATGTATTAATTAATGGTGAATGGAGGACATAGAGGATTATAATAACTAACGCTCAAACAGTTCAGTTTCGGTGACACATATCTAGTTTTACCTCTGTACGCGACACTTTCTCCTCCCGAGGTAAAGTAAAACAGAAGACGATCTACAAAGCCGCACAGCCAAGCTGTTGCTGCCGTATAATTGGGGATACGATCGAATAGCTAATAACTGCGCAGCTAAGCACATTAGTGGTGCTGCCATCTGGCGGGTCAAAAGGAGTTCTTGTCTCGCGGATTTTAAACTTCCTAATTATGAAGTAGCAGAATTCAAAGAGGCTATTAGGACGTGAAAATATGCCTCTGCTGCGGCTTTGTGGTTGTGACTTCCCATTGAAGTCCTAATGAAGAGGTGACTGGGTATTATTTTAATCATGACGTAGTCCTCTGAAGGTTCAACTGAGTGGAAAACGGCAACACCGCTTCGTTGAGCTTTCATAAAAAACTACATTTACATAAAATTAAGTAGCAGTGAATATCACTTTAAACTCTTAAAAGATTATCTTAAAGGATTCATATTTATTGTTCTGGCACATTGAGATAACATCGCCAAACAAAGTGCAACATCAGGGAGACCCAAATAAGCAAACACGTTCACTGTTGATTCTTTAAAACCGTACTTTAAGCCATCTCATTATCAGAACCTAATAAAAGACATCTTTTGTACAAAGATTTGATATTACAGATAAATAAAAAAATTATTCAATTTTATTCTTAATTTGTACACATTTGCTTACCTCTGCTTCTGGAAACAGTCAATAAAACACAGTTCTTCCAATGCATTTGGAATATAAGATGTACCGTTTCCAAGTTAACCAGGTCTAACAGTTTATAGTAATTCTCACCTTAGTTACCATGTAAACAGTTAATATAGTACAGTACTTTGCTGTACATTAGCAATGTAACAACATGTACTGTTTCTATAGTAACCAGGTCCAAAAGTGTGTAGTAATTCTCAACTTGGTTACCATGGAATCAGTTAATATAGTACAGTACTTTCCTGTACATTAGCAATATAACAACATGTACTGTTTCTATAGTAACCAGGTCCAAAATTGTGTAGTAATTCTCAACTTGATTACCATGGAAACAGTTAATGTAGTACAGTACGTTCGTGTACATTAGCAATATAACAACATGTACTGTTTCAATAGTAACCAGGTCCAAAATTGTGTAGTAATTCTCAACTTGGTTACCATGGAAACAGTTAATGTAGTACAGTACGTTCCTGTACATTAGCAATATAACAACATGTACTGCTTCTATAGTAACCAGGTCCAAAATTGTGTAGTAATTCTCAAATTGGTTACCATGGAAACAGCTAATGTAGTACGGTAATTTCCTGTACATTAGCAATATAACAACATGTACTGTTTCTATAGTAACCAGGTCCAAAGTAGTGTAGTAATTCTCAACTTGGTTACCTTGGAAACAGTTAATATAGTACAGTACTTTCCTGTACATTAGCAATATAACAACATGTACTGTTTCTATAGTAACCAGGTCCAAAGTAGTGTAGTAATTCTCAACTTGGTTACCTTGGAAACAGTTAATATAGTACTGTACTTTCCTGTACATTAGCAATATAACAACATGTACTGTTTCTATAGTAACCAGGTCCAAAAGTGTGTAGTAATTCTCAACTTGGTTACCTTGGAAACAGTTAATATAGTACTGTACTTTCCTGTACATTAGTAATATAACAACATGTACTGTTTCTATAGAACCTGGACCAAAGCTGTGTATGTAATTCTCAACTTGGTTATCATGGAAGCATTTACAATAGTACGGTACTTTCCTGTACATTAGCAATATAACAATATGTACTGTTTCTATAGTAACCGAGTCCAAAAATGTGTAGTACAGTAAGTAAATTATCATGAAAACAGAAGTGTACACCAGAAGTGCTTTAGCCCACTTTTACAGCGACGTGGCGGGTTGCGTTCTGGAAACTGAGTAAACACTTGTTCAGTTATTCTCGTGCAGTTCTCCGCTCTTCTACTTGTGAACATCAGGCTTCAAAGCTTGAATAAGGCTGAATCCAAAGGAAAGCTTCAATAAATAAGGAGAGGGCGCGAATCTAAAACGTTGATGGGAAGACAGTGTTTACAGACAGTGACTGCATTCTGAGGATTTTTTGCCTTCTTCTGCACAAGTAAAAGAATTTACTGCAACACGATCGCTCTTGTACAAATATGTAGTATTTTTTCATGACACGGACATGTATGTCTTGTATGTGCAAACTTCCGTGTCTACGGGTAGTGTTTTGTTTTTCTTATGTAGCCGTAAAGCGGGAGCTGATGACGTTCTGCAGACCGGAAACACACACATAGCGATAAACGTAACCTACATCTTGGTTACTTAAAGTGACTTCAAAGTATGTCCAACGTTACACAATAGTAGTAAATCTCAAAACTCTACAATTTGTTACATTTAGTTTACAGAATGTTATATATTAATGTATACATTAATGTAGCTGCAATACAGATTTGGATAGTACTTACTAGATTGATAATAGATAAATGAGGGCTTTTCGAAAAAGAATGGCTACAACTTTTTTCACATGTACGTTTACTCAACCTCATAATTTTGATGGTCCTTCTCAAAATAGTCTCCCCTGAATGCTATGCACTTTCACCATTTTTGAGGGATCCTTCAAAATCGCCTCCGCAGTCTTCACCACTGCTTCTGATGATGGATAATGCCTCCCACGAAGTGGTTTCTACATATTAGGGAATAGAAATAAGTCACAAGCGGCGAAATCCGGACTATAGGGAGGGTGAGCGATGCACTTCACGTTGATTTTTGCAAGATATTTAGTAAAAACACTTGCAATATGCGACCGCGCATTATCGTGGTGCAGCATCCAGCCTGCTTCATGGAAATGTGGTCTTTTGCGCCTGAGAAAAACAGCTTTAAAGTTTATATATTGATTGCTGACTTCTCACATTAGTCAGAACATTCCTGCTGCATAGTCTTGACCCTCTGTACTTTCACTTGTTCTTTTCAAGTTGCTCTTCATTTGTCATGCCTTCTTGGTCATTTCCTCAACCATGTTATTTGCTTTCAGGACTCGCAGCTCATCAATTTCTACATATGACTACTGTCATGTTTAGCATATGTATATTATATTGTGTGAACTCGGTCTACTAACCTCAATATTACATGTGGCTTCATTGTATATTGTATTTATATTTTCCATATTTAATTTTCTATGTTTAGTAAAACCATTGCCTGTAAAGTTTCTCTTTCGAAATGTTTCTGGCCTACACATTTCATATACTCACCAATAACTAGTACAAAATATTATCCAGAACAAATAACTGTTCATATACACAGCCAAAAACCAAAGAAAAACTAGCTCATTGGAGTTACAAAGGTACCAACAAAAAGCTTAGTTCAGAATTATCTGAAAGGGGCGTGGCAAACACTTAACACCCAGGAATATAATTAGCAAATTAGGCATAAAATATTGCACCAATGAATTTTTTGAGTATATATCTAGAGGGATGACATTGTAATAGAATGTAAAGATAAAAAATGTGAATATTAACCCCAAGTGCAGTATCTTGAAGCAATAATGTATGTGGCGAACAATGCTCCACTTGACAACACAGTTTGAAATACTTTTGTTTAGCTCAGGGTAAAACAATGAGGTTTCTCACAGGGTATGCGTGGATGTGTGTGAGAAGGATATTATAATAACACAGGAATACCCGTTTCCAACTTATTTATTCACTGCTTCCTTTTTTAGAATATCGAAATTGAAGTGGCCGACCAAGGGTTACCAATATCCCTGTTTAGAGTTACTGACGGCAGAATGTTTATTACTCGATAAACTTTATTCGTTCCTCACGTATATATGTACCGACAAATATCCAAGACAGAACAAGAGGCCTGCCCTAATCGCACTCACGCCTCAGACTGCTCTCATCGGCCTGACGCCGAAGACTGTTTGAATGACCACAGCTCCGCGTGTGAGTGTATATGTTACTTTCACTTTTTGAAAACCCTCTTCATTCAACCAAAAATCTATTTGTGGCTGTTTTGTCATGCCATTCTGAATGATCCAAAGAATACCCTATTCAGCAAGTCAAGTGAGCACCTTTAGAAAACTGCTAAGGACACTGTTTCTTACATTGCTTTTGTTATAACAACTTTCCCCCCCAACTCAACTGGCCTTGCCGTATTGCCACAAAGAACCAACATTCCTTTGACATCCATCATGATTATTTACTTATGGCAAACCTTAATTTCCATATCAATCTTCTCACCTTAAATGATGGTTTCATATCCTTTTACTAAACTTTCATTTTAAAATGAGAGAGATAAACTTAAGTTCACGTTCTGTTTCGGTGGGTTTTACAGTGCTACTTTTCATAAGCGATATTTCACTATTGCACGTTTTTCATCTGTTTATACATGTCTTACATCAAGTGATTCATTTGTGGTTATAACACTTAATAAATATCCTGATGATGGGAGAGATGCAGATTCCGAAACGTCGATTTCTAATCGTCTTTTCAGCTGGTTTGCTTCCCGAGAACAGCTTGAGAGTATTGTATTTTGATGGCATCAGAGTGTACTCGATTTGCCATAACTTTGAAAATGCCACTGTCTTTAAATGTTATACAGACGAAGAAAACGAATAGCGACTTCTCATTTCAGAGGAGTGTTGGAACAGAACAAATAAGAGAGGATGTATGAAATTGCCAACTATACAAAATAAAATACATCTGACAAAGTATAACCTAAACGATTTCTTAGCTTTACTATCGTAAGAATTCATCCACTCCCATTCCGTGGCGCAGTGGGCTAGGGCGTTGTGCTTTTGTTCCCTGCCACGGAATGCGCCGGAGATGGATCCCACCCTCGGGGTTGCGGATATTAAGTCCAGGTAAGGGACCCGTGTCTACGGTAATAGCCCTGTCTTGCGTATGAAGGCGTGAGGCCGGCACTCAGGTTAGCTGGCTTCGGCCCACTTGCACTTCATCATACCCTATGAAATAAATCAAAATATGAGAACTCCTAGTGGTTTACCGAAAAAAACACGAGTCAGTTGGAGAATTTAATGTCATGTTGGCACGTTGACCATAGTAGCTCAGTGGATCAAAGCGGCTGCACGAAGACCAGAAGATCCGTGGTTCAAATCCCGGCTATGGCATTGAACTTTTCAGTCTAGCTCTACCCTTTCATAGTGCATCCAACACACGGCTAGTGTAAAAGAACAGTTAATTTGTATTAATGGACCTAACAGTGAACCGAACTATAAAAGCCCAGGTCTTAAAGTACTTACAGCATAGTAAGTCGCCATTAAGGTAGTTGTCTCATGTGTTTATGGGAACTCCTAGTGGTTTACCGGGAAAAACACGAGTCAGTTGGAGAATTTAATGTCATGTTGGCACGTTGGCCATAGTAGCTCAATGGTTTAGAGTGGCTGGATGGAAACCAGAAGATCCGTGGTTCAAATCCCGGCTATGGTATTGAATTTTTCAGTCTGGCTCTACCCTTTCATAATGCGTCCTACACACGGCTAGTGTAAAAGAACAATTAATTTCTACTAAAGTACCTAACAGTGGTCCGAACTATAAAGCCCAGGCCTTAAAGTACTTACAGCATACTAAGTCGCCATTAAGGTAGTTGTCTCTTGTGTTTATGAGAACTCCTAGTGGTTTATCGGGAGAAACACGAGTCAGTTGGAGAAATTAATGTCATGTTGGCACGTTGGCCATAGAAGCTCAGTGGTTTAGAGCGGCTGGACGAAGACCAGAAGATCCGTGGTTCAATTCCCGCTTATGGCATTGAATTTTTTAGTCTGGCTGTACTCTTTCATAGTCCTACACACGGCTAGTGTAAAAGAACAATTAATTTCTATTAATTGACCTATTATTGGTCCGAACTATAACGCCCGGGCCTTAAAGTACTTACAGCATACTAAGTCGCCATTAAGGTAGTTGTCTCTTGTGTTTATGAGAACTCCTAGTGGTTTATCGGGAGAAACACGAGTCAGTTGGAGAATTTAATGTCATGTTAGCACGTTGGCCATAGAAGGTCAGTGGTTTAGAGCGGCTGGACGAAGACCAGAAGATCAGTGGTTCAAATCCCGTCTGTGTCATTGAATTTTTCAGTCTGGCTCTATCCTTTCATAGTACGTCCTGCACACGGCTAGTGTGAAAGAACAATTAATTTCCAAATCAAAGCTCATTTGATTTTTGTGAAAGAGCATATGATTTGAGAAATGTTGATCCACAATGAAGAAGCTTTTAAAATTATTTATAGAAAATACAAGTTGAAAATTTCATTTTCCATTAAAATGTCACATGCTTAGACCGGTTTAATAAAACTCCCTGCCCACGCTGTAGGAAAACTTTTAAACTTTGGAAGATAATGAATTTAATACCAAGATATATATTTATAGAAGACACTTTTCGTTTTTGAGATATGTTTTTTTTTTTTTTTTTCAGATATACAAATGTAACGAAATTTTTTCCAATTTTTTTTAATTCATTGACACCAAAAACACTCACCCAAACCATTAACACCCAGTGGTCTATTTATAGAACGTTCTTTATATTACTTATTTACTTATTTTATATGTATTCTCCAGAGTTTTTTAGCATATATGTCATCATTGAAGTTATCTGACTATGTGAACACATTATCTTTGAAAATTTGTATATTGTGTAGTTTATTAATTCACAACAGTAAAGTGCAGATGAGCTAGGTGTATTTGGAAGTACATAATTCCATTTTCCTTGTTACGCTTTCTTCCCATATTTCAGTAATACCATAAACTGTCAATAAAGGTTTGTATGTATTATTGCATCAAAGAATCCATAGCTGTAAGCAGTGAGAATATGAGCTGAAACTCAGCGATCTGTTTATAGACCACTGACTTTGGAACACTGGGCGAATAGAATGGCAAACAAAATATATTACTGACATTCTGAGTGATGATCTGTTATCCAGTTTCTGTTCGCAAAGCGATTTACCATCGGCATGAAGGACAGCGTTGAAATCTACACCTTCCAGCCACTCATAAACACTTTATGAACTGTGTTCCAAACAATAAAAGACTAATTCCCTAAGAAACGGTTTAGGATAATAACTAATAGGTTTCTCCACCATTTTACAACGCAAATCATCACTCATATATAATATATACTCGCGCATACTTACAACTTTGAATAAATTATATCGTATAATCACATTAGACTGAATTATTAACTGTAGCCGGACATAATAAAATATTTTAATTGACTAGCAATGCTAACCTGTAAATAAGCCCCTATTATGGCTGCCAGATCATGAAATTTAATTACTTGTTGGACACCTGTAGGTCAATTTATATTTGTAGTTTAATACATAAATAGTTGGGTGATCTTTCTATAATTCCTCTTGTATGTAACATTTGCATATTTATGACAGTTTGCAATGCAATAAACTTTCAAGCACCAGGAAACCTACGAATAACATAATTACATATATCAGAAATTTTCAATTAATGATTCTAAGTTGAGTGGGAAATAAGCTATTTACTTAATTGTTTCAAATGAGTACAGGGTACACAGAGCTTAGATTTACCAGATATTCATCTTTCAGGATAAGAGAAAACCTCCAACGTTAAGTCATATCGGACAATGAATGAAATTATGTTGAAATGAGTACAGGATACACAGAGCTTAGAGTTACCAGACATTCATCTTTCAATATAAGAGAAAACCTCCAACGTTAAGTCATATCGGACGATGAATGAAATGATACTCAAACGAGTCCATGGTACATAGAGCTTAGAGTTACCAGAAATTCATCTTTCAGGATAAGAGGAAACCTCCAAAGTTAAGTCATATCGGGCGATGAATGGAATAATGTTCAAATGAGTACAGGGTAAAGAGAGCTAAGAGTTACCAGACAGTCATCTTTCAGGATAAGAGAAAACCTCCAAAGTTAAGTCATATTGGACGATGAATGAAACAATGCCCAAATGAGTACAGAGTACAGAGAGCTTAGTGTTACCACAAATTCATCTTTCAGGATAAGAGAAAACCTCCAAAGTTAAGTCATATCGGACGATGAATGTAACAACGCCCAAATAAGTACAGGGTACATAGATCTTAGAGTTACCAGACATTTATCTTTCAGGATAAGGAGAAACCTCCAACATTAAGTCATATCGGACGATGAATGAAATGATGTTTAGATGAGTTAAGCGTACGTAGAGCTTAAGGTAAACAGACACTCATTTTCAGTATAAGGAAAACCCTTATCTGAATAGCTAACCTTGACGGAGATTAGAACTCTGGACCTCTTGAACCTGAGGCAGATACGCCACATTGGTGAGCTGGTGTTTGTGTATGCTATCACCTCTATTTGACATGCCGAAGCTAGTGGATGTCACTCTGCTTACGTGAGATGGCCTCTTCCCTAATTGTGACCACTGCAGCCTTTAGTAACTCAGGGATGTCAATCGAAGTGTGACGCTCATAGACGTGTAAATCTGGCTTAATGTTTCCAATTACTAGTGTAAACTACATACAGGGACATGGATAGAGAGCGTTAAACAATCTGGACAGCTAACTGGTTACCTGGCGTGTAAAGTTAGTGGTGACAGTCTGAATTCTCGGCGGAGAGCTAGCAAATCTAAGCGTATATATGCTGGCTCTGGTGACTACATATTCTAGGCCGCCTTTTGTTCGTAAAATTTCTTTCTTTGCTTTATGTTTCAGGTTGATGTACACGGTTTTCCTCTCCGTCCTACGTTGGCATGTTTGTAGCATCAGAGCCTGTTCCTTCTTTACTGCTCAGGATTTTTATAAACGGTTATAGCTGCAAAACGTAATTTCAATGGCCAGTAGTTACACCTGTTCAGCCAGCTTCAGTATCATCTTGTCTTAACTGCTGGAAAGAATATTCCATCTGCTGCTCTTTTGTTTGAAGTTCTTGAACAATTATTTAGCATACGAAGGAGCCGAGTACTATTTGATCGGGTTACAGAGATGACAGCATCGCTGGGAGAAGTGTGTAGAGTTACAAGGAGACTACGTTGAAAAACGCCGAGTACTATTTGGACGTGTTACAGAGATGAGAGCATCGCTGGGAGAAGTGTGTAGAGTTACAAGGAGACAATGTTGAAAAACGCCGAGTACTATTTGGACGGGTTACAGAGATGAGAGCATCCCTGGGAGAAGTGTGTAGAGTTACAAGGAGACTATGTTGAAAAACGCCGAGTACTATTTGGACGGGTTACAGAGATGACAGCATTGCTGGGAGAAGTGTGTAGAGTTACAAGGAGACTATGTTGAAAAACACCGAGTACTATTTGGACGGGTTACAGAGATGAGAGCATCGCTGGGAGAAGTGTGTAGAGTTACAAGGAGACTATGTTGAAAAACACCGAGTACTATTTGGACGGGTTACAGAGATGGGAGCATCGCTGGGAGAAGTGTGTAGAGTTACAAGGAGACTATGTTGAAAAACACCGAGTGCTATTTGGATGGGTTACAGAAATGAGAGCATCGCTCGGAGAAGTGTGTAGAGTTACAAGGAGACTATGTTGAAATTCGCCGAGTACTATTTGGACGAGTTACAGAGATCGGAGCATCTCTGGGAGAAGTGTGTAGAGTTACAAGGAGACTATGCTGAAAAATGACGAGTGATATTTGGACGAGTTACAGAGATTGGAGAAGTGTGTATAGTTACAAGGAGACTATGTTGAAAAACTCCGAGTGCTATTTGGACGGGTTACAGAGATGGGAGCACCGCTGGGAGAAGTGTGTAGAGTTACAAGGAGACTATGTTGAAAAACGCCGAGTACTATTTGGACGGGTTACAGAGATGGGAGCACCGCTGGGAGAAGTGTGTAGAGTTACAAGGAGACTATGTTGAAAAACGCCGAGTACTATTTGGACGGGTTACAGAGATGAGAGCACCGCTGGGAGAAGTGTGTAGAGTTACAACGAGACTAAGTTGAAAAACACCGAGTGCTATTTGGACGGGTTACAGAGATGGGAGCATCGCTGGGAGAAGTGTGTAGAGTTACAAGGAGACTATGTTGAAAAACGCCGAGTACTATTTGGACGGGTTACAGAGATGGGAGCATTGCTGGGAGAAGTGTGTAGAGTTACAACGAGACTAAGTTGAAAAACACCGAGTACTATTTGGACGGGTTACAGAGATGGGAGCATTGCTGGGAGAAGTGTGTAGAGTTACAACGAGACTATGTTGAAAAACGCCGAGTACTATTTGGACGGGTTACAGAGATGGGAGCATCGCTGGGAGAAGTGTGTAGAGTTACAAGGAGACTATGTTGAAAAACGCCGAGTACTATTTGGACGTGTTACAGAGATGGGAGCATCGCTAGGAGAAGTGTGTAGTGTTACAAGGAGACTATGTTGAAAAACACCGAGTACTATTTGGACGTGTTACAGAGATGGGAGCATCGCTAGGAGAAGTGTGTAGTGTTACAAGGACACTATGTTGAAAAACGCCGAGTACTATTTGGACGGGTTACAGAGATGGGAGCATCGCTAGGAGAAGTGTGTAGAGTTACAAGGAGACTATGTTGAAAAACACCGAGTACTATTTGGACGTGTTACAGAGATGGGAGCATCGCTAGGAGAAGTGTGTAGTGTTACAAGGAGACTATGTTGAAAAACGCCGAGTACTATTTGGACGGGTTACAGAGATGGGAGCATCGCTGGGAGAAGTGTGTAAAGTTACAAGGAGACTATGTTGAAAAACGCCGAGTACTATTTGGACGTGTTACAGAGATGGGAACATCGCTGGGAGAAGTGTGTAGAGTTACAAGGAGACTATGTTGAAAAACGCCGAGTACTATTTGGACGTGTTACAGAGATGGGAGCATCGCTGGGAGAAGTGTGTAGAGTTACAAGGAGACTATGTTGAAAAACGCCGAGTACTATTTGGACGTGTTACAGAGATGGGAACATCGCTGGGAGAAGTGTGTAGAGTTACAAGGAGACTATGTTGAAAAACGCCGAGTACTATTTGGACGTGTTACAGAGATGGGAGCATCGCTAGGAGAAGTGTGTAGTGTTACAAGGAGACTATGTTGAAAAACGCCGAGTACTATTTGGACGGGTTACAGAGATGGGAGCATCGCTGGGAGAAGTGTGTAGAGTTACAAGGAGACTATGTTGAAAAACGCCGAGTACTATTTGGACGTGTTACAGAGATGGGAACATCGCTGGGAGAAGTGTGTAGAGTTACAAGGAGACTATGTTGAAAAACGCCGAGTACTATTTGGACGTGTTACAGAGATGGGAGCATCGCTAGGAGAAGTGTGTAGTGTTTCAAGGAGACTATGTTGAAAAACTCCGAGTGCTATTTGGACGTGTTACAGAGATGGGAGCATCGCTGGGAGAAGTGTGTAGAGCTACAAGGAGACTATGTTGAAAAATAAAGGTAAAATGCATAAACATGTGAAAAAAATGTCTTGTATGTTTTGCAACCGTATAGTGAGACTGGAATGATGCAGGTTTGAAGGTTTTCTATTGTAATATCGGCTCTTAAATTTTGGTTTGAGAGAATGAATTTCAGGCTCCAGAGCTTACCCCAGGCTAATTTTACTCTTCTTCTTATTTCTGCATCCCTTGTCCTTGAGAGGCTGACTATTTGGCCTACGTAAATATGATTGTTAGAGTATTCTATTTGTTGACTTTCTTTTTGGGCAGGCAGCCAGGTGAAAAGATGATTAGATGTCAACGTTTCGGAGTGTGCATCTCCCCAATCATCACGATATTTATACAATTTTATAACTACAAATGAAACACGAGATATAGCATAAATATAAATAAGGAGAAAACACTATCAAATTTTGTATTACAAAACAAATGACTGTGTTCAGTAAATTGAATGCCGGGTCAGGAGATTGTTGTGTGTATCGAAAGTTAATTGTGTGAAAGAAACCTAACTACTTAACTTGATTATCAAGCTGTATAGATCTTTGTTTCTTAAATCGACGGATTTCCATTATTAATGCCGGTTTCTAAGAGGAGCTAAACTTAAATCCAGCATCACGATTAAGCGCACTCCTTTCAGAGCAAATGGCCAAAGCCTCTCTAATTGTCCGCTCCCAGTAACTGTTGCATTTTGCCAAGATGGTCGTCTCCCGAAAATTGGCTCTAAGGACGTAATCAAAACAATGCTCTGCCAGCCCAGAAAGGAGCACAATTAATCATGATGCTGGATTTCAGTTTAGCTCGTCTTAGAAACCTGCCTTAAAATAGAAATCCGTCGATTTAAGAAGCAAAGATCAATACAGCTTGATATTCAAGTAGTTACGTTTCCTTGACGCTATTTACTACACTCACGCCATCTCCTGCCCTGGCATTTAGTTTACTGAAAACAGTCTTTTTTCAGTAATGCGGAATTTATAGTGTTTTGTCTTTATTTATATTTGTGTTATTTCCAGTTGTGTCAGGAATTTGGGACTATTCGTAGTTCATTTGCCTCCATCTTAATCAGCCACACGTTCGGGTGCAATTTCGAGAGCGATTTCTATGGTTGAGATGGGATGCACGTTGACTTTTGGAAGACCCACGTCAAGAAGCCAGATATAACAGAGTTAATTCGTTGTGTTCTGAGATGTTTCTTGATGATTGTGTTTGATTAAATAAGAGTCATGAGAATCTTGGTTTCAGGCGTGGTTCGGAATAAAGTTTCGGAGAAGTCAAATATTTGTAACTATTTAACTGTATTATTTGGATTACATTTTACTTGAACTTCCTTTCCCAGTCACTTGCAGGATACCTCCAACACATCGATAAATTCTTACTTTGTTATTTTTAAACAGTTCCAACTATTACATAAATGGATAGAGGCAGACTGAAAAATTCAATGCCATAGCCGGCATTTGAACCACGGACCTTCTGGTCTCCGTCCAGCCGCTCTAATCATTGAGCTACTATGGCCAACGTGCCGTTATGGCATTAAACTCTCCAACTGACTCTTGTTTTTCCCGGTAAACCACTAGGAGTTCTCATAAACACATGAGACAACTACCTTAATGGCGACTTACTAAGCTGTAAGTACTTTAAGGCCCGGGCTTTATAGTTAATCACTATTAGGTTAATTAATGGAAATTAATTGTTCTTTCACACTAGCCGTGAAAATAGGACGCACTATGAAAGGATAGAGCCAGACTAGTGTGAAAGAACAATTAATTTCTATTAATTGTACCTAATAGTGGTCGGAACTATAAAGCCCGGGCCTTAAAGTACTTACAGCGTAGTAAGCCGCCATTAAGGTGGTTGTCTCATGTGTTTATGAGAACTCCGGGAAAAACAAGAGTCAGTTGGAGAACTTAATGCCATACCGGCACGTTGGCCATAGGAGCTCAATGATTAGAGCGGCTGGACGGAGACCAGAATGTCCGTGGTTCAAATCCCGGCTATGGTATTGAATTTTTCAGTCTGCCTCTACTCTTTCATAGTGCGTCCTACACACGGCTAGTGTGAAAGAACAATTAATTTATATTACATAGAAGTTCTTGATCTTGCACCACTATTCATCACACTCACCATTACAAAACACCTCTACCAAGATTATTGATTTTTCGTAACTATCGTTACTGCTATGTTAATTTTGTGATTGGCCGATTTAATTCCACGTCACAACATTACGTCATACAAATATTACTACGGCCAATTACAAAATTACATATATTTTTGCTTATTTAAATTACGAAATAGATTTATATTAATATCTTTTTTATAAATTTATAAAATTTTCATACCTTTTCTAAATATAACTCAAAACTACTGTTACACAGTGTTTCAGTTGTGGTTATAACATTTAATAAATATCCTAATGATGGGAGAGTTGCACACTTCCGAAAACGCGATATCTAATCATTTCACCGGCTGGCTGCCTGAGAAGAAAGTGAGCGTATTCCTCGACAGGAAATCTTTAGGTCTTATTTTAATATTTGTTCTGCCTTAGGTGCTAGATAAAGTAGAGTATAGCCTTCTGTAATAAACGGATAGAACAGGCATACATGAACTCCAGGGGGCTGTGGTTGACCGATATGAATCGCTTCACATAGCACTACATATTTTTTTTAAAAAAAAGTGCCATGACAATGGCCTGGGTTCAAACAACAGACCACACTAATCAGTGCCATTGTTGTCGGTAAAGCCGTGTTGGATTGGGGAGCGAATGTTCATTTCATTAATGGCGATTAGGTCGTGCGGACGAAAACCACTGTAATCACCATAATGACGTCAGCACTGAAAAACAGAAACTGTATGACCCCCAAATAAACTCCTGCTCGAGCAAATATTTATCTGTTATTGCCGGCGCATACACATTATGTAACACGGAAGTTGGTCGTGGACTCGCCGATATAACTAATGGCCAAACAGCGGTAAACTTAATAACTGAACTCATGGTACTTCAGTACAAATGAACACTATTCGTTTGTTTTCTCTGTCACCCAAATATAGGAAACGTTACACTCCGTCCAAAACTACAGTACCATGTATAGAGTGTAGTGAATCGAGAAAAACATTTCTGACAAACCCGATATATATCATTCACAATTCTTTCTCAACTCAACTTCATACCAACTTTCCTTCCATAAATTTCACTTCACCAGTCACCGGTCTAAGAACCTTTCACTACTACAATATCTGTCTCACTCTTTCTCGCCTCCGATATATATACAACAGAATCTTTCTGGTTTGAGACAAATTATAAGGTTAATTTGTGGGTAGAATGAAAGTCATGTGAATTACATATATATTATTGTGTCACCAATTAATGGGAGTTTATTTGAATTTCCAATATTATCTATCTTAATGAAGCAGCAAGTCGGTATTCCTTTTTTCTAGTACGAGGCGTGTACGTAAAATAAGGTCTCCAAAGCGCGGAAGCCGTGAGGAATGCTATTACGCGAGATCCGGCAATATCGGCGTGTAGCTTGGTTTCACCCCTTCAAGTACCCACCCCAACGATCCCGTTGCAACCATTAGTCTTTGCTGGGCAGCCAGTTGCGATGGAGCTTCCTATCAGTTCCGCCCCAAGTTGGAGTTGCGTGCAGTGATCCGTTTTTTGAGTGCCAAGGCACTACTTCCACTGAAGTTCATCGTCAGTTATGCGAAGTCTATGGACCACAGTGTATGGACGTCTAAAACGTGCGAAAGTGGGTCAGAGAAAGTCCATGATGATTAGCGTTCTGGTCGGCCTTCGGTTTCATTCAAAACAATTGCAAAAGTGGTACAAGAAATACTTAAAGATCGGCGTGTGACAGTCACGAGCTGTGCGGACTTATCCCTGAAGTCAGTAGGACTACGATTGACAAGATTTTGACCGAACATTTGCATTATCGCAAGGTGTGTGCGAGGTGGGTCCCCAAAATGCTCACCGAAGACCACAAACGGCAACGTGTTGAAGCGGCCTACCGATTCCTGGAGCGCTATGCAGAACAGGGCGAGGAATTGTTGGATTTAATTGTCACTGGCGATGAAACCTGGGTGCACTACACAACACCAGAAACTAAAGAACGTTCTCGTCGTTCGAAATCGTCGAAGCCGCTAAAGTTCAGATATTTTCTGCCGGCAAAATGATAGCCAGTGTGTTCTGGGATAGAAAATGTGTACTGTTGTGCGAGTTTATCACTAGCGCAGCAACAATAAACGCTGCTATCTGTGACGTGCCATTCAAAATCGAAGGAGGGGAATGCTGACGAAGGGAGTGATTTTTTATCACGAACACGCTCGTCCCCATACTGCACGTGCAACGACTGATCTCCTGGCCCAGTTCGGATGAGATATCCACACCCATCGCCCCTACAGTCCAGACTTAGCACCTAGTGATTATCATCTGTTTCCTGAGTTGAAGTCACACCTGGGAGGAACACATTTCCAGACCGACGATGTTGAGCGGTACCTGCGCAACTTAGCGGGAGAGTGCTATGATCAGGGTATGCATAAACTGTAACAGCGCATACAAAAGTGCATCGATCGCTATGATGATTACGTTGAAAATAGCTGTAAGTTCCGCCTTTGCATCAATGCAACATTCATTGAGAGTAAATAGGTTTTCTATATTATATAAAACTGAAGACTGCATTTTACGGACACGCCTCATACCTTGATGAAGCGCTAAGTCGGTATTCCTTTTTTCTACGAGGGCTGTTAAATAAAGAATCATCACAATATTTTTTTAACAACGTACTTTTACTCATCCGGAGAATTCTAATGGTCCTTATCAAAATAATCTCCCCTGAATGCGATGCACTTGTCCCAACGTTCCTATCAGTCTACAAAGACATGCTGGAAACCATTTTTGAGAGATGCTATAAAATCACCTCCACAGCCTTCACCACTGCTTCTGATAATGGATAATGCCTCCCTCGATGGCGTTTCTTCAAGTTAGGGAACAGAAAAAAAGACACATTGGGGCTAAATCCGGACTATAGGTAGGATGAGGGATGCACTTCACGTTGATTTTTACAAGATATTCAACAACATTGGCAATATGCGGCCGCGCATTATCGTGGTCCAGCACCAAGCCTCCCAGGCGACCGCAAAGTGAGATTTGTGGTGGACAACATGGTGCTGGGGCGGGTTTTATCCGGATTCTCCGGTTTCCCCGCCATCTCATTCCACCGGAGCTCCATCTTCATCTCATTTATCATCAGTGACATCGCCTGCGGTGACGTATGTAGTAAAAGCGGGCGTTAAACACTGCACATTTCATTCCCACTATCAAGCCTGCTTCACGGAAAAGTGGTCTTTTGTGCCTGATATGGACTTGCAATTTTTTCAGGACATCCCTGTAGTCTTGCCCAGTTACTGATGTGTGTGCAGGTACAACATGCTGATAAACCATTCCATGAATATCAAAGAATGAGATGACCATAACTTTCCCAGCAGAAGCAACCACTTTTGCTTTTTGGGGGGTTGGTGATGAAGGAGATTTCCACACTCAGCTTTGTTGTTTGCTCTAAGGATCAAAATGATGTAGTCAAGTGTCATCAGCAGTGATTACGTTTGAAACAAACTCCGGCTCTTCCTCTAACCTCAACTTTAAATGCATGCGAATGACCTTTTGTTCGGGAATCAACAGTCTTGGAACCCATCGCGCACAAATACGTCTCATGTGCAGTGTTTCTGTCACCATCGTGTGGGTGGCACCCATGAAATATTGAGTATTTCAGAAAGTCATCTTAAGGTAATTCGTTGATCCTCTCTCACAATGGCAGCAGCAGTGCTGATGTTTACTTCCGTAAGAGCAGTAACTGGAGCACCGGGTCCAACTTCCTTTGAAATTGATTGTCTCCCCTCTTTAAACATTTTAAACCACCTTCGAGCTGTGCTATAGGGAAGAACAGACTCTCCATCGGCCTCCTGTAACATTGTATAGGCCTCAATTGAAGATTTTTTGAGACGAAAGTAGAATTTCAAAGCCGCATGTTGTTCTTCGCATGTTACCTCCGTTGCAGCGGTAGGCGATACTGAACATGTCTGAACTTGCCTGGTTCTCACAGGCGGCAACCAGGAGTACTAACAATGAAACTATTACAGCGTGTTTGTTTCACTTTAGCCTAACAGAATATAATAAGTTTGAATTTTAGCACAACGCTCGTAGTATTAGCCTAAACGAAATTTTTAAAAGTGGCACTTCAATTGACATAAATATACAGGGTGTTTCAAAACGACAGCGAACGAACATATAGAATTAGTTGCAGAGCGTCTGTGTGACACATATAGCTACATTAGGCAGTAACAGGAGCAACGACGAATGCCTCACGCCATCGGAGTTCGCAGGTTTAGGTCACACGTCGTGCCGCGTGCTGTAAATATTTGGAAACATACCGGCATACTCCGGAGTAGCTTGTTACTATTACAAATTTCTTTGGCTTATGAAACCACAATAAAGAGGTTTATGAGTTCTCAAGGTGTTCAGAAATTCCGTTGTAGCAGTCCGTTGGCAAATAAGCTTTTGGACATATGCAGCTTATACCTTTTAGAGGGAAGGCAATGTTAGTGAGTTTGAGGATGGAAGCATTAGGTGCTAAACATAACAGAAAACAACATCAAAGAATTGTATATAAATTAACCAAAACTAAATGCGTTATACAATTAGACGAGCATATTATATCACGTGTCTGATAATACTAAATAAATCATTTGTAACTGAAAAGGAAGCTATTGATATTATAGTACCTGGTTGAAAGTATTGTACAATTAAGATTATAACAAAATGCTCTGAAGTTAAATATTATCATTGTTGTAACTTTTTTTATAATTCATATTTTAAATGAAACTAAATTAATCGTGCGTCCGTTGAACTCCCTTCAGCTCCTACATCCATCAAAATCATATCCGTCACTTCGGTATTCGTATAGCGCTCCTTATTGATTGGATTTGCTATCTAAGTACACTCAAAATCCTCCCTGTTAGGACAGAATGTGTAGTTTTACACTGAAGAGCAACCTTCAACTGTCCGATATATTAGTTGAGTTTTGCACAGATAACTGCCCTTTGTCCCATTACCTAAAATGTAGCTTAGGGTTACTGATAAAGGGCAAGGAGTAATGCTTTTATTTTTGTGGCCAGTACGTCCGAATAACAACTTCGCACACCAGTGGTTCCTGCACTGCCTAATCACAAAATCATATAATACCAGTGGGGACCCAAAAGAAACCGGACTCCGAGGGCACTGCCACTCGTAGACGTAGTGCAGGGCTCACACGCTAGATGGTGTTAGTAGAGACCTTAACCAAATAGCTGTGCAGACGGCGTCAGTGTAGAGCTGAACGTGCAAGTGTGGTATTGTGTTTCTGTGACTGTTGGCTGGTTACTTCTGCGAAGTCGTTATGGCAACTTTAAAAAACCAAAGAGTGTGTGTGAAATGTTGTTTCCTGCTTAACAAAATATGCAACGGAGACACATCAAATGCTTCAGAAGGCTTTCCAGGAGGACGCGATGAGCCGCACACTGGTTTTCGTGTGGTTTGGGCGCTTCAAACGTGGTGAGATGTGCGTTGAAGACAAAGCTCGTGCTGGACGCCCTTCAACATCTTGAAATGAGGAGAACATTGAAAAGGTCCTCCAAAAGATCAAGGAGGATCGTCGCGAAACGATCGACCGAATTTCAGTAGCGACAGGAATCAGATAGAGCTCGTGCCAGCGGATTTTGAGGGAGGATTTGCACATGAGACGTGTTGCTGCTTAATTTGTTCCGCGCCTTCTCACACAGGAGCACAAAACCATCTGCATGAATGTGTGTCAGGACTTGAAAACAGAGACTGCACGTGATCCAAACTTCTTGAACAAAGTCATTACAGGGGATGAGAGTTGGTGTTATGGGTATAACCCAGAAACCAGGTAAGCGTCAAGCCAGTGGGGTCTCTCAACTCTCCGAGACCAAAAAATGCAAGGCAAGTGAGGTCAAATGTGAAGACGATGATCATTGTCTTTTTTATGTTTCTGGAATTCTGCATCGGGAGTTTGTACCCCCTGGCCAGACTTATCCAGCACTTTTACTTGGATGTTTTAAGGCGTCTGCGAGAGGATGTGAGGAGGAAACGCCCGGAACTTTGGTGATCAGGTGACTGGTTTCTGCATCACGACAACGCTCCAGCACACACGGCCTTACGATTGACCCACTATTTGTCATCTCAGAGGAGGTCTGTCGTTCCCCACGCTCCGTATTCGCCGGACCTAGTCCCGTGCGACTTTTGCCTATTTCCACGAATGAAGGAAACGCTAAAAGGGGAGCGTTATGACGATGTGGAGGTGGTAAAAACAGCTTCACAAAGGGCACTGGGCAGTATCAAACTTGAAGGGTTGCGAACATGCTTCCAACGGTTGGAAAAGAGACTGACGTGACAAGTGCATTACATGTAATAGTTTTTATGACAACAATCCATGGATACAGAAGGTCATGTCAAAGTAACACACAAATATTCTTTTCAGGTCTACTGCAGAGCTAAATAAATTGCGACCGGTGAACTTCAGGCGAGTAATCTAATCGTGTTTGTAACTCACAGTTTGTATTGAGTTGCTGAAGACGTATAGGCAGACCCAAAATGACGTATTTAACACAATATAACAGTTTCTGTTGACTGAGAGTTGCTTGTTTGACCGCCGGTTGCTTGGTAACACGGTACTCTTCGTTCAGTTCGCGTAAATTGGCCATTAACCTGATTACCCGTGAAGGCTCTTTCTTGCAGCGCTGTAGAGAGGGATTTGTAAAATATTCCATTTGCAGTAAAAGAACACATGGTTAATTTTGAGGGAATCCATTTCTAAAGTTACATTTATTCCTATTACTAGAGCCCGGATTTCCATGCTTTTTTGATGAAAATACGGCATTTGTTTGCTTATTTTGTGCTTTTTAATTTAAATAGCTTATTTTATCCAAGTCTTAATTTAAAAGTAAATTTTCACTCCTAATCATCACCGTCTCGCCGAAAGAGTCAGGAGCTGATATAAAAACGTGGACGTTCTTGTCTCTAGCGTAAAGAAAGTGTGATGTAGCCAATTAGAGTCAGGAATTTCATGAAGTCCTGCCAAATTTGTCTTTACCTCCTCAGCCAGTTTGAACTCGATGGGGTTCTTGGTTAAAGAGTAAGTCATACTAGTGTAAACGTAGAGCCAGAGTGAAAAATTCAATTTCAATTTGAAATTTTCAGTCTGACTCTAAATTTCCACAAATTATCCTATATACGGTCAGTGTGAAAGAACAATTAATTTCCATTAATTGACCTGATAGTGGTTAACTATAAAGCCCGGACCTTAAACTACTTACACGTTGTAAGTCGCCATTAAGGTAGTTGTCTCATGTGTTTGAGAACTCCTAAGTGGTTCACCAGGACAAATACGAGTCAGTTGCAGAATTTAATGTCATATCAGCACATTGGCCATAGTAGCTGAATGGTTAGAGCGGCTGGACGGAGACCAGAAGATCCGTGTTTCAAATCCCGGCTATGGCATTGAATTTTTCAGTCTGACTCTACGTTTCTACATGCCTGTGTATTTTTGCTTTCTGAAGATAATAAATTAAAATAACTCCATCACTATCCCAAAAAACAGCCGCCGTCACTTTCCCAGCCGAAAAAGATAACAGTTTTTGCTTTGTTTTGAAGCCGGTTCAACCTTTGGAGTCCACCCTTTGGACTGTATTTTTGTTTCGGGCGTATAATAGTGTATGAAAGTTTCATCTACAGTAACTAATCGGCGCCAAAAATCGGATTTATTGAGCCTAAACTGCACCAACAGAGCGTTGGAAATGTTCATTCGAACATGTTTTTGGTCTAACGTGAGCAAACGTGGCACCCAACGCGCAGACAGCTCTCTCATGTACAAATGTTGATTTAATATGTGACAAACACGTTCTTTTGACATTTTAATAGCCTCTGCTATCTCTCTCACTTTAATTGTGCGGTTGTCTAGCACTATTTGGTGAACTTCGGCGATGTTTTCGTCGGTAGTTGCACTTTTTGGACGTCCCGAACGTTCATCGACTCCCAAGCTCTTACGGCCAGTTTTAATTGAGCTGTCCAAAATTTCAATGTTGTAAATGATGTCGCAGAGTCCCCATAAACAGAATCCAACTCATCTTTTGTTTGCGCAGGCGTATTGCCTTTCAAAAATAAACATTTAATTACAGCTCGATACTCGATTTTGTCCATTTTCATAAAAAGACTCACATCAACACACTCATAAGATAACAACTGAGCGTCTAAAATGGCTGAAACTTTGGTGAGTAACTGTCGACAAATGAACAGCGAAATTCACTAGCTTTTATTTACGCCATCTTAATGTTGAGTTCGGAGACATTTCAGACCAGCCTCGTATTTGTGTTTTTGTGTGTTTTCATAGAATACGGATATTTTCTGGAGGTGATGTTGCTTGCCTTTAGCCCAAATTTGTGCTGTTTGCCAGAACAGTCGCAGTGACGTTTATTGCACGATAACGCTCGACCACGCACTGCATCGATTTCTGTGCAGAACCTGCCGAGTTAAACAGCGGGACAAAAGAGCGGAAGATTGTCAGTAATCTTCGTGAATGAAGACCCATTATCTTCTGTTAAGAAACAGAAAGGAAGCAAAGAGGAGCACAAAAGAGACAAATATTTCCTTTTACCTTCTTTCTACCTTCTTTATTAGCAGTTTCTCGTAGAGGAAGTATATTTTTTGACTACTCCCTTTTGTTTTTTTTCGTCCATTTCCTTTTCAATGCTAAAGCTGCAGAACTCAGTTAAAAATTTCACTTGCACCCTCTATGAGTTAATGAAGGCTCGTTCTAGAAAAGGAAAATAAAGGAGGAGGAAAGAAAAGCATAAAGTGAAATGGCAGTAGTTATTTCTTTTTCTTCCCCCTGCTTCCTTTCTTTCAAGTTCCTTTAGTATTTTTATTTCTCATTTCATTTTTCATCCCATTTCTATCTCTCCTTTTAAGAACATTTTTTTCCTCTGTGTCTCTTCCTCTTTTTTTCTGAGAGTTGTAAAGAAAGAAAATTACCATCATCAACAGAACGTAGGTTTAGGATTGACCCAATCTGGGGGCGCTTCTCAAGGTTGGCAGCAGTGATTTGTCGTGTGACGTGTCCTTCTTTGAACTTTGACCTAAGGCCACTTCAGAACGTCCTCCAAATACTCTGAAATTGATCACAAGTTCCAATTTGAAATTTGCATTAAAATCGAAAACATAAAATTCTATAAAAAATTGCAGAAGTGATATTATAGAACTTGTCCTTTCTTAAAAACTCTGACATGTTATTGTATAAATACGTAAAAGATGAAGCTATTAACAGTGATGCAAACAAATGTATAGAAATGTAACAATATGTAACTTAAAACTTCACTTATATAAGAAATGATGATACCTTTCTTAAAAATTGTCCGGGATCTCGATTTCATGTAAAACGTTTACACATCTTCAGCCGGAAACAACAGTCCTGTCGTCATTGTTACAAACACTACACGTTAATATGTTCTTGTTAGTACTAGCAAAATCTGAAAATAAAACAAATTTAAAAACAGATTCAACTCCCGATATTTCAAAATTCATTATGCAATGCTTATTTTTTAAAATAAATATATTTTCAAAAACCATTAAATCTATCGGACCATTTAATTGTTTTAATAATTTAACTTCTGGATTTATTTCATGGTTAAACGAGCAAAAATGATCTGCTACGGCCAATTTATCAGTTTCTTTGTACTTAATATGACGAAAATGTTCTTCCGTTCTGGTTTCTAAATTACGTTTTGTCTTTCCAATATATGCTTTATCACAATCGAAACAATTATACTGATAAATACCATAGTTTTTATCATTAGGAATTTTTTTTAGAGAAATGCAATAGATTTTTAATACTATATTTATTTTTAGGAACTTAAGTTATACTAAACTCTTTAATTTTTTTTGAAAATGTTTTTAACCCAAGGATAAGTAAATTTTTTAAAATTATAACCGTATTTTATTTTTCTAACGGTAGAAATACCACTAAAAGTTTTGATATTTGAATTTTTCAAATTTTTTAAGTTGTCTTCCGAGAAACCAGTCTGTAGGAGTCTGTAACTTTGTAAAGAAAAGTCAGTTAAGCACCAAACTTTGTATTTAAGTCAGTTCCTTCCGGAGAAGTGAACCAGAAATAAATTCCAAAGTACTCTTAGATTCCTGCAAATTCGATTTTCCAAAAATGTATCTAAAATTGTAGATTATAACACTATGCATTTAAGAACCAAGCAGCATGTCTCAAGCGGTTTCGTCTATGGGCGGTTTCACATTCGGGAGGCCCCGGATCGATTCCTGTGGCTGACCTACTTGACCAATGTTTTTTTTTTTCTGGTATTTTCCCGGGTCGCTAGGCGAATGTTCGGTACGTTAACTGCATGGCCCGAATGTCCTGTCCTTCCATTATCCTTCCACATCATCTCTCATCTGATGGTCTTTTTGAGGGTAGAAGTGTCGGTGGGTGCGTGGCAGGATCATATGTTCTAAGTAAGAAATTTCTCCTTCGGTAGATCGGTTACCGATCTCCAAAACCGGTACTGGGACCGCTTCCGAACCACAGGAACCCTGCTCTCTCCACTATCGTGGCTGCTTGGGTCAGCCGCCCTCCGTCGTCTTTAGCCTCCTCCCTCCTCCCAGAGGTTACCCAACTGTGGACATAGGTACAGTATATATATATGTGTGTGTGTGTGTGTGTGTGTGTGTGTATATATATATATATATATATATATATATATATATAAACCCGAGGGTATCTACCAGAGCAATCCACACAGAGTGAAGACTGACTCCCTCTCTGACGACCAGGGAGTTACCAAGCAGTCCCAGAAGGGCGCCCAGCGCCACCGTGGGGCTTTCCATAGGGCCAGACCTAGAGATTAACAAGTGCCCCCCCCTAATCTGGTCCTGTGGACACAACATGGGATGGAAGTGCATACGCCACTTACGCGCGCCAACTCTAAAGGGGAAGGCTACCGTTTAACCTCGGTAGGACCGCCTGGTGATCTAGCACACCTTCTACTAGCTATGCAGGCTAGTACGCGGGAATATATGGCTTCCCTCAACCCCGTCCGGAGAGGTACCCGATCTTCTACGGTTATCGGGAACAACTGCCCCTCGAGTCCAAACCAATCCGAACAAATCCTAGTAACGTCAGAGGTAAAATGAGTTCTAAGAGTCCGCAGCGCTCGCAGCACGACAGCTGAAGGGGACGGTTGCCCTCCCCTTTACCAAGACTGGCCGCAGTGCTGAACCTTTTCTATAGAAATCCTAATCCTAATTCCACTGTATATAAGATACTTTCATTACTGTCGCCCATCGCATTGTTGCGAGGAGATGTGGTCGACGCACACAAAGAGACAGATAGTGCAGCGCAGAGATAAGACCTTGCCGAAACAGATGAAGAGAAAATTAGATAACTTGAAGTGGAAGTGGTTACCCCGCAGGGAAGACTACCGAATAGCTTCGGTGGGGCCGCCTGGTGACCTAGCACACCTTCTACTAGCTCTGCAGGGACATTTCAGGCAACCCTCTGCTCTCTCCTGGTGCCCGAAGCCTGGTCGGAGGTACCCAATCACCCACAGGTGTCAGGAACACACTGCATCCTCGAATCAAACCCAATCCGATCAACTCCTATTCTGTAAGGGCTCGAATGTTCGGCCCGAGCTTCCTCGAGTAACGTCAGAAATACCAAGAGTACTAGCAGTCCGCTGCGCCCACACCACAGCAGCTGAAGGGGACGGATCCCCTCTCCTACAGTCTTCTGGTCATGTGTTTAACGAAGTCTACAAGACTCCAAGTTCGGAGACCGGACACCGTTCTACCAGAGGAGGTAGTAGTTTACGTCAGATCATATCATCCTGTCATGCACCGCCGAGATTCCCGCCGACACTTCTACACTGAAAGGGACCTCCATATGAGGCATTAAAATTGCGGTAAAATGTAGGTACAGGAAATTGGGGGGATGTAATTAATGTACCCAACATTCACGTGGATACCCGGGGAAATACCTGAAAACCCCATAGATGAGGTAGGGTGGCCACGGGAAACGAACCTAGGCCTCCCAAATGCGGGGCACAGACGAAACTGACTGAGCGTCACGCTCTGGTCTCTGGACTCATTTGAGCATCATTTCATTGATCGTCAGATATTTTTGTGTGTGTGTACATTACGTCCTCCAACGTTGAGTCATATCGGACTGTGAATGAATTGGGTGAAATGATGTTCAAATGAGTCTCAAATGGGGCTTAGAGTTACCCAACATTCGTCTTAAAGGATAAGGGATAACCCTGGAAAAACCTTACTCAGGTAACTCACCCTGACCGAGATTTGAACTCGGGGCCTCTTGAACGTGAGGCAGACATGCTACCATCCACCCTGCCGAGGCGGGCAAAATGATGAAGATGATGATGATGATGATGATGATGATGATGATGATGAGAAAAGTGCTCTCAGATTGAGAATTCATATTGTCTCCAGGCCATTGTTGATTGGAGGCGGTGCGGGCAACGAGATCAAAGATACGGCAGTGCAGTGCGGAGATAAAAGATTGCCGAAATGGTTGGCCTTTGTTCTAGCCGGGTCTCGATTGTTTGAGACATTTCTGGAATGTTAGTAAACTACAAAAAGGCAGCCCGCCCGCCAAAGTGGGGTCAGTCGGTAACTGAACGCGTGCGGGTAAGCAGCTGTGTTTGTTGACCATGTATGTTGTATTGTGTATGTGTACGAAGCGTATTTCGAAGGAAATAAAGTGCAATTTTTTGTGTTTTTAACCTGGACTTTTGATTTCACGAACCAACAAAGTCACAATATACACGTATACAGGTACTGATATACAAGTATTTTATTCCTTGCTATAGTCTGTTATATATTTGTTGTTTTTTTACATTCTATCATATATGTTTTGTATTGTTGACCACATGACACACATTTACAATCCACATTTGGTTCGTGAAAGCTTTTGATAATACAAATGTTATGGTGAAAGCCCTGTAGTGAAAGTCTTGTTGTCACATGTCTCGGTTTTCTGTATTCTCTGGTCCAGCTAACATCCATCATGGCTGTTGTAGAAATCCAAGTCTATCACTTTCTTCTTTCCGTCCATGATGTTGATCAGTTCCTGGTATGGTCCTGTTGATGGTAGATTTTTATGTAATTTTACGTCCTCCAACGTTAAGTTATATCGGACTGAACGAAATGGGTGAAATAATGCTCAAATGTGTCTAGTGTCCACGGAGCTTAGAGCTATCCGACATTCGTTTTTAAGGATAAAGGAAAACCAGAGAAGAAACCTTATCCAGGTAGCTCACCCTGACCGAGATTCGAACTCGGGACCTCTTTAACGTGAGGCAGTCACGCTACCATCTACGCTACCGAGGCACGCCTGGTGATGGTAGGCAATGTTGTAGTCTGATGTCTTCTATGAAATAAGTCGTCAGATATGATTAGACGTTGGAGGACGTAGGTTTAAAAGTGACTGTAATACAAATGAAAATAACAGTTTTTTAGTTGAGGTTCATATCTTAAAGGTTCAACGAAATTCATACATTGGTTCGTATCTGTAAAGGTACATTATGTTAATATATTTTTCTGAAAACTGGGAAGTTTTAGCTTACAATAAAACCAAATCGTTTATTAAGCAGTCATTAACACACCAGACTTCAGGCCTACCTACAACGTTTGTTGCTGTGTACAGGTGTTACAGAATAAAGCAGATATATCATTAAAACTCAAACTTGGAGACAGAAACAGACCTGTTTACAGAGTACGCCACTGGTATCGATTCGCCTATCATCGCAAAATTCCATTTATCCTTTACGTTTGTTTCTCTTTTCCATTCGGGAGAGAAAGCGCATCGTACCTGGGTTTAATTTAAATGTTTACTTTGCCAGGGAAAAAAAGGTAATAAAAATACTGTGAAATTGGAAGAGCAGATTAATTGTTTACATACAGCGGAAAGGGACAAAGAAAATATCGCTTGCGATATAGAGCAGTACTGCGCATGCGCGCGAGCAAATCCGCTGAGCATTTATTGAAATATTCATACGTACATCTGGATGTTGCAGTCAGAGCATCTTAGATTCTGGAAATATAGTGAAAACGTTTTCGTAAGAATATTAACTATGTATTCTTAAAGTTCAAACTGCTCTGTTACACACACACACACATGCACCTTCCTGCACTTTCTTTTCTTTTAATACTTACCACACAAACCTGGAACAAAAGATCCTATATAACTTTACAGAAAATACGTGTTTTTGGACTTATGGAATCTAAATAAATTTTTAGCTATACAATGATGTGACTTCCTATATCCATTATTGTCGAATGTTCTATAAAATGCCTCTTGATCAATCTAATTTGTGTGAATTGGCCCAATCTATTTAGAAATAAGTGTTATTACATATTTCTAGTAAGTACAATGGCAAGAAGAGAACGCAATTAGGTTAGGTAAAAGTCAAAACTTTTAGGCCCACTTCTGCGTTCTGTAGATTTAAATATCTCCCTTGCATTCCAGATGTCTCGAATTTGAACCTCGGTTAGGGTGAGTTAAGGTATTTTCCGGTAAAACAAATGTCGTCTACGGTTAACCTCTTTGGACTCCAGGCTAACTTTTTCTACTCATCCATCCTTTTTTATATGACCTACAATGTCAAAGGACATCAGACCTAAAATTCAATATTGTGACTGCGTGGGTTTGTAGATTCTAAAATCTGAAATCTGGTTGCAGAAATTTTGAATAAATTTTACTGCGGTCAAAAGACTTGAAACTGAAAATCAGATTTTTTATAGTAATTTACGTCATTCCTTAAAAAAGAATGAAAAAGAAACGAAATTCATACAGAACTGTGTAGTTTTTTGTGTGTCTCTGTCTACTGTTAATATATAACAAGAAGGGGTGGGGAAACCGGATAAATACCAATATTTACATTTAAGTTCAGAATTTTTTCAACAAGGTTTTCAAGAAGATGCTCCCGCAGAGTACTCTCGCAAAGTAATCTATACAAGGGAACATTTTACAAAAGTTGTATTTTATAAAAATAGTATTCATAATTTAAATAAATTAATACAGATATATTAGAGCTTCCATGATATATGACATTTATATCTAGACTTTATAATAAATGAATTTTATTTAACTAGAAAACTGTAAGATACATACAAAATCTTAGTATACGAAAATATGTAGGTTAAAGAACACAATATGCAAACTTATCTTTATTATTTTTAAGATATTATTTAGTAGCATTGGTTTAAATTTTATAAACTAAACTCTTTTCCACAGTAGAAAATCGCTATTCAATTTGTTTTCTGGTCGCCACGCAAAGAGAATGAAACTTAAAATAAGTCAAATAATGATCAACTCCTTAAACATCTGACTATCGCTTAAAGACTACTGTATTCCCATACCCCTCATGTAACAAAAGTATCTCTAAAATGTATATCTCGATTAATATGAATTAAATAGAAGAATGTGCAACAAATTCATTATTGAAAGTCAGTACAGCAGCTAAAACCACAGCAGGCTGTGTCCAAATCTCTACCAAACCTGTACAAACAGGAAAAAGGAAAAGTCAGTAGCAGAGGACAAATATAAGAGAGCAGGAAGAAGAGAAACAGCAGAACTAAACAAACTCCCAGGGTCGAGTTTAATTTCCTTTGAAGGTCCTCTACAAACTCAGCACAACTTTAATTTTTAATCCTTTCAGAAATTAACAGAACTCCTGCGACAGAATTTACACTTGTGTTATAATGGCAGAGTCAAATACCACCGCTACCCTATCTCCCCCTGTGTGTGACGTCACCTGTTGATTATTAAATATTTTATGTTTTACCTTACACTCCTGTCTCTCGCCCCAATTCCTGGATGTACAGTATCTGTGAAAATGTAATTCCAAATTTAACGCGTTATTAATCCTGTAGTATTAGTGGTGCTAAAGATACGGTTTGTGTCCCACCTTTGTGGCGTGGTGGTAGCGTGTCTCAAGTTCAAGCGGTCCCTAGTTCTAATCTACGTCACGGTGACTTATCTGAATAAGAGTATCTGGGAACTCTAAGCTCTGTGCACCCTGAACTCATTTCAATATTTATCACTTCAGTAGTCGTCAGATATGACTTAACGTTGGAGGTTTTTCCTTAACCCAAAAGATGAATATGTGGTAAGTCTAAGGTTTATATACCCTGGACTTACTTGAACACAATTTCATTAATCATCCAATATGAGTTACAGCTTTTCCCTTATATTGAAAAACGATGTTTGGTAACTCTAAGCTCCATGTCCTCTGAGCTCATTTGAACATCATTTCATTCATCGTCCAATATGACTTAACGTTTGAGGTTTTCTCTTATCCTGAAATACTTAGGTCTAGTAACTGTAAGCCCTATGTAATCTGTACTCATTTGAACATCATAACATTCATCGTCCGATATGACTTAACGTTTGAGGTTTTCGCTTATCCTGAAAGATGAATGTCTGGTAACTCCAAGTTCCATGTACTCTGTACTCATTTGAACATCATTTCATTCATCGTCCGATATGACTTAACGCTTGAGGTTTTCGGTTATCCTGAAAGATGAATGTCTGGTAATTCTAAGCTCTATGTACCCTGTACTCATTTGAACATCATTTCATTCATCGTCCAATATGACTTAACGTCTGAGGTTTTCTTATTACCCTGAAATACTTATGTCTAGTAAGTGTAAGCTCTATGTATCCTGTACTCATTTGAAAATCATTTCATTCATCGTCTGACATGAATAAACGTTTGGGGTTTTCGCTTATCCTGTAAGATGAATGTCTGGTAACTGTAAGCTCCATGTACCCTGTACTCATTTGAACATCATTTCATTCATTGTCCAATATGACTTAACGTTTGAGGTTTTCGCTTATCCTGAAATACTTATGTCCAGTAACTGTAAGCTCAATACCCGGTACTCATTTGAACATCATTTCCTTCGTTAACTTCGCACCTACTGCTGCCGGAATCATCGTTTTTTGGTGTCTTACAACATGGAAACCTAAACTTTTCCGTTGTTCCGAAAGTGGCCGTTGTATGTTATGCAGTTTTCTATACTTAGAGAATGTTTAATTTGAAATCCGATTCAGTTTCCCTTTGGTTGATATATTTTAGTTTTCTTTTGGCGCATTTGCATTGCTTTTGTTATTTATTTCATAGGTTTGCCGTACAATCTCTCCCCAAATAGTGCTGCATTGCTTTGAGTATTGTCTCATGTATCCGCCACTGCAAGTGCCGCCACTGACGCGACCAGGCACCCTCTCCTTCATGCACGGTAAAGTTTGAAGTGGAAGGAAGCGCCGTGATGAAAGTGGAATTACTGCGCCTCTACCTTAGTGCCACACGTGGAATGACCGCTAACGAGATGAAAATATCTCGACCTTCTTCTTTTCTGTGTCCCAGCATTAAAATGGTCAGTTATTCCCTTATTCACGATATTTCTGTATCTAGAAAACTTTTACTGCCTCACCTATGACATTAAGGCAAGGCTCAAGCTGGGAGCATCATCTCGACCTGTGCCTAGGCCCTTGACGGAGGCAAAGGGAGAGAGTGATGAGGTGAAACGGTGGTCGGCGCTGAGAGGAGTCGGCATATAGGGCGGCATCCGTAATACTTATAGGTCGCAACAGTGCTTCTTGAACACTGTGAAGTTTAAATGAAAGCTTCGATGCGAGTGTCTTGCCTGTTTTCCCTGGCCTTCAGTGGCAGTAACATCTCATTGCTATGACTACACGCTCAAGTATCACTGATTTTTATCATGTTTCGTTACTCAAAGAAGTCGTGAAGCATGCCATTATTCGCCAGCTGCTTAGAATCACGCAGTCTAGCGTACAAGGTTTCGAAAACACGCACTACACTGTAGCAGCATTCCTACAGTCTTATTTTTAAAAGAAGATACTTGAAGGTCATCTGTTTCTCCACGAGGGTGCTTCAATTTTTCCATCAGATCCCCTTTCTTTATCCGCTCAACACCCGAAACATAAACAAGGGTTCGAGTTATTCCACCTCAATAAAAATATGCAGTTAATCTGTATTAGCCTACTTTAAAACAGAAATGAGTTGATCACACTTTCACATGTGTGAGTTCTTTTAAATAATGGTTTGCACTGTGTAACTAATATCCCATACTTACCGTTATTGTTGCTATGCATCGTAAGTTGTCATTCCCGCACAATGCGCGTGCATCGCCTATATGTGTTTCTATGGAGCCTCCTTCCCACCCTCTCGAAATGGATTGAGAGATTGATACTCACGAGCTTGCCCCCAATACTGGGAGACTTTCAAGCTATTCCCGACCACCAGTTTGGATTTCGTGCTGGGCAATCGACAGTCCAGCAGATGCTGCGTGTGGTAGAAACCGCTGCCCTGGGTTTCCAGGAAGGTCTTCTCTACGACATGGCATACTGATCCATCTTGGGTTCTCAACATACATGATCAACATCATACATAGCTTCCTATGACACTGCACCTTTCAAGTCACAGTCGCGGGAAAAACATCAACACTAAGACCCGTGAGGGTGGAGTCCCCGAAGGCTCTGTACTATCCCCCACCTTATTCAATGTCTTTATGGCAGATTTCCCCACAGATCCACGAGTCGAAATGACACAATACCGTGACAACGTGCTTCCGTTCTGCAGAGACAAACACACTTTCAGAGCTTTCAAACCCTTACAAAGACACCTCCGCCTCACACAATAGTGGTGTCGGCGTTGGCGGATGCCCATTAACCCGTACAAAAGCCACGCCATACTTTTACAAAGCGCCACACCCCCGGAGACTGCCCCAAGTTCAGTTCCGAGGCCGAAGGATAGAGTGGACTCACTCCGTCCAGTGGAGTAAAATTGGACAGAGGTTTAACTTTTCGCCAGCACATCATGGACTTCTCGGCAAAGGTGCAGGGAACAATTGCTTCCCTATATCCAATGCTGGGATCGAGCTTGATGCCGGTTGGTCTGAAGTGATACATCTTCTGAGCGTTGGTAATCCAAGTGATGCTATATGCCTGCAGGATCTGGGGCATGGCCGCAAATAGCTGCCTGGCATGGCTTCAACGTGCACAGAATAGAGGACTACGATCAATCCATTTTGTGGGTCAATATTTTCCTACCAGTTTGCTCCAGGAAGCCTTGAGTTTTCCTTACGTGGAGAATGAAATTAGGCGCCGGAGATCATCCACGAGGATACCATCAACAATTAGTAAAAATGATACAATGCTTCTACTTCCAAACAAAAATAAATGTGAGGAACAATGGTAAAATTTCTAAAAAAGTTCTTACTAATCAGGGTGTCAGACAAGGATGTACTTTATCACCTACACTTTTTAGTATTTATATTGATAACCTAGTGTGCAAATGGAAGCAGCTAGTGAATGTAGGTTTTAAAATTTCAAATAAAAACTTTTAAAATATTTTATTGTTTGCTGACGACCTAAATATTATATAAAATAGCCAGTCTGCCCTGCAAAAGTCTATTTTTAAACTTAGTGAACTTTGTAAGCAATATAACATGAAAATTTCTTTTATAAAATCAAAGGAAATGGCATTCATTGGGAAAGAGCCAATTAGAACAAAAATAGTTATAAATAATCGTTGCGTTGAACAGGTAAGCCATTTTAACTACTTGGGAACAGATGTTAGTTATGACAAGGAATATGATGTCTACAATAAAATATGCAAATTTCAAAGAGTGTGTGGAACAATAAATAGAACATTTAGAAACAAAATACGTAAAGAAACAAAATTAAAGTTCTACGAAGTCATGGCTGTACCTATACTGACATACGGAAGTGAGACATGGACGTTAACTAAAAAGCAGCAGAGTAAAATACAGGCTTCAGAAATGAAATTCTTGAGAAGTGTGAAAGGATGCACGAAGAGGGACTTAATAAGAAATGAAAATATAAGAGAAGAGCTGGACACTTTTAGTATGAATGATGGGTTAAAAGATCTCAAACAAAAATGGAAGGAACATGTTGAAAGAATGCCAGATAATAGACTTACAAAACAAATATTACAGTATCATCCTAAAGGTAGGAGATCGGTGGGCAGACTCAGGAAACGATGGCTGGAGGACTTTGAAGGCAGAACAGGCACTTGATTGCCTAAGCCATGAAGTGAAGAAGAAGAAGAAGAAATTATTATCCCACCAGACGTCCTATTACCCCGCATGGCTTGTGGGTACCCGAGATAACCCAGGAGATAATCCTAACAGCAGCTAAAGATGAGCTTCACATAATTCTTCTAAGCTGTTTGGCATCAAAATTTTCAACCTAAAAATTTTTAAAAATTAGGAAACCAGGGTGCAAGATTTTACATCCATTCCTACAACCTGGGGTACATAAGATTTGTTACCTCGAAATAATCTCTACCTAAAGACCCACAACCCATCCTACAACACTACGGCCGCGCTGTGGCTCAGTGGTTAGACCGCTTGGCCCTCACCAAGGCGGCCCGGGTTCGATCCCAGGCGACCGCAAAGTGAGATTTGTGGTGGACAACACGGCGCTGGGGCGGGTTTTCTCCGGGACCTCCGGTTTCCCCCGCCATCTCATTCTCATTCCACCGGTGCTCCATCTTCATCTCATGTATCATCAGTGTCACCCCCTGCGGTGCCGTATGTAGTAAAAGCGGGTGTTAAACACTACAAATTCATTCATTCAATCCTACAACACCCCGAAAAGAAATACCTTACCTGTGGTTAAACCCTTAACGGGTGGACACGCAGTAAAGACCTTCTGGCTTTATACAGTCAGCCAGCACTTCGGTTGGTTGGTCGGTCGGTCAGTTAAATTAACAGGCAGAACTGGTTTCTTGAATCTAAGTAGCTGTAAAACTGTGACGCAGCAACGCGGATGTTGGCGACTACATTTCGGAAATGTATCTACAGCAACTAAAATAATGTTTGACTTGAAATTTCTTGTTTTTATTTGGCTTCTCCATGAAATTCTTAGGGTAGCATCACTGCATTGCAAGCTTCACCACGGGAAGTAGTAATAAAATCATTTCTGGAAACGTTTATGCTTATTTAAATGATATACAAGTACAGAATTTCGTAACAATATTTGGTAGAAGAATGAGAAGGGAAAGTCATGTGAAGTTTCTACATATTGTTGCCCAGTGCCTCAAGTCTCATTGTTTGTACGGAATGAAGAGTTCCTCTAAGTGGATAAGCAGTGAAACAGATAATATCGACAACATGAGCCAATAAAATTGGTGATGTCTGATTGGCGGTCGGTCTGTCGCCTTGAGCAATGTTTACCGTGCTGGCGTGCGCACGCGCAGTAAACAAGAGTGACGCTGTGTACAGCCTTTTGTTGACGGAGTGTGTGGCCATGAAATTGGTGGCGCGCGAGATCAAACTACCGTGAAATGAAGGTTCTGTACATATAATTTCACTGTAACGAGGACCTGGGGACTCTGATAATGGTAACAATATCGTATTAGATGCTCTCTTGTTTTCCCTATGCGGTGTCATGGGCCAGTGTGTGCGTTTATAGGCCATAAGCGTGAAAATAAATACGTTAATGAACAGGGAGTGACTGTCATGTATAGAAATATTCGCTGTTAATAGCTCTAAAATACCGGCCACTAAATCACCGTGACAACCGATGATGACAACATCTGACTGCACGCGCTTAAACACAACTGTCAAACTTTGCATGTAACAAAACACGTGATATATTGCTCTCCTAGGACTTAAACTAACCAGTCTTATAAAAATATACAATTCAATGTATATTCAATTCCACAATGTCTATTAGTTTATAATTTATTATCGTCATTAGCTCCGCGGATTAAAAGTGTTAAGGGGATTCAGCAGCAAAAACCCCAAATCCAGCAATTTTCAACCAATCTTGCTGAAATTTTTACCACGTAGTTCTGATGCATAGTGGATACAGTATTAAAAATTTAGTTCTTATATATTCAATAGTTTTTGAGTAATTAATTTGTGAATTTCAAAATTTGGCCAAAATTCAAATCGCTCCACGTGATGAAAATTTTCAAAATTTTAATTTTTCTATTCATTAAAATTTTCAGATAGTTATGAAGAAAAGATCTATCTTATAAATTTTCTTATACTGCCGCTAGTTCCAGAAGGAAAAGAAATTAGGTATGGAGCAAACAAAAAAGCCAAAAAATGATAAAACATTTTATTTTTATATCAATAACTTTAAAAATATAATGAATATTAAAAATTCATATGATAGAAAACTTTGTTTGCTTTCTAAGAACATGTGTTGAAAATTTTAGAGGGACTGAATCAAAACTGCATCGTGTGGAACATTTTGAATGACAAAAAATGTTGAATAAACTATAATTTAGTAAAATGCAAAACCTTTTCCTTCTCAGCTATATGCCTTGAAGCAGACTAAAACCCTCCAGATAGATAAGTTGGACTCTCTTGCCTATTCCTTCTCTCTTCTGCAGCAGTGTTCTTCAATTTTAGTTTCCTTCTGGATGTTTTAGAAGTTACCTTCTCAGAAATTCCTGAATAAAGTAAGCGTAATTGGCCCTTCCTTTTACTAATTTTTAGAGATGCTGGTGAAATCTGTGTCCATTATGTCTGACTGCAGCTTGAGTGAGGCAGAACAACCAAAACTGAATTCACTGATGGTTGATGTCACAGCAACCTGAAGTCTCTTCTTTGAAACAAATATTTATTTTGGGCAATTATGTCATATCATGTTATGTAAACTTTCATTTGCATTTTGTGTCTTACCCAATGTAAATCTCCTTAGGATTTCATCTGATGCCAGCCTTTGGTACACAGGCATTAGTTTTCTTACCACATCAAGACTCAAGTATGTTCCCATTGTTGTGTTATGTTTAGGTGTTTCTTCCCATGTATCGTTTAGCCTATTCATGATCCTAACAATGTACACAGTCAACAGAAGGTCAGTTGTTTCAAAGATTGTTTTATCTATAACCTATGTAACAGTTATATGCACGTTTTGATGTATAAAACACCTTTATAAATGTTAAATGGCACACTAAAACTCATCAATTATACATAAACAGTATGTAGTTTTACGAGAAACGCAACAAAATCACGGCCAAGTTAGAAACTCAAAAAAAGCAAAAATATAAACACCATTATTTGCTTTCAATGTATGCAGCCATTGTTTTGTTTCCATGGTGTCACATCTTGTAAGAAATAACCATCATACCAACACATAAAATTCCACCAGAAACTTTGCCCGTTAATTTCAAGTGTAGTAATTTAGTACATTCAATCGAACTCAAATGACAGAATTCTGTGAATTTCAAGGGAAGGCATACAGCTGTGCATGGGCATTGATATTGTCATGTGAGGGTATTTAAATGCCTGAAACTCATAAATTTAGTTTTATTATGATACTCTAAGGTTCAAAGTATTTTATTAGCTCAAAAACAAAAATATTATTGTCCCCATATTTTTAGCCAATTTCGGTGCTGCATTCCCTTAAAGGCTCAAAAAGGCTTGGACCTACAGCAGATTTTTGTATCTATGTCCCTAAATGGGAAGCTCCTAAATGGAGAGAGGGTGAGCTGAGAGGATACTAAGGGTGTCCACCTGAGGAGAGTCGACAGCAGTGGGCAGAAACCCCAAGACTTCTGATGGTAGCACGTTACAATCCTGCAAACAAAACCCATCTTAAGGAGGGTCTCTTTAAATGAATCTGAGAGGGATGTGATACATAAATGTAATTCCTAAGACTCAGAAAATCTTTTGTGTAATATTGTCATTTTAGGATTTTGAACAATTTTGTCCAAAATGTTACTCCCAGTATGTGTTTCAAATGGGAAGAGCTCTCGCCTGTAGCCAATCAGATGAGTTATATCCTTCACCGTTGTCACCTCGTTACCCCCACTCTTTTTATATTTCCCTCTCTATCTCTCTCTCATACACTTGCGAGTATTCGTGGCGCTAGACGTAAGGGAACACAAACTGAATTTTACAAAGTTTTATAATAATAAACTTGTTGAAATCACGATTGCAACATGAATATTCGTATATTAAGCAAATGTTTTGAATATTTAGTTTAAAATTAATTATAGTTTATGAATTACTTATTCTTCTAATCCAACGAAAATACCAGAGGTACAGATGTTTTTTTCTTTATCTTGAAAAGTGCAGAGCGATGCGCAGTGTTATCTGGACGAGTTCACCTCAGAACGGTTGCAACTGGAGGGGAGGGCAGGTCAGTTGCGTACCAGTTGCGAGCAACTAAACACGTGCAGAGCTACTCGGTAACACTACAGCTTGTTTCAAAATGTACTTGTCTCCTGGATCCAAGAAGGCATTTATAAATGACGCCTCCTAGCAGCACACTAGGAAATAAAGTGCTACATTTAATAACACGAGAAGTAATAACCAATATCCATAGATTTATAAAAAAGGAACAATGGTCTGGGTCAGCTATAAAAATCTGGGGAAGGGTATCTGAGGCAACAGTTGTGGCTGAAAGCAGTTTAGGAGAATTATGAAGGAAAGAAAAGCCATTGGTGCTAGTGCAACAACGTCCTTCTCTATGCCCAGTAAACAAAGATTAAGAACATGTACAAAATCTAATTTGGATGTTTTAATTCAGAAGTAGTTAGGCCAACTATGAAAAATTTTTAAAGCACAGGAAAACAAAGACCAACTTTGAAGAAAGTGCTTATGAAGCTAAAAGTTCTACTGACTTACAAGGCAGTGTCTGAACATTAAGAAGAGTTCTTTTGAAGCTAGGATTATTTGAAGAAGAAAAACACTAAGCGCCACAGACAAATTTTAATCGAACATCGCACCATACGTGCAAAAGCTTAAGTATTTACGTAATATTCGGAGATATCGAAGTGAAGTTTATATAGTTTATATGGATGAAACTTATATAAATACAGCACATACTGGACCATATGCCTGGAGTGAAATACGTTACAGGGACTCTGCAGCGATATAGAAAGGCCGACAGTTGTTTATCATGCCTGCTGGAGGAGCACAGGCAATTTGTTCCAAATGCCGATGTACTATTTAAGATCCAACAAAAGCATGGAGATTACTACCATAGTAAGAATTACAACTTAGTTTGTAAGAGCTGCAAAACTCGCTTCGAGAATGAAATTTGTTTTTAGATACCTTATGCACCGCCCTCCCCTCTCGTAATCTTACACGTGGGACGCATTGTGGCGATAGGAGCACTATCCCCACCACAGTTGCTACTCATACCTACCGCGCAGGATTCCTGTCAAGATAAAATAATACATCTGTACTTCCGTATAACTGTGAATGTTACTTACGTTAATAGACTATTCGTCATTGTCATTGTCTTCATCGTCTGAGTACTGCAAATTTATGATGATAGGTACCTAAATCTCGTTAGGTGCTATTTCTTTCTAAAATTCGTCTTCTTGTAGTTTTTCTGATGTCTTATGCAGTTTTCCCTGTCTTGTGTTCCTTGTCAATTTCTTCGTGAATAAGTCGTTCGTCAGTCAGTTTAAACATATTATTTGTGTTTGCAACATAATTTAAGCCCGCATTAGCTCTACTGGATTGTTCTAGAACTAGTAGGGGGGAGGGAAGGTGGATCGCGTCTCATTGATCCAGCTGATACACTTTTTCATGGAAGAGAAACTGAATAATGCTGCCTTAAACTCTCTAGAGTAAACAAGGATTACGAACGTTTCATAAACAAAGATATAATGTGACCAGACACGTTCTGCCAGACTAGCAAGAAGTGTATCGTTTCCTCTCATCGAATTTAACAAACACCTTGGCTTATTCAAAGTACATATTTCTTTTATCACGTCATGTCAAATGTTTACGTTACAGTTCTGAGTAATTACAAATATACGTTCACGCATACATGCCAACCAATAATGATATTCATTACAGTGCTTACGTCGCAATGTATTGTTATAATATAATGGTATCTAATTTATTTGTATTAGGAAAATTATTTGAGCTAAAGTCATGGGGTATTTACTGTTATGTTAAATACATTACTCTCTCCTTCCACATGGAAGGAAATATGAATTTTTGTCTTATCGTGAATAGTATTTATTAGAAATTGTTTGGTTTGGCGCTGGTCACACACCACTTAGGGGGAATGCAATACAACATCGCGGTACTCTGATTGGTTGTCCACCTAGTAGTGCTCAAGGAGAAACCACTTCCCATTTGAAACATAATAAGCGATTGGCAACTATTTTAATGAGCGAATATGCATAACTTGGAGATGTTCCATTAAGGGCAAGGGCCTCCTACTAGTGGGGAGCCCACTACGTGTTCCTCACGCGATAAGCTATGCAATATGGAGTTTATTTGCCGCGTTGGTGTGACATGTCTAGAATTGGGGTCATTTGTCTATAGTATACATTCACTTCACTACAACAATTTTCACGTACCTGGACGGTTTCTGCCTGGGTTGATAATGTTGAACCAGTGGCTGCCTGCTATAGCCTTGACGTTGGCCGCTCTGCCTCTTAGTCTGCCTATGTATGGGTCTCACATCGTGGTGTACTGCGTCATCGTGAAATCTGGCCAGATAATTGCCCCAGATCCTTTTAATCCTGTCGATCGTTTGATGCTGAACTTATCAGAAGGCACTCACCAGAAGCTATGTCTTTGAGGGACATACTCAAGATACATGTTCCTTTGTCATTACATGTATGTAATGACGTTTGTTTTCGACATACAGAAGAGCTTTTTGTATCTGTGCCTCAAAATCAGAAATTCTTCGGGAGGAAGAAGTGAGGTGACACGATACCAAGCAGTCGCACTTGAGGAAAGAAGGAAACAGAGGGCGAGAACACCCCAAATTCAAATGGCAGTAATCGTGTAACTAACAGCTAATTTTATGTGGATCATTTTAAATGGATCTAGGAGACGAATGAAAAATATGATTACACAATATTCAACGAACGTTTCTGGTGTACTAATAATTTTAGGACTATTGAACAATTTTGTCTACTCTCTAGGGTTTGACAAACTTAAAATTATTTTAAAATTCAATGCAGTAACAGCGAATATATGGGAAACAGTCAACACTCTGTGGAGCAAAAGAAAATCTTTTCAAGATTTCGCCGTGGCCTAGTGCTTCCTCCGGTTTCCCCAGCCACCATTCTACCAATTACTTCATCATTCATGTTTTGTATTATTCACTTTGTCCTTATACTATTACCCATTTCTTTTGGTCTCATCCACTAATCGGGCTCAGCTCTCAACCCTGGTTCCTCTCTCAGGCTCAGAGCTTCGGCTTCCCTCGCCCCGACTTCCCGGGCTAAGTGTAATCTGGGTCTCCTCACACAGGTATCGGTGATTTAATGACAGAAAAAATAGAAATAATCTACTATTTTTCTGTAATAAGATATACTTTCTTACAGTTTACCGCTTATACAAGTTATTCATAATGAAGACGTGATAAGAGAATATTCCAAGAAATTTCAAATAAATATCAAGAAAATAAATTAAACATATCGTATGCTAATAATATGTGATGGATCCGTTTGGAGGTGCACAGTACTGTGTTGAAGTGTTTCTCATGGTTTGAAATATGTAGCATGTGGACTTAACAACTTTTAACTTAAAATGGATGAAAAGTTGTTAAGTCACTTGACTTAGCAGCTTCTGATTCTTATGTTAGAGTTTTTCCATTATGCAATATTATAATATGTGGGCATTGATAAACGATTAGTTTATCTTCATCAATACATATCTACTATGTACTAATCCATTATGCTCTTCATGGATTGACATACAACATTGTCATCAAACATCAATCCATTTCTACTACATCATCTTCTACATCACTTCCATATCTCATTGTGTCATAAAATGTGGTACCTTCTGGCAGAGTGACATGTTCCAGTATTGAACGAACATCGTAATATTTTGCTTTCTTAATCTTCCGAAGCCCATCTGGTGTGTTTTGTCACACTATCACATGCATTGTGTAAGGCTTGTAACCTCACTACTCTCCTGAAAAGAGACTGGGGACGATAAAGTGAGGAAGACACTGTGTGACGAACTTCTGATATACATCCTCTTTGGAAATACACCCCAACCCCCCGGATTAAAGTGAATTCAGGAACACTTCTTACAGGAACATGGTCGAGGACATCTTTGAAGTCAATAACTTCAACAACTGGAGTGTCATCATCTTCCCCGTTATCGCTCAGTGGACGTTTGACATTGACAACATCAATGGGCTTCTTCTGTAGTGAATCTTTGATCAGCTTCACCCATGTTGAAGGGGGTTAAAACTTTATCCACTGATAGCTTGATTTTCTCAGTATTGACAAAAATTCTGTCAATAGGCATGCAAGAGTGCCCTGGTGTTGTGAAGTTCAGATACACTTTATGAAAGCGCACTTGAGGAATGTCTAAAAATGTCTATTATCTAAATGTCTAAGTCTAAAATGTATCGACAGCAGATATCAAAGAGTTTGGGTGGCATAGTGTTGTTGCACAACCAAACGGCTAATGCGGCAACTACTTGACTTAACAACATCTAACTGGAAATGACTGACTTAACAACTTTCATTTCTGAGATTGATACCCATTCAAAATGCCAGGTCCAGAATATGTTCAACCTAAGATCTTCTGATCCGCATGTCTTTTAGCATTATTACAGAAATGGTATTCAATGTGCTTAACAACTTCTGAATCTCAGTGTTTCAATTGATAAGTTAAAATATATATTTTTCCTTATTAAATACCTTGATCTAAATCTTATTCTTATTCTTCACTTCAGGAATGAGGCATTCCTGCCTGTTTAGTCTTTGCATTCCATCAACTATTCCCATCTTCTTCTAGGACGTCCTACATCTCTTGTTCCACGAGGATTGCATCTTCTTATTAAAACTGGTACTCTTTCTTCATCCATTCCACTAATATGTTCTCTCCATTTCTGTATATCCTCTTCTGCTTTGTCATGTAATTTATATACCCCTAGTTCCTCTCGAATAGTTTCATTTCTTATTAAATCTCGTCTAGTACATTCTTTAACTCTTCCTAAGAATCTCATTTCTGCTGCTCGTATCTCTTTCTTTTAATATCCAGGACTTACTTCCATATACAAGCTAGCAACTGCCACCGTTACATAAAATTTTAACCTTTTTTTCTTTCCTTGACTTGATTTTCAATGTTGTGACCATAGTTCCACCATATCTGCTGAAACTTGTTTATTTTTTCTATGCCCTTATCTAAATCAAAGCTTACATCACAGACCAAATTCGAAAGCAGTTCCAGGAATTTATATTTAATCCTTATTTTCGATCTTACAGTATATTTTTCTCAATGTGCCATTGTCTTCCTTTCCCAGCAAACAAGCCCTATACATGGAACGTTGAAGCCTTTCTTCATTTTCTTGTCTTATTGCTACATCATCACCAAAGAGTATCACACTTTTTATTTCTGTTTAGTTGCATTCCTTCGTCCACTTGTTTTTTCCAAGATTTTATCATATCGTCCAAGTATATACATGGGTGGCCTGAAAATTTTCGGACCTAACAAACTTACAAGACATTTTTCAAACATTTTTTTCAAAATAGTCTCCTTGTAACTCTACACAATTCCTCCAGCGATGCTCCCATCTCTGTAACCCGATCAAATAGTACTCGGCGTTTTTCAACATAGTCTCCTTGTAACTCTACACAATTCCTCCAGCGATGCTCCCATCTCTTTAACCCGATCAAATAGTACTCGGCGTTTTTCAACATAGTCTCCTTGTAACTCTACACACTTCTCCCAGCGATACTCCCATCTCTGTAACCCGTCCAAATAGTACTCGGCGTTTTTCAACATAGTCTCCTTGTAACTGTACACAATTCCTCCAGCGATGCTCCCATCTCTGTAACCCGTCAAATAGTACCCAGCGTTTTTCAACATAGTCTCCTTGTAACTCTACACAATTCCTCCAGCGATGCTCCCATCTCTGTAACTCGTCCAAATAGTACTCGGCGGTTTTCAACATAGTCTCCTTGTAACTCTACACACTTCTCCTAGCGATGTTCTCATCTCTGTAACTCGTCTAAATAGTACTCGGCGTTTTACAACATAGTCTCCTTGTAACTGTACACAATTCCTCCAGCGATGCTCCCAACTCTGTAACCCGCCCAAATAGTACTCGGCGTTTTTCAACATAGTCTCCTTGTAACTGTACACAATTCCTCCAGCGATGTTCCCATCTCTGTAACTCGTCCAAATAGTACTCGGCGTTTTTCAACATAGTCTCCTTGTAACTCTACACACTTCCTCCAGCGATGCTCCCATCTCTGTAACCCGTCCAAATAGTACCCAGCGTTTTTCAACATAGTCTCCTTGTAACTCTACACAATTCCTCCAGCGATGCTCCCATCTCTGTAACTCGTCCAAATAGTACTCGGCGTTTTTCAACATAGTCTCCTTGTAACTCTACACACTTCTCCTAGCGATGTTCTCATCTCTGTAACTCGTCCAAATAGTACTCGGCGTTTTTCAACATAGTCTCCTTGTAACTCTACACACTTCTCCCAGCGATGCTCCCATCTCTGTAACCCGTCAAAATAGTACTCGGCGTTTTTCAACATAGTCTCCTTGTAACTCTACACACTTCTCCCAGCGATGCTCCCATCTCTGTAACCCATCCAGATAGTAGTCGACGTTTTTCAACATAGTCTCCTTGTAACTCTACACAATTCCTCCAGCGATGCTCCCATCTCTGTAACTCGTCCAAATAGTACTCGGCGTTTTACAACATAGTCTCCTTGTAACTCTACACAATTCCTCCAGCGATGCTCCCATCTCTGTAACTCGTCCAAATAGTACTCGGCGTTTTTCAACATAGTCTCCTTGTAACTCTACACACTTCTCCTAGCGATGTTCTCATCTCTTTTACTCGTCCAAATAGTACTCGGCGTTTTTCAACATAGTCTCCTTGTAAATCTACACCTTTCTCCCAGCGATGTTCCCATCTCTGTAACTCGTCTAAATAGTACTCGGCGTTTTTCAACATTGTCTCATTGTAACTCTACACACTTCTCCCAGCGATGCTCTCATCTCTGTAACTCATCTAAATAGTACTCGGCGTTTTACAACATAGTCTCCTTGTAACTCTACACAATTCTCCCAGCGATGCTCCCATCTCTGTAACTCGTCCAAATAGTACTCGGCGTTTTTCAACATAGTCTCCTTGTAACTCTACACCTTTCTCCCAGCGATGTTCCCATCTCTGTAACTCGTCTAAATAGTACTCGGCGTTTTTCAACATTGTCTCCTTGTAACTCTACACACTTCTCCCAGCGCTGCTCTCATCTCTGTAACTCGTCTAGATAGTACTCGGCGTTTTTCAACGTAGTCTCCTTGTAACTCTACACCTTTCTCCCAGCGATGTTCCCATCTCTGTAACTCGTCTAAATAGTACACGGCGTTTTTCAACATTGTCTCCTTTTAACTCTACACACTTCTCCCAGCGATGTTCCCATCTCTGTAACTCATCTAAATAGTACTCGGCGTTTTTCAACATTGTCTCCTTGTAACTCTACACACTTCTCCCAGCGATGCTCCCATCTCTGAAACCCGTCCAGATAGTAGTCGACGTTTTTCAACATAGTCTCCTTGTAACTCTACACACTTCTCCCAGCGATGCTCCCATCTCTGTAACCCGTCAAAATAGTACTCGGCGTTTTTCAACATAGTCTCCTTGTAACTCTACACACTTCTCCCAGCGATGCTCCCATCTCTGTAACCCATCCAGATAGTAGTCGACGTTTTTCAACATAGTCTCCTTGTACCTCTACACACTTCTCCCAGCGATGCTCCCATCTCTGTAACCCGTCCAGATAGTAGTCGACGTTTTTCAACATAGTCTCCTTGTAACTCTACACACTTCTCCCAGCGATGCTCCCATCTCTGTAACACGTCCAAATAGTACTCGGCGTTTTTCAACATACTCTCCTTGTAACTCTACACACTTCTCCCAGCGATGCTCCCATCTCTGTAACTCGTCTAAATAGTACTCGGCGTTTTGCAACATTGTCTCCTTGTAACTCTACACACTTCTCCCAGCGATGCTCCCATCTCTGAAACCCGTCCAGATAGTAGTCGACGTTTTTCAACATAGTCTCCTTGTAACTCTACACACTTCTCCCAGCGATGCTCCCATCTCTGTAACCCGTCCAAATAGTACTCGGCGTTTTTCAACATAGTCTCCTTGTAACTCTACACACTTCTCCCAGCGATGCTCCCATCTCTGTAACCCATCCAGATAGTAGTCGACGTTTTTCAACATAGTCTCCTTGTAACTCTACAAACTTCTCCCAGCGATGCTCCCATCTCTGTAACCCGTCCAGATAGTAGTCGACGTTTTTCAACATAGTCTCCTTGTAACTCTACACACTTCTCCCAGCGATGCTCCCATCTCTGTAACACGTCCAAATAGTACTCGGCGTTTTTCAACATAGTCTCCTTGTAACTCTACACACTTCTCCCAGCGATGCTCCCATCTCTGTAACCCATCCAAATAGTACTCGGTGTTTTTCAATATAGTCTCCTTGTAGCTCTACACACTTCTCCCAGCTATGCTCCCATCTCTGTAACCCGTCCAAATAGTACTCGGTGTTTTTCAACATAATTTCCTTGTAACTCTACACATTTCTCTCAGCGATGCTCTCATCTCTGTAACCTGTCTAAATAGTACTTGACGTTTTTCAACATAGTCTCCTTGTAATTCTACACACTTCTCCAAGCGATGCTCCCAGCTCTGTAACACGTCCAAACAGTACTCGGTGTTTTTCAACATAGTCTCCTTGTAACTCTACACTCTTCTCCCAGCGATGCTCTCATCTCTGTAACCCGTCCAAATAGTACTCGGCGTTTTTCAACATAGTCTCCTTGTAACTCTACACACTTCTCCCAGTGATGCTCCCATCTCTGTAACCCATGCAAATAATACTTGGCGCTTTTCAACATAGTCTCCTTGTAACTCTACATACTTCTCCCAGCGATGCTCTCATCTCTATAACCCGTCTAAATAGTACTCCGCGTTTTTCAACATAGTCTCCTTATAACTCTACACACTTCTCCGAGCGATGCTCCCATCTCTGTAACCCGTCCAAATAGTACTCGGTGTTTTTCAACATAGTCTCCTTGTAACTCAACACACTGCTCCCAGCGATGCTCTCATCTCTGTAACCTGTCCAAATAGTACTCGACGTTTTTCAACATAGTCTCCTTGTAACTCTACACACTTCTCCAAGCGATGCTCCCAACTCTGTAACACGTCCAATTAGTACTCGGCGTTTTTCAACATAGTCTTCTTGTAACTCTACACACTTCATCCAGCGATGCTCTCATCTCTGTAACCCGTCTAAATAGTACTCGGCGTTTTTCAACGAAGTCTCATTGTAACTCTACACACTTCTCGCAGCGATGCTCTCATCTCAGTAACACGTTCAAGTAGTACTCGGCGTTTTTCAACATAGTCTCCTTGTAACTATACACACTTCTTCCATTGATGCCCCCATCTCTGTAACCCGTCCAAATAGTACTCGGCGGTTTTCAACATAGTCTCCTTGTAACTCAACACACTTCTTTCTTTCTTTCCCAGTTGGAAAAAAAAAAAAAAACAGTGTTTACTTTTCTGCAGCCACTTCCCCCTTTGCGGTCAACTGGTTGGACTGTATTTTTGTTTCGAGTGTATCCAAGTTTCATCTACAGTAATTAATCGCCGCCAAAACTCGCATTCATTGCGCCTAAACTGCCCCAACAGAGCGCTGGGAAAGTTCATTCGAACACAGTTTTGGTCTAACGTGAGCAAACGCGGCACCCAAAGCGCGGACAGCTTTCTCATGTCTAAATACTGATTTAATATGTGATAAACACGTTGTTTTACATGTCAATAACCTCTGCTATCTCTCTCACTTTAATTCGGCGGTCGTCTAGCCCCATTTGGTGAACGTTGGAGGTGTTTTTGTCCGTATTTGCAGTTTTTGGACGTCTCGAACTTTCATTGTCTCCCAACCTCTTACGGGCACGTTTAAATTCAGCTGCCCAAAATCTTATTGTGGTAAATGATGTTGCAGAGTCTCCATACACAGAATCCAACAAATCGTTGATTTGTGTAAGCATATTGCCTTTCAAAAACAAATATTTAATGACAGCTCGATACTCGATTATCTCCATTTTCATAAAAACACTCACATAAACTCACTCAAACGACTGTTAAATAACAACTGAGCGTCCAAAATGACCGAAACTTTGGTGAGTAACTTTCAACAGATTAATTAACGAAATTCACTAGCTAACATTTATGAACGTGCCTTGTTGTTGAGGCCGGAAACTTTTCAGACTACTCTGGCATTAAATAATGTGGGAGAATGGCTACATCCCTGTCTGAATCCTTGATCTACTTTTATTTCTTATGTTTTTATCGTGCTTGTACTTATGATAGTATCTACAGACCTTCACTTATTTGTACTATATGGGTGGTTTATTACCTTTTGTCCATTATGTTTCATAATCTATTTCTATTTGCAGAAACAAACGGTTTTTCGTAGTCTACAAGTGCTATGTGGGTTTTTAACTTCACATCTCATCTGTTTTTTAAAAAAAATGATTTGGAGCACATTTACCAGCACTTTTTCCAAACTTGGATGTAATTCTGGAACTCACTTTTCGTTATGGGTTCAGGAATTCATTTTTATCTCATCAATGTTGGCAAAACGACGCCGTTTCATTTTTCTCCTACCTAGGGAATGGCTCAGGCGGTTTCGTAAACTTTTATCTTCCTCAAAAAAATAAACAAAAAAAAAAACCATATATCTCGTGAAAATCCTAATTTATATCAAGATAATTTATTTTTAATTCAAGGTGCAATTACTGAGTTCATATTTCCGATATTTATACATTTCTGGTGAATATGGGAAAGGTTTTGTGGAACTCTATACATCAGATTTAACTAGGCGTTATGTTTTTGTTTTAAAATATTCAACCAAAAGACTTGCCTTCTGCAGGTGTTTCTAAAACTTGTAACTCTGGAAACAGTTACCGAAGCGTAAAGTTTCCGAACAAATGTTATTTTGTAATTTGACTTGGTTCACAAATAGAGAAGCAGTATAAAAACGTGTGTAAAATAAGCCCCTTGAACCCTCGTGAAACCCACCAAATGCCTGTTTTAATTAGCCGAAGAAGCGATCTTCCTTTGTCTCTCTTACAGCGCGGCTAATCTTGGCTGTAGCAAAATGTTCATTTCCCTATGCGACTAACAAGACAAGTGAAGCACGAAATTTCCTGCTTAGGAAGACGTAGGGGAAGAATACACAATGTTAAATGTATTTAATATTTCAAAAGACGTGAAATCCGAACCCGTTCCAAGGATATTCTGACGTAAGTAGAGCAGGCACGGTTAACGGTGGCACCCACAGACTAAAAATGTAATTATTATGCTTGTCCTCCTCTTATTTTACTGTAGTGAAGATTATCATTTGTAGAAATGGCCGTATTAGAGATTTCTTTTTCAGTACAAAGAAAATAAGAGAACACAGTAGATCCAAACGACAGTCAAATCCATGTTCTTTGGAAGACAAGTAATGTACAAAAGTAACAAAAG
>CM060955.1:5184203-5349203 GCA_030765055.1 Mantis religiosa | reverse complement strand
AAGGAGATTTCCACACTGAGCTTTGCTGTGTGCTCTCAGGATCAAAATGATGTAGTCAAGTCTCATCAGCAGTGATTACGTTTGAAAGAAACTCCGGATCTTCCTCTAACATCAACTTTAACTGCATGGAGACCTGCATGCAAATGTCCTTTTGTTCAGGAATTGACAGTCTTGGAACCATCGCGCATAAACACGTCTCGTGTGTAATGTTTCTGTTACCAACGTGTGGGTGGCACCCAATGAAATGTTCAGTATTTCAGAAAGTGATCTTAAGGTAATTCGTCCATCCTCTCTCACAATGGCAGGAACAGTGTTGATGTTTCCTTCCGTAAGAGCAGTAACTGGAACATCGAATGCACCTTCATTGGAAAGTGATTGTCTCCCCTCATTTTAAACCACCTTCGAGCTGTGCTGTTGGGAAGAACAGACTCTCCATAGACCTCCTGTAACACTGCATAGGCCTCAATTGAAGATTTGTTGAGAGGAAAGCGGAATTTTAAAGCCCGGTTCTCACAGGCCGGAACCAGGAGTACCAACAATGAAACTACTACGGCGTGTTTGTTTCACATTAAGCTAACAGAATATATTAAGTGTGAATTTTAGTGCGAAAAATTATGACCGTAAAAAATTAAGATCATACTTTATTGAACAGCCGTCGTACGAGCCTCAGTTTTCTCCATCTTACACCTAAGTCATTTCTGGAACTCACTGTAAAACAACAAAGGGACTCAAATCGTTGAGGCTAGCAATAGCTTTACGACATCCCCTCGTATTTATTTCTATGACAGGTTTGTAAGTATATTTTATAGAAAATTCAGTAGAGGTAGTCATGTGACTGCGATTAACAAAAGAAGCACGCCTAAAACGGGTTCGACAGCAGAATGCTGTATAGTTTTGCCTCGATAAATTTGTGTGTATGTGTTGTACACAAGTTTGCCAACAGAGTGCGATAGTTATCTAAATTATGAGGCGACCGCACAGATTCCGAGAGCTTGGCCGAGATGGAATTTGTTGATTAATTCCGCTTTTGTTGGCCTGCGGACCATTACTCCTGCGGTTATGTAACCACAAGAGCTTTGTAAACTCTACTTCAGGACACGGTTCTTGACACCAATATGTCCTGGAATCCATCCATCATCATAATAAATACTGCATGCTTTGTTTACCAACACGAAATGTGTTACATTTACGAGAGATTGTCTATCCGCTATCCGTTATTCCTTTATTTATTCTAGCCATAAAAATACAGTTACCATATTTAAGTGAAATAATAGTATTTTAAAACTCCAAAATACACTTTTAGATATATAGGAAACATGGTACTTGTACGACAAACAATTTATTAATCATATTTCCCAAATTTGAAAACAAATAACAACAAAATCTTTCTTTTTTTCTCAAAAGAAACATTGACCACCTTGACTGAAATACTTTTTTTCTAAGTTACTAAATTACAACAAAATGTTAATTTTCAAGATTTCCCTTCTGAAGAAGGTTCACGATACTTCAAGAATGCGAAGGAAGGCTCCAAAACCAAATACCCCATTTCTAGCTACCTTTATAAGGAATATATATATATATATATATATATATATATATATATATATATATATATATATATATATATATATATATATATATATCCGAATATTCAGATTAAAACAATTCATTTTCAACAAATGATCAGGACAAAAGAAATATATCTCTTGATTTTCTGGTAAAGCCTTACGAGACTGCCCCTGCAGAGTGGTGGTAGCGTCTCTACCACACTTCAAGAGGTTTCGAGTACAAATCTCCATCTGGGTCTGGATCTGACATTTTCCAAGGTTACCTTATTTTGAAAGATGAATGACAGGTAACTCTAAGCTCTGTGTTACGTCTACTCATTTGAACATCAATTCATTCGTCATCCGATATGACTTAACGTTGGAGGTTTTCTCATATCCTGAAAGATGAATGTCAGTTAACTCTAAGCTTAATGTTCCCTGTTCTCATTTCAACATCATTCCATTCATCTTTAGATATGACTTAACATTACAGGTTTTCTCTTATCCTGACAGATATTTGTCTGGTAACTCTAAGCTCTATGTACCCTGTACTTATTTGAACATCATTCCATTCATCGTCCGATATGACTTAACATTACAGGTTTTCTCTTATACTGAAAGATGAATGTCTGGTAACTCTAAGCTCTATGTACCTGTACTCATTTGAACATTATTTCATTCATCGTCCGATATGACTTAACGTTGGAGGAATTCCCTTATCCTGAATGATGAATGTCTGGTAACTCAATGGTCTATGTACCCTGTACTCATTTGAACATCATTTCATTCATCGTCCGCTATGACTTAACGTTGGAGGAATTCCCTTATCCTGAATGATGAGCGTCTGGTAACTCTAAGGTCTATGTACCCTGTACTCATTTGAACATCATTTCATTCATCGTCCGATATGACTTAACGTTGGAGGAATTCCCTTATCCTGAATGATGAGCGTCTGGTAACTCTAAGGTCTATGTACCCTGTACTCATTTGAACATCATTTCATTCATCGTCCGATATGACTTAACGTTGGAGGAATTCCCTTATCCTGAATGATGAGCGTCTGGTAACTCTAAGGTCTATGTACCCTGTACTCATTTGAACATCATTTCATTCATCGTCCGATATGACTTAACGTTGGAGGAATTCCCTTATCCTGAATGATGAGCGTCTGGTAACTCTAAGGTCTATGTACCCTGTACTCATTTGAACATCATTTCATTCATCGTCCGATATGACTTAACGCTGGAGGAATTCCCTTATCCTGAATGATGAATGTCTGGTAACTCTAAGGTCTATGTACCTCTACTCATTTGAACATTATTTCATTCATCGTCCGATATGACTTAACGTTGGAGGAATTCCCTTATCCTGAATGATGAGCGTCTGGTAACTCTAAGGTCTATGTACCTGTACTCATTTGAACATTATTTCATTCATCGTCCAATATGACTTAACGTTGGAGGAATTCCCTTATCCTGAATGATGAATGTCTGGTAACTCTAAGCTCTATTTACCTGTACTCATTTGAACATTATTTTTTCCAGCATTATTTCTTGATATCTTGAAAGATGAATTTCTCTAGACACTGGTCTCATTTGAACACTTTTCGTTCATCGTCCGAGATGACTTAACTTTGGAGAACGTAAATTAAAAAGAAAGAAAGAAAGAGAGAGAGAGAGAAAGAGAGAGAAAGAAGGGAGAGAGATAGAGAGAAAGAGATAGAGAGAAACAGAGTGAGAAAGAAAGAGAGAGCGAAGGAGAGAAGGGGAGAAGGGGAGAAGGGGAGAAGGGGAGGGAGGGAGGGAGGGAGAGAGGAAGGAAGGAAGGAAGGAAGGAAGGGAGGAATGGAGGAATGGAGAAAGGTAGGAAGGGAGGAAGGGAGGAATGGACAAAGGGAGGAAGGGAAGGAGGGAGGGAATCTTCTGTAGTCTTGTACATTCTGAGTGAATTCCGCAAGGCTAGAAAACTGTAAAAAAAATAGACAAATAATACCGGCATTGGTACAAAGATGGGGAAAAGCAGGTTAAAATTCGGTTTTAAATATTTTATGGTCCGTGTGCTAAGTGGTAAGTTTTAAATTACATGCTCATTGACAAAAGTATAAGATATTGAACATTCCAAGCAATAAGAAGGAGTGTCTCTGAAATGGCTAATTCCACAGAACACTTTGTGTCATAAATTGTGTGTTTAACATGATATAGATATCACAAGATTGTCAATTCAGCCGATCTGCTAGGTGAAAGGTCCTTCACAATGAAGAAGACATCGAAATCTATTCGTAGAAATATTAGAAAATGGATTCGTTTGTCAGTATGTGTGTGAAACATGGGTCACTAGAAAAGAGAATATGGAAAGCCTGATTATTTTTGAAAGGAAGATACTGAGAAGAATTTATGGCCCAATTAAGGAGAAAGGGAAATGGCGAATCACATATAACGATGAGTTATATAAATTATATAAAATGCCAATATTGTAAATTCAATTAAAATAGCAAGGTTTAGATGGGCAGGGATGTCCAAAGACTGGATGGAGAGGACATAATTAGGAGAGTATTGGAGTGTAAACTGTATGGTGCAAGGAGAGTAGGGAGACCAAATTTGAGATCGATGGATGGAGTTGGAGGATGTGAAAAACTGGAAATAAAAAATTGGTGGATGGTAGTCAGAAGAAGAGATGTCTGGAGGAGGATCCTGAGGGAAGCCGAGGCCGCGCCGTGGCTCAGTGGTTAGACCGCTTGGCTCTCACCAATGTGGCCCGGGTTCGATCCCAGGCGAGCACAAAGTGAGATTTGTGATGGAAAACACGGCGATGGGGTGGATTTTCTCCGGGACCTCCGGTTTTCCCCGCCCTCTCATTCCACCGGTGCTCCATCATCATCCCATGTATCATCAGCGTCACCACCTGCGGTGCCAAATGTAGTAAAAGCGGGCGTTAAACACTACAGTAAACTACACCTGAGGAAGTCGAGGTCCTCTCTGGGCTGTAGTGCTAGAAATGATGATTCGTTTGTCAGAAAATTTTGTGAAAAAATTAATGATAGCTCTTGGAAGCCTTTTTTGAAAATCAAACTTTTTGAAAAAGTCTGTGTTTGTTTTTCTTTTCTTTTTTCTTTTCTTATAATGTACATCCTGCTACGTTAAATCATATCGGAAGATGAATGAAATGGTGCTCTAATGTGTTCCGGATTCATAGAGGTTCGAGTTACCAGACATTTATCTTTCACGATAATAAAAAACTCCATAAAAAGCATAACCACTTCTTACCCTGACCAAGGTTCGAACTCGCTACCCGTAGAACTTGAGGCAGACACGCTACCGCCAGGCTAGAGGCGCGGGTAAATTTTTTGATGATAGACATCCCGTCTCTGTTTAGTATAGGTGAGTATTATACAGTAACCATTAACGCGCTGTAATTCACCAGAGCTAGCAATTCTATCGGCAAAAGCAACCGCCAATAATAATAACTACGGCCGGGAAGTTTTTGACCTAAAAATTCTCTAAAAATGAGCTATAAAATACCCTTAAAATATAAAAACATGCACATAAAATGTAAAGAAAAAAAATACCTAACAAAAGTTAACAATTTCTTCCATAATAATAAATAAATAACTGTCACAGACAAATAATGAATATATGGTTCGAATAACCACATTTTAAAATTAGCTTTCTTAGTAAATGATGCAATTATTGCTACTTAACAATAAATAAATTTAAAATTCAGCAGGTCATTTTCAATTTTATAAAATATGAGAAAATTAGTTACTGTACCCATTAGCATTGTAGCACACCACCATGGTCATCTTCAGGTTATCAAATGTAAAGAAACGGCGGTTGTCTGTTAAAACCATTTTATACTTTGAAAGAATTCTCTCCACTTTCCAGGCGACCGCTAAGTGAGATTGGTGGTGGACAAGACGGCGCTGGGCGCGTTTTCTCCGAGATCTCCGGTTTCCCCCGCCATCTCATTCCACCGGTGCTCCATCGTCATCTCATGCATCATTAGTGTCATCGCCTGCGGTGCCGTATGTAGTAAAAGTGGGCGTTATACACTACACATTTCATTTCATTTCTCTCCACCTCTACAGATGTTATAGATGCATATTGGAAAAACACTATATCACTGCCTGTTAAATCCTGTTAAAGAGATCAGTTCTGAAGTTTTCTCCTGATAGATATTGGCAATATGACGAGCTTTTTGGTGTCCTTTATTTTTGTCCAACACAAATTCTAGTTTCTGTCAAATTTTGTCCTCAATCTCACCTTTTACAATTTGTATCCTCTCTTCCATAATCCTCGCTAACTCAATCGACTTATCCAATGTCACGCCACGTTCTTCAAGGCGCGATATGGTATCCGTCAAAAATGCAAATGCTTATTTAATGAAAGCTAATTTAGCTTGTATTTGAGTATCAGAAAACAGATCCTGTGCGCTCTCAGTTGCCTTAGAATCTATCCTATCAAAACTATTCACCACTTTTATCACTATTTCAAAATTATCATAGTGCTATATATATATATATATATATATATATATATATATATATATATATATATATGGTTAACTATGTACCCCAGCGTGTTAAAATTGGTGCCTGGGGGAAAAGCTATATTAGGGGCTTTTTCTTTGAAATACATAGTTCGATTTGGCGCTTTCACAAATATTTATTTACTGTGGAAATTAGTGTTGATCTGACCTGTTTCGCAATTCAATGAAAAGCATGGGCCAAGCGCGTAACATGCACTGTCTTACTGTACAATAATTGAATCGATTCTGCCGACTTTACCATGTAAGGTGCCGCGACTGTTAGGAACAGGAGGTCGTTGTCATGCTGTATTCCACTAGACCACAATAAACTCATGGATTTATCGAACAGTTTGCATATCTGACAGTGATTAACAGCTTCCATAGCCTCTGAGGTTAGAAGAAACACTTGTCCAGCACAAGTATTTTCTAGCGTACCTATCACTAATGTGACTTTGTGCGCTCGTGAAATGAAAAGTCCAATTTCAGCACTCAAAAATGTTGTTTATTTCCACCTTATTCCAATTACAGTTTAATGTACGCAATTACAATTTAATTTACACCATTCAACCTTGCCAGTTCGTCTTTGCACGTCCGCTCAACTCAACTACACGTCCGCCCGGCTCACGGTCACTCGCTCAACTCTACACGTCCGCACACTGCGACGTCCTCCACTCAACTAACCGTCGCCTCGCTTGTATCGATCGCCCCGAAACCTCTGGATTCTTCCATTATGGAGGGGGAAATCATTCTGGAGCCTTCGAGCACCTTCGCGCGGTAGGAGGAGGTGCCACACCTTGCGTCCCCCCCGCCTCCACCACCAGTCCGCATTATCGAACGGCAACGCGAGTTCGCCGTCTGCGTCACACTACATTGGCTACATAACGCCCCTCTAAATCGCTTGTCTCATCAATTGATACGTAATTTTTTTCCCATTCACATATTCACGTCTCTTCATAACCTTTTTGTACCTAACTTTTACGGATATTTGATTCATCTGGAATTGAATGACCAGAGTGACGTTCAAGAAAATATCGTAATTTGGAATTACTTAATTTTCCTAGCAGAATATTTGCACTAACAAACACTTCACATAATTATTCATAAAATTAAGATGACTTGTTACTTGACTTCGAAGCCGTTTCTTTTAACAGTAATTGAGACGCTTAGCTTTTTTCACATTTTAAATAGCTCGCAAATGTTTTTGGCGCCCAACATGTACGGTAAACCGTTTGTCTGCAGCTAGTTTAATTCCGCACACTTTACAAAACAATACAGTTCCATCAGTAAGGAATATTGTCACCTAATTATAGGAAGGCCCGACCAGCTAGCAGCCGGGTAGGCGACAGGAGGCCTTTAGAGCACGCCTACCCATTTGTCTTGTAGCGCTAACGAGAGGGATGGTTGGTAAAACATCGCTAACCATCTCTTTTCCCTTCCTTGACGTCTGGAACCTTCAGGATGATTCTCTGTACCGCGAGACTTCCAGAAACAGCGACATTCCTATAAAAAGGGGCTGGAGTACGCAGGCAGCGTGCTGTCGCCACTCTTTGCAGCTTACATGGCTGACATACCCACGCACCAAAACACCCACACCTGTGAATACGCGGACGATCTTATGACCTTCGCAGTCAACAGAAACCCAAGGTATAGCTTTCGGCAGATCCAAACCCAGCTCCGGGCCATTGGCGAATGGAGCGCAAAATGGCGAATGGCAATTAACCCGGAGAAGAGCTCCGCACGTCAAAGGCAAGGTCCAGCATGGGCACGTCGCGCTCAGGAACCTATATCCAATATTCCGTTCTACCATGCCACTCCGTCTCAAACTACAGCTGTATCGGGCGATCATACCGCCCATGACCTTGTACGGCTGTGAGATCTGGGGAACAGTGGTAAATACCACTTTCGTCAGACTCCAGACGCTGCAGAACAGGGCGCTACGGGTCATCTACGATACTGACTGGAGATTTCCCGCCCATATCCTTCATGAACATTCAAACATCCCTTACATTGTCGACGTCATTCGAGAGAGGGCACGTTCAATGTACGACAAAATTCAAACCTTTGGTGAACTCACTGGGCAGATAGGACCATAGGGAACAAACACGCTTGCCATCATATAAACTCCCTAGAGGCGTCTTGGGGCCCCTTGGTTAACCCAAGGGAAACCCCAAACATCTCCAGTTTTACATAACGCCTGATGGCTCAAGCGTTATGCCACATGTACTCAAAACGGGGCAAAAGCTCTAAACAGATCCTCCCCCAACGGGAGAAAGTAACAAACCCGCCTAGCTGTTGCCTTCTGAGAACACTCAAGGGCAACCAGTTAAAACAAAAAGTTTTCTCACAAAAAAAACCTACCGCCAGCAGAACAAAAAAACAAAAACAAAAAAAAAAATCTTGACTCACTTCGAAGGTTAAGCCGCAAATCGGCTAGATACTGCGGCAGAAGGCACCCGGACGGGGAAAAAGAAATATTGCCCCGCCCGACTAGGACTACCTCTAGACCTCTGGAGTCAGTGGAGTTCTTGGCGAGCAGTCATAGGAGCACCGTGCTAGTGAACAGACTGGAAGACTGTGTACGTGTATCTGAGGAGTCGTACGTAATTGAGAGTGTAGAGTGGACCTGTGACAGACGAACTGGCGAATTGTAATTGTGTGCGCTACGTAATTCTGTGTAATCGGCAAGTGTACCAACTGTAATTTGGTGAAAATAAAGAACATTTTGAGTTTTTGTAATTGGATTTTAATTTCACGAACCCAAAAAGTCACAATATGTTTCCGCCAAACTCTGAAACATACTGTTTCAAACGGGACGCAGTTGACTTTGTTTCAGTATTTCAGTACCACAACACAACAAATTTACACACCTCACATACTACTCTCCTTACTGCGACACTTCTAGCTCCTGAAGTCCTGACTGATAGAACCCACGCGTATTGCATGACATAATCGGCGGTTCCTCGAATTGATACGTAATAAATTCACCAGCACTGTTAGGCCGCAGACCTGTGTTAATTACATATTTACCACACTTACAAAGTTTCTATTTCATATAAAAAGATGATATAAATGAACATTCAATCACAGATTATTTTAAACCCCCCCCCCCACACAGCCCATGGGTCAGGGTCAGGTCCGCCACGGGAATCGAAACCGGTCCTCCCGAATGCACTTAATTGTCAATAAATAAAAATTGCAATTATAAAATCCATACTGAAATATGCCATATATTCCTAAATCCTGAAAATCCTATCATGTTATCATGTTGCCCACCATTGAATAGTAATTTGGTCCCCATACACCTAACCCTAGGTTTTTGTGTATTGGAGACCCTCTGCTCCTTTTCACACTTTCTGCCATTTCACCTATCCCAATCTACATTTTTCTCTTAATTGTTCTTAGCAATCTCTCTTTAACTTTCCCTAAATAATTCCCTATATTTCTCCTGTTCTTTTCTCATTTTACTGACAACGTTTTTCTAATTACTACTTCACCCCCCAAATTGTCCCATTTACGTAGCCAAGCCAGCTCTCTCCATATCTTTGATTGACTACAATTTAATATACAACGGAAATCTACATTCTCTTCTCCACACAATGGACATTTATCTAGCTCCCTCTCTTGACCTATACCTTTCAAGTTTCTCACTCCTGTTCTCGCCCAAGCAAAACCTTCTCGCCCTATCTCACTACATATATCTATATATCCTTCCCTCCCCCAGGTTGTTTTTATTTCTCTATATAATCTCAGTGAGCTTTTGTCACTTGTATTGGCAAAAATGTCTTGTCTGTCCATATCTTCTAATCTTAGCTTAACCTCTTTCCAGAAGCCTCTATACCCATACTCTGCATTTATCCAAGAATGACCCATACCTATCTGCTTCAACAAGTCATACATTTTATGTGCCCAGGACCCACTCCAGTTACTTCTTTTTTGAATATGAAAACATTCTTTAATTATATTGCCATCTTCCAAGTTAGTGATTCTGTATAAATATTTCATTGCCCTTGACAAGATTTTAATTTTAGTAGAATGCCTGCCTAGTTCTAATTGTGCTGCCCCATTAGGTGATGCTATTGGTAATCCCAATATGTATTTACAAAAGGATCTGTTCACTCTATCAGTCTCTCTCCAAGCCTCATCTATTCCCCAAACCCCTGATCCATTTAACATTCTATTTTCTACCACTGCCGTATAAATCCTCTCCAACCATTTGACATTTATATCTGGCAGTTTACATCTTATCACTCTCATGGCCATTTTACCTTTTGCCACAGACATCTTTATTTGTTCTTTCCAGCTGCCATCTGAACTCAACCTTGTACCCAAATAATCAAATCTCCTTACTACCTCTATTTCTCTTCTATTAACCTCCCATTTCTCATCCTTACTAAGCCTGTATTCTTTTTTGAAGACCATAATCTTTGTTTTGTTTTCATTCACTTTCAAACCCCATTTATTGCAATAAGAATTGGCTGCCTCGATTGCTCTTCTCAGCCCTCCACTTGATATGGACTCAACTACTAGGTCATCTGCAAACCATAGCCCCGGTATTTCTTTATGATTAATAACTAGTGAATGTACCCTACAACTTGATATCTCCTCTAAAAATCCATCGATATAAATATTAAATAATACTGGACTACGTTTACATCCCTGCCATAATCCTGCCTTACTCGATATAGATTTAGTTACTCTGTTGCCTGGTAGTTTTATACACAATTCTCTTGGTATATCATTTTAATTACTTCTATAAATGCCTGACTTATCCCCTTACTGCTTAATTTTATCCACAATGCATCTCTATTAATAGAATCAAATGCCTTTTCTAGATCAATAAATATCATACGAGGGCTATCCAGAAAGTAGATTACGTTTTCGTCTGTTTCCGCTAGGGGAGGGGCTAGCGCGGCCATCTTGGGGTCAGAGCGTTGCGCAGCTCAGTCGGCATCTAGCCGTGCTAGTGAGAGGTTCGTGCTGTGCTCCGTTCAGATACTGTGACGGTTTGAAATGTCTGCGTTAATTGAAAATCCCGCGAGCTGCGAGGTGCGTGCAGTAATAAGGTTTCTGACTGCAAAAAACTGTAAACCGATAGAAATCTATCGGCAGCTTTGTGAAGTGTATGGGGACAACATTATCACTGAAGGTGGAGTGCGTCAGTGGGTCATCAGATTTAAAAATGGCCGAACCAATGTTCACGACGAAGATCGAAGTGGGAGACCCAGCATAGTGACTGCCGAACTTGTCGAAAAAGTCGATGCTAAAGTCCGTGAAAATCGAAGGTTCACAATAACGGAACTTTCTTTGAGTTTTCCACAAATTTCGCGAAGTTTGTTGCACGAAATCATCAGCGAAAAGCTTGGTTACCACAAGTTTTGTGCAAGATGGATTCCAAAAATCTTGACAGAGGACCACAAAAATCAGCGAATGGCTGCAGCGTTGAACTTTTTGGACGTTTACCATAAGGATGGTGACTCTTTACTCGATCGCATCGTTACTGGTGACGAAACATGGGTGAAACACGTGAACTGTGAAACGAAATTGCAATCAATGCAGTGAGGGCACACAAGTTCTCCCCAAAAACCCAAGAAATGCATGCAAACAATGTCGGCAAGGAAGATGATGGCGACTGTTTTTTGGGACAGAAAAGGTGTGATTTTGGTGGACTTCCCGGAAAGAGGCACTACAATAAACTCTCAAAGGTATTGCCAAACTCTTCAAAAACTCAGAAGAGCCATTCAAAACAAGCGCAGAGGAATGTTGAGCTCTAAGATCTTGTTGATTCACGACAACGCCCGGCCCCACACGGCAAATGTCACTCGTGAAGTTCTTGAATCTTTTAAGTGGGAGTTGTTTCCTCATCCGCCGTACAGTCCCGACCTGGCACCGAGCGACTTCCACCTATTCCCAGCAATGAAGAAGTGGCTGGCTATGCAGCGTTTTGATGATGACGCACAGCTGCAAGAAGAGGTAACGAAGTGGTTGAAGGCGCAGGCGGCCGAATTTTTCGACGAAGGAATTTCCAAGCTCGTACATCGCTACGATAAATGCCTTAATTTGAATGGTGACTATGTCGAGCGCAATGTTTAGATGAGAGAGCAAAAAGAAGTCGCTTGGGTTTAGATCTGGTGAGTAAGGAGGAGTGTGAAGCAATTTAAACCGAATTTCGTGGATTTTCGCCATTGTAACCGCTGAGATGTGAGACGGTGCGTTTTCATGGTGAGATAGGATTTTCTTTGTCTGCAAATGTGGCCGTTCTTCCGCAAGATCTGCCTTCAGCTTGTCAAGTAATGATCCATAGCATACTCCTGTAATGGTATTTACTTATTGATGATAATCGATTAAAATAACTCCACGGCTATCCTATCCTCCTCGGAATTTCTGAGCCAACACCCGTTTCCCGTAGGTAAAAGAGAAAATATTAACCCCATTAGAGAAACTGCACTGCGCTTCAACGTTTTCTTTGACTGTGCAAATCTGCTTTTCCCTCGCTTGTGTTTCGGAATATCATCTGTTTGAACATCCGTTGGCTTTACGCTATCAAGTGTAAGTGGTTGTGAAGGCAAATGATGTAGGGAGGGAAAGGTTATTTCATCGGTTGGCAACACTGCCTCTCTAACGAAGTGTTTCCCCGAGGTGCCTGACGGTTAAATCGCCTCTCATTAGTGTGCGCATTCGGTCAAGACATAGATTTAGACCTGTGGGATGTCCATCACGTCACTGTTATTGCTTTTCAAAGCAGAGTGTGGATGGAAGCCTAATGGGTTACACTCACAGGGTTATCTCTTCTCATTGGTGTACAAACTATTTTAAAGCATTACATTTTATACATTTCATGTTAATAGACAGAAGCATTTGCAGAAACTCTTCTGTTGCTAATTTGCATGTTGCTAAAATGGAAATACGAGAATTATGTAGGCAAAACTTAGAGACTCTGTGATGGCAAAGACAGCCATTCCATCTCTTTCAAGGTAACAATAATGAAAAACATTTACTTCTTGTTTGAGAAAAACGTTTGAAAATTCAACATGTATGTATATACAGGATGTTCCACAAAAAAAACCGATACGCTTCACACCATGAAGAACAAGTTTCCTTCAAATGTTTATTCTACCTCAATTCGCGACCATTTTTTGTTGTTAACATAATTTCACTCATCGTCTGATATGATAACGATGGAGGTTATGCCTTATCCTCAAAGACGTATGTCTGATAGCTCTAACATCTATCTACACTGTACTCATTTAGGCATCATTTCATTACTTGTCCGTTATGACTTAACTTTGGAGGATTTCCCTTATCCTGAAATATGAATGTTGTTAATTCTAGGCACTATGTACTCATTTGAATAGCATTTCATTCATTGTCCCATATAGCAACGTTGGACATTTTCCCTTGTCCTGAAAGATGAATTTCTGGTAACTCTAAGCTCTATGTACCCTTTACTCATTGAGCATCATTTCATTAGTCGTCCGATATGACTTAACGTTGGAGGTTTCCCTTATCCTGAAAGATGAATTTCTGGTAACGCTAAGCTCTATGTACCCTTTACTCATTGAGCATCATTTCATTACTCGTCCGATATGACTTAACGTTGGACATTTTCCCTTATCCTAAGCTCTATTTATCCTGTACTCATTTGAACAGCATTTCATTCATTGTCCGATATGGCAGCGTTGGAGGTTTTCCCTTATCCTGAAAAATGAATATCTGGTAACTCTAAGCTCTATGTACCCTGTACTCATTTGAATAGCATTTCATTCATTGTCCGATATGGCAGCGTTGGAGGTTTTCCCTTATCTTGAAAGATGAATGTCTGGTAACTCTAACGTCTATGTACCCTGTACTCATTTGAGCATCATTTCATTACTCATCCGATATGACTTAACATTGGAGGTTTTCCCTTATCCTGAAATATGAATGTCTGATAACTCTAAGCTCTATGTACCCTGGACTGATTTGAATATAATTGCATTCTTCGTCCCATATGACTTAATATTGGAGGTTCTCCCTTATCCTGAAAGATGAATGTCTGGTAACTCTAAGATCAATGTACTCTGTACACATTTGAACGCCATTTCATTCATTGTACCATAAGTCTTAACATTGGAGATTTTCCCTTATTCTTACAGATAAATATCTGGTAACCTTAAGCTGTTTGTACCCTGTACTCAATTGAGCATCATTTCATTCAAAGTCCGATATGGTTTAACATTGGAGGCTTTCAGTTGTCCTGGAAGGTGAATGTCTGCTAAACCTTAGCTCTATGTACCCTGTACTCATTTGAACATCATTTCATTCAACGTCCGATAGTATTAAGTATTGGAGGCTTTCACTTATCCTGAAAGGTGAATGTCTGGTAAACCTAAACCCTATGGGCCCTGGACTCATTTGAAATTCATTTCGTTAATCGTCAGATGTGACATAACGTTGGAGGCTTTCCCTTATCCTGAAAGATGAAAGTCGCGCAACACTAAGCTCCTTGTACCCTGAACTCATTGAAAGATCATTTCATTCATTGTCCGATATGACTTAACGTTGAAGGTTCTCCCTTATCCTGAAAGAAGAATGTCGGGTAACCCTATGCTCTATGTATCCTGTACTCATTTGAACATTATTTCATACATCGTCCGATATGACTTAACGTTGGAGGTTCTTCCTTATCCTGAAAGAAGAATGTCGGGTAACCCTGTGCTCTATGTACCCTGTGCTCATTTGAACATTATTGCATACATCGTCCGATATGACATAACGTTGGAGGTTTCTCCTTATCCTAAAAGATAAATGTCTGGTAAATCTAAGCTCTATGTACCCTGAACTCATTTGAATATAACTGCATTCATCGTCCGATATGACTTAACGTTGGAGGTTTTCCCTTATCCTCAAAGATGAATGTCTAGTAACTCTAATCTCTATGTACCCTGTACACATTTGAACATTATTTCATGCATCATATGATATAACTTAGCTTTGCAGAACGTTAATTATATATAATGAGTGAGAAAAAGAAAAAGTATAGTTAGTAAGGAGAGGATTAGATGAGTGTGTAGAGAAAGTGTATGAGTGTACCGCCTTAGAGCTAGGCGCGCCCACCTGAGAAGTGTTACCATGGTAACAATGTTTGATACACTGGTACACGTATAATTCCAGCCATAAATCTAGACGGGAGGATGTGGTAGGTTTTACCCAACTCTAGGGGGGTTTCTGATCCGATTACACGGGATCGGGTTTAGGGTCTCTGTTCCTTTGTTTCCTCGGTTCGACTTTGGGGGAGGGGAGAAGTTTTAGAGCTTCCGTCCTGCCTCGTTAAAATAACACAGGGCGCACTGCATTCGTTGGAACTAGGAATTCGGCCTTGTGTTCGTACTGTGCCACTCTGTCCGGTGAAATCAGCTCCTCAACTCTATGTCGGAATTATATTCCTTTTTCTACCACGGTTAGGTGGTAGAGAAGATTTGGAAACGGTATACTCACGTGACTATGTCTAACTCTTCTTTATCTACAGTTATAAAAGGACAGTGGCAGTTATGTGAGGATAGCAACGATTTAACAGATAATTCTAAGATATCCCAAATAATAATTTTACATTTCACCTAAATTTTATAAGGATTATTGTACTTTCCGCGGTAAGGTTGCATCGGACGACCAATGAAATAATGTTCAAGTGCCTCCAGGGTACATAGAGCTTAGAGTTACCAGACACTCATCTTTCAGGATAAGGGAAAGCCTCCAACGTTAAGTCATTTTGGGCGATGAATAAAGTGTTGTTTAATTGAGTACAGGGTACATAGAGCTTAGAGTTACCAGACACTCATCTTTCAGGATAAGGGAAAGCCTCCAACGTTAAGTCATTTTGGGCGATGAATAAAGTGTTGTTTAATTGAGTACAGGGTACATAGAGCTTAGAGTTACCAGACATTCATCTTTCAGGATAAGGGAAAGCCTCCAGCGTTAAGTCATATCGGACGATGAATTAAATTATGTTCAAATGAGTACAGGGTACATATAGCTTAGAGTTAGCAGACATTCATCTTTTAGGATAAGGAAAAGCCTCCAACGTTAAGTCATATCGGACGATGAATGAAATGATGTTAAAATGAGTACAGGATACATCGAGCTTAGGGTTACCAGACATTCATCTTTTAGGATAAGAGAAAACCTCCAACGTTAAGTCATATCGGACGATGAATGAAATGATGTTCAAATAAGTACATGGTACATAGAGCTTAGAGTTACAAGACATTCATCTTTCAGAATCAGGGAGCATCTCCGATGCTAAGTCATATCGGACGAGGTATGAAATGGTGTACAAATGAGTCCAGCGTACATAGAGCTTAGGGTTACCAGACATTCATCTTTCAGGATAAGGGAAAACCTCCAACGTTAAGTCATATCGGACGATGAATGAAATGATGTTGCAATGAGTACAGAGTACATAGAGCTTAGAGTTACCAGACATTCATCTTTCAGGATAAGGGAAAACTCCAACGTTAAGTCATATCGGACGATGAATGAAATGATGTTCCAATGAGTACAGAGTACATAGAGCTTAGAGTTACCAGTCATTCATCTTTCAGGATAAGGGTAAACTCCAACGTTAAGTCATATCGGACGATGAATGAAATGATGTTCAAATGAGTACAGGGTACATAGAGCTTAGAGTTACCAGACATTCATCTTTCAGGATAAGAGAAAACCTCCAACGTTAAGTCATATCGGACGATGAATGAAATGATGTTCCAATGAGTACAGAGTACATAGAGCTTAGAGTTACCAGACATTCATCTTTCAGGATAAGGGAAAACTCCAACGTTTAGTCATATCGGACGATGAATGAAATGATGTTCCAATGAGTACAGAGTACATAGAGCTTAGAGTTACCAGACATTCATCTATCAGGTTAAGGGAAAACGTCCAAAGTTAAGTCATATCGGACGATGCATGAAACGATGTTCAAATGAGTGCAGGATACATAGAGCTTAGAGTTACCAGACATTCATCTTTTAGGATCAGGGAAAACCTCCAACGTTAAGTCATATAGGACGATGAATGAAACGATGTTCAAATGAGTACGGGATACATAGAGCTTAGAGTTACCAGATATTTATCTTACAAAATTAGGGAAAACCTCCAACGTTAAGTCATATAGGACGATGAATGAAACGATGTTCAACTGAGTACGGGATACATTGAGCTTAGAGTTACCAGATATTTATCTTCCAGAATAAGGGAAAACCTCCAACGTTAAGTCATATAGGACGATGAATGAAATGATGTTCAAATGAGTACAGGATATATAGAGCTTAGACATTTATCTTTCAGGATAAGGGAAAACCTCCAACGTTGAGTCATATCGGACGATGAATGAAATGATGTTCAAATGAGTACATGGTACATAGAGTTTAGAGTTACCAGACTCTGATCTCTCAGGATAAGGAAAACCTCAGGGAAGAAGAAAATGTCAAGCGCACTTTTCTAAATAACTCACTCTGTCTGAGATTTGAACCCTCAAAATCCTGTGTGTGAAACGGACAATCTACGCCACGCTATAAAGGCAGGGTTAGCTTTTAGCTGAGCTATTCACAGATAAGGTGAAGTAATTGTTATTTCACTCTAGGCGTTTGTAGGCTAAAAGTTGTTTACTAGAATCAAACTGAAGAATTCAATGCGGTAGCCGGATTTTGACCCGCAGATCTTCAGCTCTCTGATCGGTACTCTTAGGCATTGAACTAACATGGCCATATTCCATTCTCCAATTGAAACTTATGCACCTCAATGGTTACGAACATGCATACGGAGACCGGAAGATAACGTGGTTCAAATCCTGGCTGTGTCATAAATCTTTTTAGTCCGATATGACGTTTTCAAATATTCACATATGTACAGATGGATATAAAAATGCTTTTGATGGTGATGATATCAACGTTTCAGGTTCAAATGTCATCAAAACATATTTTTCCAGTGAAACTCCGATATAGATGTTTTGGCTGGAGTACAACTCATTTGCATACAGTAAGCACGTCATAAGGAATGGAAAAATAAATTTTTGGGTTTTTACTATTAATTAAAACATGTATATATTTCTTCCTTATTTTACTGTTTTATTTTTGTTTCTGCTTGTTTACTGTACTTTTCACACACATATATACCATATACATAAACACCCATGCCAAAGCCTGGACTCGAACACACGACCATCTACGCGGCGGAACGTTAGAGACATACGCTCTAGCAACCACGACTAAGAGGTTATTGGGGACGGTATTCGGTACGTAGGCCACAATGCTGGGCCCATTGTTGCTATACCCCCTAGTGGGGGCACCCCCCGGAGAAAGGATGGGGCGAAGGAGACAGTGGGCGGCCGACCCAAAGTCCCTTCCCACAGACTTATAAATTTTGGCAGAGATATGTTGATGATGTTTTTGCTATCATTCCGGAAAAACTTAGAGAAGATTCTCTAAAATTACTAAACCTGCAAGATAATCACATCCAATTTACTATGGAAGTAGAAAGAGACAACACCCTACCCTTTTTAGACCTCAAGATAACTTGAAATCGTCATGGTGTAGATTTTGGAATATACAGGAAGCCCACACCCATAGATAGTTACATAAAGAAAAATGAATACAACCCAGTTCCACATCAACTAGCTGCCTTTAGAAATCTAATTCACCGGCTATACAACATCCCACTGAGTAAGGATGAATTTTTGAAAGAACAACAACACATAAAAGACATAGCGGTATTAAATGGATTCAACCCAGCCATCATAAGGAACATGATGAAGAGGAAAGAAAAACTGAAGATAAGATAAAAAAATGCCACTCTCACACCACTTAAAAACACAAATTGGCAATATAGAAAATTCACCTACCATCCATGGGCTTTTAGAAAATTTGAACGAATCTTCAAAAGACTAAACTTTAAACTAGCATCCCAAAACAAGTTCAGTCTGAGGAACATGCTAAATAAACCACTGAAAAATACAGTCCCCAACAATTTGAAATCAGGAATTTATCAGATTAATTGTGAAACCTGTGAAAAAACTACAAGGGAAAACTAAGAGAAACTTATTAACCAGGCAAAAAGAACACCAGAGGAACATTAAGTTGAAACAAACAGAAAAATCTGCAGTTTCACGCCGTTTTTGGACAGAAAACCACAACATTAAACTGTTAAAATCTTTAAGTTCACCCATAGAATTGGATATTTGGGAAAAAATATTCATAAACAAAAACCGTGATAAAGTTATAAATTTTGAAATACCGGCATTAAATGAAGTATTAAAACTTAGTGCCCCTAACACCAGATGGCAGAGTGATCGGAGCTCCGTAGTAGTGCAAGAACAGGAAGGTTCATTTAGTCACCAAACAGCTGAGGATGAGATCGAATGATCTTGAAAACGTTTCAATTATACAACAACAGGTAAGTGAAGTTTTAAGTGTAAACATAGAGACTCATAAATCAAAGTTAAATAAGAATATAATAAGTTTTAATTTTATTGCGAAAAGTTATGACTGTAACCAAATTATGATCATTCTTTACATTCCCGTTCGGTACGACTAAGAGGGCCAGCGGATCTTGAGGCTTGAAACGTATATTCGCTGTAAAATATCGAAATATGGTTCAATAGTGGAATACAACTGGTAACTTATATGGAGTATAGAAAATGCAAATTTATAACATCCTAATATAATTAAAGTTCTAGAGAAGTGCTTGAGCAATAAGCGGGCCAGATTTGTAAACAGAAGTGTTTGTCGGTTGAGCACACTGCACGCATGCGCTCTTCGGTTTAACACGTCGGCGCTGAGGATTAAATAAAACAAGGCTGGTAGTTTATGGAGCAGGGCCGCCAACCTTTTGAAATATGTGAGGGAGGCAATGTGTCACTATGATTAACAGAACGTGTGCAGCGTCGTGGCGTAGAGGCTATCGCACGGCCACCATATTTATTGTTAGGTGATGTACCTGGACAATAACACCTGTTCTGTAGTTAACATCTGCTCTCCATTGTTACCATGCTGTCCTTGTGGGAGCGTCTTACACCGGGTGGTTCTCGGTTCGACTCTGTTAGCTGTCCCTGGACTGTTAGGTAGAACTATCTCCGCTTTCCGCTCAAGAGCAGTCTAAGAGCCACCCTCAAGTGGCTTACCAACAATATGATTAAGTCAGTAAATAAGACAGTCTATGGAGGAGTATTGTAAATTTCAAATATCCCACTTTTCTGCCTTGATGTTATTTCCTGTAGTGTGCTGTTAGCGTGTCTGCCTCACGTTAGGAGGTCCCGAGTTTGAAATTCGGTCAGGCTGATAACGTTTTATCCGTTTTTTTTTTATTTACATCCTCCAACGTTAAGTCAAATCGGACGGTGAATGAAACGGGTGAAATGGTGCTCAAATGAGTCCACGGTCCATCGAGCTTAGACTTAGCCGACATTCGTCTTGAAGGATAAAGGAAAACTCCGGAAAAAAAAAGCCCGCCTCCGTATGCAGATGGTAGCATGACTGCCTCACGTTCAAGAGGTACCGAGTTCGAATCTCCGGCAGGGTGAGTTACATGGATAAGGTTTTTCCAAGGGTTTCCCTTATCCTTCAAGACGAACTTCCGGTAACTCTAAGTTCCATGGACCCTGGGATCATTTGAGTATCTTTTCACCCTATTCATTCACCGTCCGATATGACTTAACATTGGAGGACGTAACTTAAAACAAAATAAAAAACCGGAGAAAAAAATTTATCCACGTAACTCGCGGTGACAGAGACTGGATCCCGGGACCTCTTGAACTTGGGGCAGACACGCTAACATATACGCTACCTAGGCGAGCTTTTTCCGGGGTTTACCCTTATCCTGAACGATGACTGTGTGGCAAATCTAAGCCCTATGTACCCTATATTCATTTGAACCTCATTTCATTCACCGTCAGATATGCCTTAACGTTGTAGGTTTACCCTTATACTGAACGATGAATATCTGCTAAATATAAGCTCTATGTATACTATACTCATTTGAATAACACTTCATTCATCGTCTGATATGCCTTAACGTTGGAGCTTTTCTCTTAACCTTCAAGATAGATGTTTTGTAACTGTAAGCTGTATGTACCCCGGACTGATTAGAACATCATTTCATTCATCGTCCGATATATCTCAACATTGGAGGTCTTCACTTATCCTGAAAGATGAATGTCTGGTAGCTCTAAGCTCTATGTACCGTGTACTCATTTGAATATAATTTCATTCATCGTCCCATAGGACTTAACGTTGGAGGTTTTCCCTTATTCTGAAAGTTGAATGACTGGTAACTTTAAGCTCTATATATCCTGTAGTCATTTGAACATCATTTCATTCATCGTCCGATATAACTCAACATTGGAGGTCTTCTCTTATCCTGAAAGATGAATGTCTGGTAGCTCTAAGCTGTATGTACCGTGTACTCATTTGAACATCATTTCATTCATCGTCCGATATGACGTCACGTTGAAGGTTTTCTCTTATCCTGAAAGATCAATGTCTGGTTACTCTAAGCTCTATGTAGCCTGTACTCATTTGAGCATCATTTCATTCATCGTCCGATATGACTTAACGTTGGAGGTTTTCTCTCATCCTGAAAGATCAATGTCTGGTAAGTCTGAGCTCACTCTACCCTGTACTCATTTGATCATCATTTCATTCATCGTCCGTTATCACTTCACGTTGGAGGTTTTCCTTTATCCTCAAGGATCAGTGTCTGTTAACTCTAAGCTCTATGTACCCTGTACTCATTTGAACATCATTTCATTCATCGTCCCACATGACTTAACGTTGGAGGTTTTCTCTTATCCTGAAGGATGTGTGTCAGCTAACTCTAAGCCCTATGTACCCTATACTCATTTGAACGTCATTTCATTTATCGTCCGATATGACTTAACTTTTGAGGTTTTCTCTTATCCTTAAAGGTGAATGTCTGGTTACTCTAATCTCTATGTAGCCTGTACTCATTTGGACATCATTTCGTTCATCGTCCGATATGACTTCACTCTGGAGGACTTAAACTGAGATACTTAAAAAATTCCATTCGGCGCTTTAAGAGTAATACTTATGAAATACCCACTTAACCAAGAGTATCCCCGCAATAGGAATGACACATGAAACTTCCGGTCTTGTGGCACAAAGTTGTGGAATTCAAGGGAGAGTCAGTCCAGACATGTAAACACGGCAACAGATGTCACTAGTGGTCAAGTCAGGATTAGATGTGTCAGGTCGCCTTGAGTTGCATAACTTGCCAGACGTACCCAGGGATGCTGTGAAATTGTTTTGTGTTCACATAAGCTTTACACCCGCTCCTCTACAGATTAGTCTGCTTAATCCTACCTTCCATATCTATTTAACCGGCGATAAGGCGCCTCTCGCTGGCAGCCATAGTAACTTTCAAAAATTCTAACAGATAGCTTAATTTGCTTAACACACAGGTGCTATATTCTGACCTGTAGTATTGGTTTAAAATACGAATATCCCTTATACATTTACATTTCACACTAAGCAGATGACTGTTACAAATGGAATCCATTTTCAGGAAGGTTTCTGAGCCCTCAAGGGGGCCATATACAAGAGTGGGTCAAAAAGTAATGCCTCCTATTTCTTTTTTCCTTAAATAAGTAAGTTATGTGAAAACTTGGAATTTGGCGCAATTCTTCAAACCTTCTTCTCCAATCCCCTGCAGTAGTAACTTCCTAAGTCAACAGGTGGCAGCACTGCATCCTCTTGCAAAATGGCTGACATCGACTTTCGTATTAGACAGCGTTCTGTGATTGAATTTTTGACTGCGGAAGGTAAAACGCCAATTCACATTCACGAAAGGCTAAAAAATGTGTATGGTGATGCAACGGTGGATGTCAGCACTGTTAGACGATGGGTTCGTCGCTGTAACGAAGCTGAAGGGCAAAAACCATTGGCAGATGAAAGCGAAGCGGCAGGCTGGTGACTGCAGTGACTCCATGCAACATTCAGCGAGTCGATGACATCATTCGTGGTGATCGCCGGGTAACAGCAGGTGAATTGTGTCGCATTACCTTCCTCAGTAAAGGCAGTGTGATGACAATTATTCAAAAACTGGGTTACTCAAAAGTTTGTTCACGTTGGGTACCAAGATTGTTAACCGCCCAAGGAAAACAATAGCCTCCGAACACTTGCAGCACTTCAATTTGGAGGGAGAGGAGTTTCTGGAAAAATTGTTACTGGAGACGGAACGTGGGTTCATTTTTTGAACTTGAATCAAAGAGGCAGTCAATGGAATGGCATCACCCAACGTCACCGAAGAAAAAAGGAATTCAAAACTCAGCGGTCGGCAGGGAAAGTTATGGCGACAGTGTTTTGGGATGCAGAGGGTGTGTTTTTGATTGAATTTTTAGAGCACGGATGCACAGTAAATTCTGTCCAATACGTCAGAACTCTCAAAAAGCTGAGAGCACGTCTTCGCCGAGTTCGCTCAACAAAAACTATGGCAGATGTTCTTCTTTTGGATGAAAATGCAAGACCACACAACAATCGTTACACCACAGCAGATATTGAGAAGTTGGTATGGCAAGTCTTACCTCAACCCCCATACAGCCCTGACCTGGTACCATCAGACTTCCATCTGTTCGAGCCACTAAAGGAAGCTCATCGTGGGATTGATTTTCAAGATGAGGGTGCCGTGGAAACTTCCTGTGCGTCAAAGGCTTAGAAAGCAGGACCGTGTGTTTTACCACACTGGAGTACATGCCCTAATTAAAAGGTGGACCAAAACAGTGGAAAAAGAAGGAGATTGTATTGAATAGTGAAAAATTAATCGTCAATGTTGTACTTTTTAAGCTATGTGAATTGGATTCAATTATCTTGGCTATTAAAGGAGAAAAATAGATGGCTATAGTTTTTGACCCACCCTCGTATAAGGTTTGTGCTGGATAATGGAGAGCGTTGGTGACATCACTTGTGGGTGGTCGTGATGCTTCGATTGGAAGGTGATCTCTAGGACAGACCTTCGAAATTCTCCTCTCTTTGCTTTTTCACGGCGATCAGGGTAGAAGCTGAATGGGCCACAACACAAAGCAAGCTCTCTGCCATACAACGCCGACACTTAAAACCCTGAAAAATGAGAATGTAGGCACAAAAACTTCGGAGGATGTAATTGTCGAACCCAAGATTGGTGTAGTGACCAGGGAATATCACGAACAAGTAATGGTTAAGGAATTATCGATCACAAGAATCGAACCCAGAAACTCTCACAGAGACAGCTGCTTCAGCAGCTTACCACTACATTCCAAATTGTGTTTATTTATATAACATAAAAAAAAAATTGAACTAAATGAGTTGAAACATTTAGAAAAACATATCTAAGCTAAAATTGCCAAGATTTTTATCATTTTTACTTTTTTCATTTGTTGAAGTTGTTCTTAGGAAGCAAGTCAGGTGCAAAGACGATTGGAAGCACAGATCTATAAAGCTTCTTTTTTCTTCTAGTTTACGTCCTCCAAAGTTACGTCATATCGCACGATGAATGAAATGGGTGAAATGAAGGTCAAATGAGCCCAGGGTCCATGCTGCTTAGAGTTACCCGACATTCGTCTTTCAGAATAAGGGGAAACCCCGTAAAAACCTTATCCAGGCAACTCACCCTAAACGAGATTCGAACTCGGGACCTCTTGAAAGTGAGGCAGACACGCTACGGGCACTATACAACTTGATCGTCAAGTTATGTAGTTATGTTTGTTTGACCCATTTAATTTTCCATAATCATGCCATCTCCTGACCTGGCATTTACCAGGGCTGTTGAATAAAGAATGATCATAACTTTTACGGTTATAATTTCTCACACTAAAATTCGATCTTTTTACATTCTGTTAGCTTAATGTAAAACAAACACGCCGTAGTTGTTTCACTACGGTTGGTACTCCTGGTTTCCGCCTGTGAGAACCAGACAAGCTCAGACATGTTCAGTATCGCCTACCGCTGCAATGGAAGTAACACGCCAGCAAAAATATGCTAATTTGAAATTCTGCTTTCGTCTCAACAAATCTTCAGTTGAGGCCTATACAATTTTAAGGAGGCCTATGGAGAGTCTGTTCTTCGATAAAGCACACCTTGAAGGTGGTTTAAAATGTTTAAAGAGAGGAGACAATTAATTTCAAAGGAGGGTGGAACCAGTGTTCCAGTTACTTCTCTTACGAAAGAAAACATCAACACTGATGCTGCCATTGTAAGAGAGGATCGACGAAACATCTTAAGATTACTTTCTGAAATACTGAACATTCCATTGTGTGCCACCCACACGTTGGTGGCAGAAACATTACACATGAGACGTGTTTGTGCGCGATGGGTTCCAAGACTGTTGATTCCCGAATAAAAGGACATTCGCATGCAGTTCTGCATTCAGTTAAAGTTGATGTTAGAGGAAGATCCGGAGTTTCTTACAAACGTTATCACTGCTGATGAAACTTGGCTACATCATTTTGATTCTGAGAACAAACAGCGAAGCTCAGTGTGGAAATCTCCTTCATCACCAACCCCCCCAAAAGTAAAACTGGTTGCTTCTGCTGGGAAAGTTCTGGTCATTTCATTCTTTGATATACATGGAATGGTTTATCAGCATGTTATAGCTGCACACACATCAGTAATTGAAAAATATTACAGGGATGTTCTGAAAACAGTGCAAGTCCATATCAGGCGCAAAAGACCACATTTCCGTGAAGCAGGCTGGATGCTGTACCACAATAATGCGTGGCCGCATATTGACAATGTTGTTGCAAAATATCTCGCAAAAACAACGTGAAGTGCATCCCTCAGCCTCGCTATAGTCCGGATTTAGCCCCATGTGACTTTTTTCTATTCCCTAATTTGAAGAAACGCTTTCGTGGGAGGCATTATCCATCATCAGAAGCAGTGGCGAGGGCTGCGGAGGCGATTTTGAAGGATCTCTCAAAAAATGGGTTCCAGCATGTCTTTGAAGACTGACAGAAACGCTGGGACAAGTACATCGCATTTCGGGGAGACTACTTTGAGAAGGACCATCAAATAATGTGGATGAGTGTAGGAACGTTTTCAACAAACAAATAAAAAAAAATGCTTTATTGAACAGCCGTCGTAAGTTACTTAAAACAGTCTTTTGTTCAGTAACGCGAATTTTGATAGTGTTTCGTCTTTGTTTATATTTGTATCATATCCAGTGTTTCGTTTGTAGTTAAACCATTTAATAAAAATCCTTATGATTGGAGAGATGCACACTCCCGAAAAGTCGATTTCTAATCAGCTTTTCACCTGGCTTACTTTTAGAGAACAGCTTGAGCATATTCTTTGCCAGGAGAGCTTCAGGTCTTAATTTTTATTTGTTATTATGCATACATTTTTTACTTTAGTGGCATATGTATGCGTTTTCTCGACATTGGCGAGTTTAAAGACACCAGGAACGCGTGTGGGAGTTCCAGCTTTCACATATAATTTTGATTTCCACTGGCTTTGAATTTAATAGGAATTAATTTTCAATCAAACATTCTGTGAGTTGTCTGTGATGAAATGAACTCGATATATCCAGTTGGAAAAATGACACGTGTAAACAGAGAAGTGCAGTCAAAGTTGATACCCTTGCCAGCTTGTTTCATATTTCCAGATGTATATTTGGTACCGTTTAGATATTTAACAAGCATTAAGCTATTTGTCACTATATAGTAAAACACTAAAATGCAAAGACGTTATCAGTTTGATGTACATTGGCACCACAATGTAGAGATTAGCAAAGAGCAATGCACTAATGTGAACAATGGGAATTCAGGTAAAAGTTTTCGAAGTTAGAAACGACCAAACAAATTTAAAAGTAAAATACAAAATTTATCATTAATAGCAAATTGTGCTACGTCTGTAATAGCTTGGAGTCTAGCCTATGGCTCTAGGGAATTTTGTGTTAATTCGGTTTAGTTTCGCAGCAAAAATACATTTCTAAACTTCAACACCCAATTTTTGTCGTTTTCATCATTTTCACATTGATTTATGACTAATAGCTTGAAATTTCCAGGAGAACTTCACAGGGAGTTAACTCATATTATCATTATTATTAACTATTTAAAAACTGTCAAATAAACTACATTTCCATAATTACTGAGGTAAATTAAAAGGAATGTTTTAACTGTAGGGTCAAATGGTAATTTCAATTTAGGATACCCTAAGCTGATTCATTATTAGCCAATATAAAATACTTTAAAAATGCCTTGCCATCGGACACAGCAATTTTACGTGCAGCATTTATTTTATATGCCGACTTCCAAAGTTGTCATATCGGACGCTCAATGAAATGTCCAAAAGAGTATAGGATACATAGAGCTTAGAGTTACTAGACACACATCCTTCAGGATAAGGGAAAACCTCCAACGTTGCCATATCGGACAATGAACGAAATGATGTTAAAATGAGTACAGGGTACATAGATCTTAGAGTTACCAGACATTCATATTACAAGATAAGGGAAAGCCTCCAACGTTAAGTCATATCAGACGATGAATGAAATTATGTTCAAATTAGTACAGGGTACATAGAGCTTAGAGTAACCAGACATTCATATTTCAAGATAAGGGAAAGCCTCCAACGTTATGTCATATCAGACGATGAATGAAATGATGTTCAAATTAGTACAGGGTACATAGAGCTTAGAGTAACCAGACATTCATATTTCAAGATAAGGGAAAGCCTCCAACGTTAAGTCATATCAGACGATGAATGAAATGATGTTCAAATTAGTACAGGGTACATAGAGCTTAGAGTAACCAGACATTCATATTTCAAGATAAGGGAAAGCCTCCAACGTTATGTCATATCGGACGATGAATGAAATGTTGAAATGAGTACAGGGTACATAGAGCTTAGAGTTACCAGACATTCATCTTTCAGGATAAGAGAAAACCTCCAAAGTTAAGTCATATCGGACGATGAATGAAATGATGTTCAAATTAGTACAGGGTACATAGAGCTTAGAGTTACCACACATTCATCTTTCAGCATAAGGGAAAACCTCCAATGTTAAGTCATATCGGACGATGAATGAAATGTTGAAATGAGTACAGGGTACATAGATCTTAGAGTTACCAGACATTCATATTACAAGATAAGGGAAAGCCTCCAACGTTAAGTCATATCAGACGATGAATGAAATGATGTTCAAATTAGTACAGGGTACATAGAGCTTAGAGTAACCAGACATTCATATTTCAAGATAAGGGAAAGCCTCCAACGTTATGTCATATCGGACGATGAATGAAATGTTGAAATGAGTACAGGGTACATAGAGCTTAGAGTTACCAGACATTCATCTTTCAGGATAAGAGAAAACCTCCAAAGTTAAGTCATATCGGACGATGAATGAAATGATGTTCAAATTAGTACAGGGTACATAGAGCTTAGAGTTACCAGACATTCATCTTTCAGGATAAGGGAAAACCTCCATAGTTAAGTCATATCGGACGATGAACGAAATGATGTTCAAATGAGTACAGGGTATATAGAGCTTAGACTTACCAGACATTCATTTTTCAGGATAAGAGAAAACCTCCAACGTTAAGTCATATCGGACGATGAATGAAATGATGTTCAAATGAGTACAGGGCACATAGAGCTTAGAGTTACGAGACATTCACCTTTCAGGATAAGAGAAAACCTGAAACGTTAAGTCATATCGGACGATGAATGAAATGATGTTTAAATGTGTACAGGCTACACAGAGTTACCAGACATTCATCTTTCAGGATAAGAGAAAACCTCCAACGTTAAGTCACATCGGACGATGAATGAAATGATGTTCAAATGAGTACAGGGTACATAGAGCTTAGAGTTACGAGACATTCATCTTTCAGGATAAGAGATAACCTCCAACGTTAAGTCAAATCGGACGATGAATGAAATGATGTTCAAATGAGTACAGGGTACATAGAGCTTAGAGTTACCAGACATTCATATTTCAAGATAAGGGAAAGCCTCCAACGTTAAGTCATATCAGACGATGAATGAAATGATGTTCAAATTAGTACAGGGTACATAGAGCTTAGGGTTACCAGACATTCATCTTTCATGATAAGAGAAATCCTCCAACGTTAAGTCATATCGGACGATGAATGAAATGATGTTCAAATGAGTACAGGTTACAGAGAGCTTAGGGTTACCAGACATTCATCTTTCAAGTCAACAGAAAGCCTCCAACGTTAAGTCATATCGGACGATGAATGGTATGATATTCAAATGAGTACAGGATACATGGAGCTTAGAGTTACCAGACATTGATGTTTCAAGATAAGGGAAATCCTCCAAGGTTAAGTCATATCGGACGATGAATGGCATGATATTCAAATGAGTACAGAGTACATAGAGCTTAGAGTTATCAGACATTGATCTTTTAGGTTAAGGGAAGGCCTCCAACGTTAAGTCATATCGGACGATGAATGGCATGATATTCAAATGAGTACAGGATACATAGAGCTTAGAGTTACCAGACATTCATATTTCAAGATAAGGGAAAGCCTCCAAAGTTAAGTCATATCGGACGATGAATGGCATGATGTTCCAATGAGTACAGGATACATAGAGCTTAGAGTTACCAGACATTCATCTTTTCTGATAACAGAAAAAGCCGAAAGTTAAGTCATATCGGACGATGAATGAAATGATATTCAAGTGAGTACATGGTACAATAGATTTTAGAATTACCAGACATTCATATTTCTGGATGAGAGAAAACTCGGATAAAAATCATTATTGATGTAATTCATCCTGATCCATTTTCGAACTCGGAACCTTTTGAACGCTAGTCAGACTCTGCCACCGACACTACAGAGATGGTTAAATAGGGTGATCGACCCGCGAAGACAGCTAAAATAACAATGTACGAAGAACAAGGTCCTCAAAACTTCAACTCACTATCTCAGAAATTGGAGTTACGTCACCGCTGCCTCAGCTCCATTGTTAAAGTGAATGTTAATCCAAACCTCCCTATACTACAAAACTTCGTTACATTACAGAGCAATGGCTTGCTTCATTATGAGGTGTAAGATAGGCAGTAATGTTTAAACGTTTGGATATTAGAACGAAACTCCGATGTCTATAGAGCACGTATCATCATTACGCAGAAAGTCCAGCAAGTTAAAACCACGGCTAACATCTGCTCGCGGGTTTTGATGACGTTTAATAAAAATTAATGTGTCCGCTTGTTGACAGTGTATGTGTGTTCTCGCTCGGTGGATATTTGCTCAAAACGCACCGTTTAACTTCCATTAACGTCTGCAGAGATCAAATACGACCGAGTATGTGTGTGCAGGATATCATCGCCGACACCGTCAAATGTTCCGCTTATTAACTCTCTTTTGTCTGCAATCGTACTGACCAATGTAAAACATTAAGGGTTCTTCACACATACGGAATGTGTGCTCTAATAGTGCACGATGTTTAAAATGGGTACAGTGGTTCTTCATCGTATGAGTACATAAAGGATAATTCTGTCAGCACCAAGATCAGCCATGGTAAAAGAATAGAAACGTGTGCAGCTAATTCAGAAGTTCGTTACCACTTTAACAGTTAATATGGTACAGTACTTTCCTGTACATTTGCAATATAACAACATGTACTGTTTCTATAGTAACTAGGTCCAAAAGTGTGTAGTAATTCTCAACTTGGTCACCATGGAAACAGTTGATATAGTACAGTAGCTTCCTGTACATTAGCAATATAACAACATGTACTGTCTCTATAGCAACCAGGTCCAAAAGTGTGTAGTAATTCTCAACTTGGTTACCATGGAAACTGTTAATATAGTACAGTACTTTCCTGTACATTAGCAATATAACAACATGTACTGTTTCTATAGTAACCAGGTCCAAAAGTGTGTAGTAATTCTCAGCTTGGTTATCATGGAAACGGTTAATGTAGTACAGTACTTTCCTGTACATTAGCAATATAACAACATGTACTGTTTCTATAGTAACCAGGTCCAAAAGTGTGTAGTAATTCTCAACTTGGTTACCATGGAAACAGTTAATATAGTACAGCACTTTCCTGTACATTAGCAGTATAACAACATGTACTATTTCTATGGTAACCAGGTCCAAAAGTGTGTAGTAATTCTCAACTTGGTTACCATGGAAACAGTTAATATAGTACAGCACTATCCTGTACATTAGCAATATAACAACATGTACTGTTTCTATAGTAACCAGGTCCAAAAGTGTGTAGTAATTCTCAACTTGGTTACCATGGAAACAGTTAATATAGTACAGTACTTTTCTGTACATTAGCAATATAACAACATATATTATTTCTATGGTAACCAGGTCCAAAAGTGTGTAGTAATTCTCAACTTGGTTACCATGGAAAACTTTAATATAGTACAGTACTTTCCTGTACATTAGCAATATAACAGCATGCACTATTTCTATGGTAACCAGGTCCAAAAGTGTGTAGTAATTCTCAACTTGGTTACCATGGAAACTGTTAATATAGTACGGTACTTTCCTGTACATTAGCAATATAACAACATGTACTGTTTCTATAGTAACCAGGTCCAAATGTGTGTAGTAATTCTCAACTTGGTTACCATGGAAACAGTTAATATAGTACGGTACTTTCCTGTACATTAGCAAAATATCAACATGTACTGTTTCTATAGTAACCAGGTCCAAAAGTGTGTAGTAATTCTCAACTTGGTTACCATGGAAACAGTTAATATAGTACAGTACTTTCCTGTACATTAGCAAAATAACAACATGTACTGTTTCTATAGTAACCAGGTCCAAAAGTGTGTAGTAATTCTCAACTTGGTTACCATGGAAACAGTTAATATAGTACAGTACTTTCCTGTACATTAGCAAAATAACAACATGTACTGTTTCTATAGTAACCAGGTCCAAAAGTGTGTAGTAATTCTCAACTTGGTTACCATGGAAACAGTTAATATAGTACAGTACTTTCCTGTACATTAGCAAAATAACAACAGGTACTGTTTCTATAGTAACCAGGTCCAAAAGTGTGTAGTAATTCTCAACTTGGTTACCATGGAAACAGTTAATGTAGTACGGTACTTTCCTGTACATTAGCAAAATAATAACATGTACTCTTTCTATAGTAACCAGGTCCAAAATTGTGTAGTAATTCTCAACTTGGTTACCATGGAAACAGTTAATATAGTACGGTACTTTCCTGTACATTAGCAAAATAACAACATGTACTGTTTCTATAGTAACCAGGTCCAAAGGTGTGTAGTAATTCTCAACTTAGTTACCATGGAAACAGTTAATATAGTACAGTACTTTCCTGTACATTAGCAATATAACAACATGTACTGCTTCTATAGTAACCAGGTCCAAAAGTGTGTAGTAATTCTCAACTTGGTTACCATGGAAACAGATAATATCGTACAGTACTTTCCTGTACATTAGCAATATAACAACATGTACTGTTTCTATAGTAACCAGGTCCAAAAGTGTGTAGTAATTCTCAACTTGGTTACCATGGAAACAGTTAATATAGTACAGTACTTTCCTGTACATTAGCAATATAACAACATGTACTGTTTCTATAGTAACCAGGTCCAAAAGTGTGTAGTAATTCTCAACTTGGTTACCATGGAAACAGTTAATGTAGTACAGTACTTTCCTGTACATTAGCAATATAACAACATGTACTGTTTCTATAGTAACGAGGTCCAAAAGTGTGTAGTAGTTCTCAACTTGGTTACCATGGAAACAGTTAATATAGTACAGTACTTTCCTGTCCATTAGCAATATAACAACATGTACTGTTTCTATAGTAACCAGGTCCAAAAGTGTGTAGTAGTTCTCAACTTGGTTACCATGGAAACAGTTAATATAGTACAGTACTTTCCTGTACATTAGCAATATAACAACATGTACTGTTTCTATAGTAACGAGGTCCAAAAGTGTGTAGTAGTTCTCAACTTGGTTACCATGGAAACAGTTAATATAGTACAGTACTTTCCTGTCCATTAGCAATATAACAACATGTACTGTTTCTATAGTAACCAGGTCCAAAAGTGTGTAGTAGTTCTCAACTTGGTTACCATGGAAACAGTTAATGTAGTACAGTACTTTCCTGTACATTAGCAATATAACAACATGTACTGTTTCTATAGTAACCAGGTCCAAAAGTATGTAGTAATTCTCAACTTGGTTACCATGGAAACAGTTAATATAGTACAGTACTTTCCTGTCCATTAGCAATATAACAACATGCACTGTTTCTATAGTAACCAGGTCCAAAAGTGTGTAGTGATTCTCAACTTGGTTACCATGGAAACAGTTAATATAGTACAGTACTTTCCTGTACCTTACAATATAACAACATGTACTGTTTCTATATCATCCAGGTACAAAAGTGTGTAGTAATTCTCAACTTTTTTGTCATAGAAACAGTAACTATACTGCAGTACATAAGCAATATAACAACATGTAGTGCTTCATTACAGCCATGTCGTAATATGTGTAATAATTCTCTTATATGTTACTATGGAAACTGTTAATAAGGCAGGTAGGTAGATATGTAGGAAGGTAGGTGGAGTTTTATTTCCTGTGTACGTGCTTCTGCCGCGCTAATCTCTAGGGCGTATCACTTTACCTGGAAATTCGTCTAATTTTGGCTACGTTTCGCCCATTACTTGAATCCCGCTACGCTTCATTTGCCAAAGTAGGGTGGAGTGATCGGGTTCCAGCTGATATAAAAGCAATCAGGATATTACATGAGATTTTTCTCTACCTCCTCTCTGCTATGAATATATTAAAAGAGCGTGTGTTCGCAGCCTCGGACATGTTTCACTGCATTAATCATCTGCGACACTTGAATATCCCCAGTTTTCGCTCAATAGCAGCGCATGTTGCGAATAAATTAAACAGCGTCGTCGTGCATTAGTGTAGGTCATGTGTGAATAGTCATGCGTAACTAAAATCACAAAATGTTTACGTTTGCAAAGTGGCTTTTGTTTGGAAAACAAGTTAGTATTGTATGGTTGTTGTTCTTTTGTCTGTGGCTGGGAATGCATCTAGTACGTACAATTATGACAGAAAGGTAATCATAGTTAACTTCCTGTGAGATGTTTTCAAGCGTTATTTGTCTTGTTGTTCAATCTGATACTTCAGTCTGTTTTAAGTATATTAACAAAAATAAATGTGTTTGTGGTCCAAGGGAGCAGGATGAGAAGGAACATTGCCCATCGTTTCAAAATAATATGTGTGTCATTGAAATACCAGGTGTGTCCATATTGTCACCCAGTTATCGGGAAGCACCACAAGCAACAGCTGAGAAGGGGCCGGAGGCCTCGCCACGCCCACTCATCTGTCTCCTGTCACTAACTGAGGGGTGATTTGCGGTAGTGTCGCCGGTCCTTCGATGTTTCTCTCCCCTTCTCCGGTGGTCTGGAACGTTCGGTGATTAGAGACTTCTAGAAAAACACTGACATTCTTATAAAAAGGGTTTCAGAGAGACAGTTAGTCAGTTAGTGTTTGACGTGCTAGTGAAGTAGCGCCGTGTACGTGCATCGGAACGATAACGGACGAACTGGTGAATCGTAATTGTGAGCATTACGTAATTTTGTGTAATTGGCAAGTGTTTAACTGTAAGTCGGTGGAAATAAAGAACATTTTTGAGTGGTGAAATTGGACTTTTCATTTCACGAACCCACAAAGTCACAATTGGTGTCAGAAGTGCGACATAACACAATGGAGGCAGCATTAGAAAAGATTTTAGCGGAACTGAAAGAAATGAAGACGGCAAATGAAAACCTCGCTGCAAAAACGGAAGCGGCAAATGACAGCCTGGCCGCGAAGCTGGAGACTACAAATAACAACCTCACCGCCGAGTTGAAACAAATGAAGACGGCCAACGACAGCATCACCGCCGAGTTGAAACAAATGAAGACGGCCAACGACAACATCACCGGGAAGATGGAAGAAATGAAGGCCGAATTAACAGCGAAGACGGAAACGGCTAACAACAACTTGGCCACGACAATGACCTCAAAGATGGCCGAACTGACCACGGAAATGAAGGTGGCGAACGAGGCTCTCGCCGCCAAATTTCAAGAACAGTTGGCCGGCGTGAGGGATGACGTGACGGAGCTGGGCAAGCGGATGGGCCAAGTGGACGAGCGCGTCGAGGACCTGGCGAGCCGCGTTAACGACCTGGAAGGGAAAGCCGACAGCAGCGCGAAGTCCCTGAACGCCATGGTGGAGGACGTCGTCGGCAGGAAGCTGAAGGATTTGAAGGCCGACGCGCCGGGACGCGACACAACATCTGCGCGCGTCAAACCTCCCAAGTATGACGGCGCGTCAACGTTTGAGGTCTTCCGCCGCCAGTTCGACACAGTGGCCAGGCACAACGGATGGTCACTGGAGGAGGAGGCCACACAGTTAATAGCCAGCCTCCAGGGACGGGCCGCGGAAGTGCTAAACGCGGTGCAGACGATGGCGGCGCCCAAGGACATCTGGGAGGCCCTGGAGAATCGCTTCGGGAACCACCGCTTAGCCGCAGCATACCGAAGCCAGCTAAAGGCAAGGGCGCAGCAGCCGGGGGAGACGCTGCAGGAGTTCGCCATAGCCATCGAGCAGCTGGCTAGCAAGGCCTTGGTTGACCTGCCACTGGAGTTCGTATCCCGGGAAGCCGCCTACAATTTTGTCGACGGGGTACGGGACACGGAGATTCGTCAGCGCCTAATGCTCGGCGAATATAAAACCATACACGAGGCGCTGACAGCGGCATTAAGGATGGAGGCGGCCAAAGTAACATCTATTCCGACGTCGAGAACGAGGAGTGTCCGCTACGCCGGAGACAGGAGACCAGCTGAAGGACGCCGGCGAACACCTAGTGGCCTGTGTTTGGGGTGTAGACAGCCCGGACACCTACAGAGAGACTGCCCACGCCAGGAAGAGCAGCCGGAAAACGAGTAAGGGCCGTCGTGGAGAGGGGCACGTCGGCGCCATCACCACCATCCCCTCGAGTGACACTGCGCGCCGTCAGCCGGCGTATGGATGACAGCCTCATCGCGGACGGTTGGATAAGAGGAAAGCCGTGCCGCGTGCTGGTGGACACCGGGGCGGCCGTGACCATCATCAGACCTGACGTGGCGAAGGGTTTGCCGACAAGGAAGCCAAGCCGGCCATACCAGCTTGTCACGGCATCGGGTGACACCTTGCCTGTGGGGAAGGAGGCCCTGCTGGAGCTGAACTTGGGACGGAGTGCCGTTCGTCTGTGGGTGTTCGTCGCGAAGGTGGCTGAGGAGGTGATCCTGGGACTGGATGCCCTCAGGAGCCATGAGGCGACGGTCGACGTCGGCAAGAAGGTCCTGCGGCTTAACGGAGAAGAGGTTATACTCCGTCAACCCGAAGAGCGCCATGGAATGTGCAGGGTCGTCTTGGACGAAGACGTGGTTGTTCCCGCGAGGAGCGAGGTGGTGGTGACGGCGCGACTTGAGGGCCAGAGAACCAGGAACATGATGCTGGACCAGAAGACGCCTGTACACGGACTGTGTGTAGCCAGGGCATTGCTGCCGTGCCGAGAGGAGGTGCCAGTGAGACTGCTAAATCCAACGGACACTGATCACGACGTCCAGGCCGGGACGGAGTTGGGAACGTGCGAGCCCGTAGTGAGCGTAACAGCAATCGACAAGGCACAGGAGCCGGCGCCGAAGCAACACCTGGGGCCCCGGCTAGAAGGCTTACTGGAGAGGGCGGCCGACCACCTGACCGCAGAACAGCTGGAGCAGGTTCGACAACTACTGGGGCGATACGAGCGCGTCTTCAGCCAAGGCGATAGTGACTACGGCCGCACGGACAAAGTGCTTCACCGCATCGACACCGGAGACGCCCGGCCTATTCGGCAACCACATAGACGCGTTCCGCTGGCGAAGCAAGGGGCGGTACGAGACATGCTGGAGGACATGAGATCCAGGGGAGTGATTGAAGAGTCCGACAGCCCTTGGTGTTCCCCTGTAGTCTTGGTGACGAAGAAGAACGGCGAGCTGCGCTTCTGCGTAGACTACAGAAAGCTGAACGCTGTCACCCGGAAGGACTGCTTTCCCTTACCCCGGATTGACGACACCCTGGACACGCTAGCTGGTGCACAGTGGTTCTCGACCCTGGACCTGAAGTCGGGCTACTGGCAGGTAGCTCTAGACCCGAGAGACAAGGAGAAGACCGCATTCTCGACGGGCCAAGGTCTTTGGCAGTTCACGGTTATGCCCTTTGGCCTCTGCAACGCACCAGCTACCTTCCAACGCCTCATGGAGTCAGTGATGAGAGGACTGACTTACGATGCCTGCCTGCTATACCTGGACGACATCATCATCGTCGGGAAGACTTTTGAAGATCACCTCGAGAATCTGAGTAAGGTGCTACAGAGACTGCAGGCGACCAACTTGAAGCTGACGCGAAGAAGTGCCAGCTCTTCCGCAAGAAAGTGAACTACTTAGGCCACATAGTCTCAGCAACCGGAGTGGCCACAGACCCGGAGAAGACACAGGCTGTGAGAGATTGGCCTCGCCCAAAGGATAGGAAAGAGTTGCGCAGTTTCCTGGGGCTGTGCAGTTATTACCGCCGCTTCATAAAGGGGTTCTCCAACATCGCAAAACCACTCACCCGCCTGACAGAGGAACACCGGCCATTTGTGTGGACGGAGGACGCCGAAAACGCTTTCCAGCACCTGAAGGAGACCCTGTGCAGTGCTCCAATTTTGGGTTTCCCACAACCGGGTGGCGCCTTCATTGTGGACACCGACGCTAGCGACCATTGCATTGGAGGTGTCCTATCGCAGATCCAGGACGGCCATGAGCGGGTGATAGCCTACTACAGCAAGACGCTATCCAAGGCAGAGAAGAACTACTGCGTCACCCGACGAGAATTATTGGCGGTAGTAAAGACCTTGGAGCACTTCCACAAGTACCTGTACGGTCAGCCATTCCACCTGAGGACTGACCATTCCGCCCTAACCTGGCTATTGAGCTTTAAGAACCTGGAAGGCCAGACAGCACGTTGGGTCCAGAGGCTGCAGGAGTACGACTTCACCTCGGAACATCGTAGAGGGAAGAGCCACGGTAACGCAGACGCCATGTCCCGAAGACCCTGTCCAGAAGAGTGCGGCCAGTGCACAAGAGTGGAAGAGAAGGAGCGTGCCGCTGCAGTCCGAGTAGTTGTGGCAGTGCCTGCGGACGGTTGGGATAGCGCAGGCCTGAGGAGGGAGCAGCTGGCGGACTCAGACTTGGGGCCACTCTTGAGGGAAGTGGAGGCAGGGACAAGACCAACCTGGGAGGATATCGCACCAAGGAGCGCCACCTACAAGTCGTACTGGGCCCAATGGGACTCGTTGAAGATCAGAGAGGGCGTGCTGTTCCGGGTATGGGAATCACCCGATGGGAAGACGCAGAGAGAGCAGTTGGTACTTCCCCGGAGTAAGGTCCCGGAAGTCCTGGAGGAAGTACACGCCGGTACTTCGGGAGGACACCTGGGAGCGAACCGAACGATTGACAAACTACGGCAGCGCTACTACTGGCTGAGACTCCGAGCAGATGCTGAGAGATGGTGCCGTCAGTGTCACGTGTGCGCGGCGTGTCGTGGCCCTCAGACTAGGAGCCGGGGTCGCATGCAGCAGTACAACGTCGGAGCGCCATTCGAACGGATCGCCGTTGATATTGCTGGACCGTTCCCAGTTTCCGACCGAGGCAACAAGTACCTAATGGTGGTCGTGGACTACTTCACCAAGTGGCCGGAGGTGTATGCCATCCCAAACCAAGAGGCAAAGACAGTCACAGACTGCCTCGTGGAGCAAGTATTCTGTCGATTTGGGGTGCCGTTAGAGCTACACAGTGACCAGGGTACCAACTTTGAGTCCAACCTAATGAAGGAGGCACTACAAAGGCTTGGGGTGAACAAGACTCGCACTACGCCTCTACATCCCCAATCGGATGGCATGGTCGAAAGGTACATCAAGACCTTAGAGGAACACCTGAGGAAAGTCGTGGCCAGCCATCAGCGAGACTGGGACGTCAAGGTGCCACTGTTCTTGCTGGCCTATCGCTCGTCTACACACGACACAACTGGGATGACGCCAGCCAGCTTAATGTTCGGCCGAGAGTTACGCCTTCCTTGTGACCTGGCTTTTGGAAGCCCTCCGGAAGTGAAACAGCCAGCGACCGAGTATGTGGAGAACTTGGTGGACCATCTCCACGACATGCACGAGATGGCTCGCCAGAACATCCAGAAGGCGAGCGACCGCATGAAGACCAGGTATGACAGGCAAGCCAACAGCCAAGGGTTCCAGCAAGGTGACCTAGTCTGGTTGTACCGTCCTACCCGGACCAAGGGACGGTGCCCGAAGCTCCAGCAGCCATGGCAAGGACCGTACCGGGTGGTGAAGAGGATTAACGACGTGGTCTACCGCATCCAGAAGGTTCCCCGAGGGAAGATGTTGGTGGTACACCTGGATCGTCTAGCCCGCTATGATGGTGCTGTTCGGGACGACCAGCTTTGAGGAGGGAGCAGTGTCACCCAGTTATCGGGAAGCACCACAAGCAACAGCTGAGAAGGGGCCGGAGGCCTCGCCACGCCCACTCATCTGTCTCCTGTCACTAACTGAGGGGTGATTTGCGGTAGTGTCGCCGGTCCTTCGATGTTTCTCTCCCCTTCTCCGGTGGTCTGGAACGTTCGGTGATTAGAGACTTCTAGAAAAACACTGACATTCTTATAAAAAGGGTTTCAGAGAGACAGTTAGTCAGTTAGTGTTTGACGTGCTAGTGAAGTAGCGCCGTGTACGTGCATCGGAACGATAACGGACGAACTGGTGAATTGTAATTGTGAGCATTACGTAATTTTGTGTAATTGGCAAGTGTTTAACTGTAAGTCGGTGGAAATAAAGAACATTTTTGAGTGGTGAAATTGGACTTTTCATTTCACGAACCCACAAAGTCACAATATAGTAAGGTATCCCAATTTTATTTAATATACGAGGGCTATCCAGAAAGTAGATTACGTTTTGGAATAAAAAGTAAACAAAGTATAGGAAACAAATTTTATTATATACAGATGAAAGCCACACTCAAATACTACTTTTCGACATAGTCACCATTCAAATTAAGGCATTTATCGTAGCGATGTACGAGCTTGGAAATTCCTTCGTCGAAAAATTCGGCCGCCTGCGCCTTCAACCACTTCGTTACCTCTTCTTGCAGCTGTGCGTCGTCATCAAAACGCTGCATAGCCAGCCACTTCTTCATTGCTGGGAATAGATGGAAGTCGCTCGGTGCCAGGTCGGGACTGTACGGCGGATGAGGAAACAACTCCCACTTAAAAGATTCAAGAACTTCACGAGTGACATTTGCCGTGTGGGGCCGGGCGTTCTCGTGAATCAACAAGATCTTAGAGCTCAACATTCCTCTGCGCTTAGTTTTGAATGGCTCTTCTGAGTTTTTGGAGAGTTTGGCAATACCTTTGAGAGTTTATTGTAGTGCCTCTTTCCAGGAAGTCCACCAAAATCACACCTTTTCTGTCCCAAAAAACAGTCGCCATCATCTTCCTTGCCGACATTGTTTGCATGCATTTCTTGGGTTTTTGGGGAGAACTTGTGTGCCCTCACTGCATTGATTGCAATTTCGTTTCACAGTTCACGTGTTTCACCCATGTTTCGTCACCAGTAACGATGCGATCGAGTAAAGAGTCACCATCCTTATGGTAAACGTCCAAAAAGTTCAACGCTGCAGCCATTCGCTGATTTTTGTGGTCCTCTGTCAAGATTTTTGGAATCCATCTTGCACAAAACATGTGGTAACCAAGCTTTTCGCTGATGATTTCGTGCAACAAACTTCGCGAAATTTGTGGAAAACTCAAAGAAAGTTCCGTTATTGTGAACCTTCGATTTTCACGGACTTTAGCATCGACTTTTTCGACAAGTTCGGCAGTCACTATGCTGGGTCTCCCACTTCGATCTTCGTCGTGAACATTGGTTCGGCCATTTTTAAATCTGATGACCCACTGACGCACTCCACCTTCAGTGATAATGTTGTCCCCATACACTTCACAAAGCTGCCGATAGATTTCTATCGGTTTACAGTTTTTTGCAGTCAGAAACCTTATTACTGCACGCACCTCGCAGCTCGCGGGATTTTCAATTAACGCAGACATTTCAAACCGTCACAGTATCTGAACGGAGCACAGCACGAACCTCTCACTAGCACGGCTAGATGCCGACTGAGCTGCGCAACGCTCTGACCCCAAGATGGCCGCGCTAGCCCCGCCCCTAGCGGAAACAGACGAAAACGTAATCTACTTTCTGGATAGCCCTCGTAGAAAACATGTTTATTGTTAATGAGTGTTAAATTGTTGGAAAGGCGGAATTTACTGCTATTTTTCAACGTAATCATCATTGCGATCGATGCACTTTTGCATGCGCTGTAACAGTTCTTGTATACCCTTGTCATAGCACTCCCCGGCGCAGTTGCGCAGGTAGCACTCAACCTCGTCGGTCTGGAAATGTGTTCCACCCAGGTGTGATTTCAACTCAGGAAACAGATGATAATACCTAGATGCTAAGTCTGGACCGTAGGTGAGGAAGTCCCTTCCGAACTAGTCCAGGAGATCAGCCGTTGCATGTGTAGCATGGGGACAAAATTTGTCGTGATGAAAAATCACTCCCTTCGTCAGCATTCCCCTCCTTCGATTTTGAATGGCACGTCGCAACTATTTCAAAACCTCACAGTAGCTGGTAGCGCTTATTGTTGTACCGGTAGGCATAAACTCGCACAACAATACACCTTTTCTGTCCCAGAACACACTGGCCTTCACTTTTCCAGCAGAAAATGTCTGTCTGAACTTTCGCGGCTTCGACGAATTCGAATGCCGTCACAGACGAGAACGTTCTTTAGTTTCTGGTGTGTGTTGTGTAGTGCACCCAGGTTTCATTGCCAGTGACAATTGAATCCAACAATTCCTCGCCCTGTTCTGCATAGCGCTCCAAGAATCGGTCGGCCGCTTCAACAAGTTGCCATTTATGGTCTTCGGTGAGCATTTTGGGGACACACTTTGCACACACCTTGCGATAATACTAAAGTTTGGTCAAAATCTTGTCAATCGTAGTCTTACTGACTTCAGGAATAAGTTCGCACAGCTCGCGAACTGTCACACGCCGGTCTTTAAGCATTTCTTGCTCCACTTTTGCAATTGTTTCGGCTGAAACCGAAGGCCGACCAGAACGCTGTTCGTCATGGACGTCTGTACGCCCGTCTTTAAACTCTTTGACCCACATTCACACGTTTTTTACGTCCATACACTGTGGCCCATAGACTTCACATAACTGACAATGAATATCAGTGGGGGATGTCTGCACGTAACTCGCACTTGGCGGAGGAAGTGATAGGAAGCTCCATCACAAACGACTGCCCAGCCAAGACAAATGGTTGCAACGGTTTCTTTGTGGTGGGGATTTGAAGGGATGAAACCAAGCTACACGCCAGTGTTGCCGGATCTCGAGTAGTAGCGTTCCTCACGGCTCCAGCGTCTTGGATACCTCATTTTACGGACACGCCTCGTACTTAGCCTAAAGATACACTCGATCTTATAGTGCGATCCATATAAAACTGAACCATTTGAACAGGTCATAGCTTTAAAACCAATATTAGAACACACGTACAACTTTGGGAGAATGCAATACACAATTTAGAGATTACACTACAATATTTACATCTCCGACAAAATGTTGGAAGTGTGCTCTACCAGGGTCTATGAATCATTGGTTTCATTTTCTTTGATACGACTTTAGACATTGAAGTTTATATGGGTATCTTCAATACATTTGTGGAGCAGCTGGATGATAAGGAATTGAGAGAAGGTTATTTCCAGCAAGATGGAGTAACGCGCCGTACATCTAATGACACCATGGAATTTGTAAGCTGTTTGTTTAATAATCAAATAATCTCAAAAGGTCTCTGGCCCCCATATACCCTGATCTAACCTCACCGGACTTTTTTCTTGTGGGGGTATCTAAAAGCAGAGTGTACAAGAATAGGCCACGGACAATTGATGTTCTCAAGGAATCCATTCGAACCGAAATAAGTAACATTGGCGAGGATACTCTCCGTAAAACTTCAGAGAATATGGTGAGACGAGTACAAACATGTATAGATGATGGTGGAGAACACTTCCAACATTTTCTCTGAGATGTAAATAGTGTAATGTAATCCCCCAATTGTGTATTATATACTCCCAAAGTTGTACGTGTGTCCTATTATTCGTTCAAAAGTTATAGCCTATTGAAATGGTTAAGGTTTATTTGGAACGCCCTGTATATGTGGAGTACATCTCAGCACTATGATATTCGGGTAGTCATCTGGCTCAGCCTGAAGAGGTCCCGAGTGCGATGTGAAAAATTCGGTGACACCCACTTACACTGCTTCAATGTTGTCAAAATTTCTTCCATTTAGAAAATGGGCCATGGATCGAAGAATATGATAATCTGTTGGTACAAGATTAGGGCTGTATGCTGGGTGTGGTAGTAGTTCGTTTCCTTCTAATTCCTAAATTTTTCCATGGTTGAAACGGTAGAGCCAGACTTAAAAATTCAATGACATAGCCGTGATTTGAACCACGGATCTTCTGGTTTCCGTCCAGCCGCTCTAACCATTTGAGCTACTATAGCCAACGTGCCAACATGACAGTAAATTCTCCAACTGACCTCTGTTTCTCCCGGTAAACCACTAGGAGTTCTCGTAAACACATGAGACAACTACCTTAATGGAGACTTTCCATGGTTGTTCGTGCAGTATGGGTTGTACATTGTCCTGTTGCAGTCCAACTCTATTTCAGTTAACTAATGTTGGGTATGTGCTTCTCAAAACTTCATGAACTCGTTGCAGTTGTTGAGAATAAATATCCACATCAATTGCCCGTCCATTTGGAACAAACTCCTAGAGAATCACAACTTCAGATTTTCCCCAGACATACAACACTACTTTGGGACCGAACAAATTTCCTTTAACGATGACTTTGCCAGGTTGGGGGGGGGTGAAAGTCATTATTTCGAGGTTTCAGGGTTTAGGCAATATACACATTTTCCATCATAAGTGACTTCTCCTGTCAAATCTATCATCCATGGCATTACGGATGAGCTGACGACAGATATGTACTCTGCATTCAGCCTGTTGAGGTGTCAGTTCACGAGGCACTTTTATTGTAATTTACGTCCTCCTACGTTAGGCCATATCGCACGATGAATGCAATGGGTTAAATAATGCTCAACTGACTCCATGGTCCATAGAACTTAGAGTTACCCGACATTCGTCTTTCAGGATAAGGGGAAACCCTGGAAAAAAAGCATATGCAGGTAACTCTTCCTGACCGAGATTCGAACTTGGGACCTCTTGAAAGTGAGGCAGATACGCTACCACCACGCTATCGAGGCGGGCTACCATGAGGTACAGATCTACAGCTTCTGTATGATTTTCCAAGTGTCCTAATGTGGCGAAGTATTGCCTCTTTTGATTCAACAAGTTATTCTGAAAGCCTGCAAGTACCTTTTTGCGTATTTTCTCGCAAACTTGGTGTGTATCATCAATATTCCATACTTTATGTCTTCCAAAACGTGGAAAATCTGTACTATTTCGTCTCCATTGTTGAAACGTAGGAACCATCGTTGTGTCACACGCTCAATAACGACACCTGCTCCTTCCACTTCACATATTCTTCGAGCTGCGACAGCGAATTTATAATCTTGTTTCCCGTAGTGTTTTAGAAGTACTCTAAGTTCAGACTTTGTTATCTCCATTTTGTGATTGTTTATTAACAAATGAAGATCATTCATGCTCGAAATGTACCCAAAACAAGCCATGGAATTCCAAAAAATCCCGATAAATTTTCCAAGTAATGGAAACCACCTAAAATTTTTACCATGCATTGCTGCAATATTTGAAACTGTGATTCTCTTCTTCGCGTAGATTATATCGAAGCCCAAGTTTGGGAAACGATTTGATGTACTTTCCTAATTTGAAGTTTCTACTAATATTTGAGCACAGATTCCAAACTCCTTTCCATCTTCTAGTTAAACATATGAACTACAGTCTGATTTGTAAACGAAAATACGTGAAGGTCATTAGGCAAAGGTCGTGAAGGGCAAGAGGGGAAGGTCGTTGCTATGGTAACGTAAACAAAGCTAGCCAGATTGGACAAACTGGTGACTCACATACTCCTCAGTTCAGTCATCTTTAGTTATATGCGGGAAACAGAGTTTGCTTGAGTGTTCAGTTGCGCTGTGTATTCTTGGCCTACTTTGTGAAAACACAATTAAAATACTTTTTTATGGAAGCAAGACGTAGTGGCGGTAGGATTAGAGGTGGGCCGAGGAATCGTGGCCCAAGGCAAAGATCAGCTTATGGTTGGGTTGTTACATTACATAGCCAAGCTAGAGAATTTGTCTGTTCTCTTAGAGAATTCTTCCAACAGGAAGACGAGAGTTTGCTCCTTATAAATGAACAGCTTATTCCTTTTATCCAAAAGCGACTGTCACATGTCAGTAGATATGCTTGCACGTAAAAGAATTCCTGTGGGTAAAAATTCCGGCATATCGGCGCCGTTGATATGAACCTGTCAATTAACAAAGTCGTTAATAATAGCATATTGCGATATTATTGTATACGGAACGAGGAAAGGTTTGAAAAAAAAAAACGACGCGCTTGCACCAAGTTTTTTAAAACTCTCGATATTCCGTTATGTGCTTACCACATGTGTGTTGTACATTATTTTTGGCACTATGTGTATTTACATGACTCTGAATTTTAGTAGTTAAGATATTAGCTGAAATATTAGTAAATATAATTGAAGATAAATGTTATATTTTAGAACGTGCATCGCGTATATGTGTTTATATGGAGAAATACTTACCGCACTAGTACGGGAATGTCAACTTACGACGTATAGCAACAATAACGGTAAATATGGAATATTAGTTGCATATTACAGACAATTTTTTAAAAGAACTCACACATGAGAAGATGCTACAACTCAGTGAATGTATGAACAACTTATTTCTGTTTTTAAAGTAGTCTAATACAGATTAACTGTGCATAATTTTGTTGAGGTGAGATAACTCGAACCCGTGTTTATGTTTGGAGTGTTGAGAGGATATGGTGGGTAACATTGCAGCGCCCACGTGTATCTTCTTTTAAAAAGCAGACTGTAGACTACAGGCATGCAAATAGTCTTTGTTTTAATGTACCATGTTACCTGAGAGATGGTGTAGATAATATCCGCGTCTGCTGATTTAAACACTTTGCTAGTTTAGCATCCCCTGTCTTGTTTATAAATAATCCTCTACAGTCACCACTGATAACCGCACATAATTCTGTTTATCTGCAAGCCAATAAACTCCGTCCACAGTGGAGCGGTGCTCTTTTGTTTATCTGCACGGCGCGATAGTCATTTTCGACAGGGTTTTGATTATGTTCTAGAGGTATTCTCTCTACGGAGGCCATAAATCGACTACTAGTTGCCATTGATGCAGTTGATACTTTCAAACTCTTTCTTCGTCAAATTAAATTTCATAGAAATTGATTTTTTGTTTATTTCGGATTTGTTCTACACTATAACGGTTTTCCGTCACAGAAAAGAAATTTTTATTATGTGTTTCAAATGGGAAGATGTTTGTCCTTGAGTGGAGTACTGCGGTGTTGTATTACATTCCCCCTAAGGGACACTGGGACTGAAAAATATCCCAAAAGTCTAAAAAATTATAATTTTTAGATTTATATATATAGATGTCTAGCGTAGGGTTTAAATGTTCGGAGTGTGGCCATTTAAACGCCCCCTATCTTCCTTATCCAGCATGATGGCCTGTTTTTGCTAATTCTGACAGCTTTTTCTCTAAAACTGCGTTCAAATCTTGCAGCATAGCTTAAGTGCTGCTCTCTAGAGACAGTTTGGTACACTATTACTATGTATTCAATACAAAGTGTCTAATAAGAAAACACTCAAAGAAAAATTCCCTATAAAAAGTCGTCAGCACACCTTGAGTGTTTAAGCACCTAAGAAAATACAAAGCAGTTGAGAATATCTGTGATTATTCTATGTTCTTCGCAATAAACTTAGCGAATACTTGTAGATTCATTCTTGGTTTGACTGCCAGTGTTTCCTTTAATGTACCTGGGGGGACCCAAAAGAAACCGGATTGTTATAAAATTTTATTGGTGAACCTTTTTACAAAATTATTTTAGTCACCTTCAAAATTCTCTCCATTACATGCGATGCACTTGTCAAGTCTCTTTTCCCACTGTTGGACGTATGTTTGGAACTCTTCAGGTTTGATATTGTCCAGTGCCCTTTGCGAAGCTGTTTTTATCGCCTCCACATCGTCATAACACCCCCCTTTCAACGTGCTTTTCATTCGTGGAAATAGGAAAAAGTCGTACGGAGCTAGGTCCGGCGAATACGGAGCGTGGGGAACGACAGACTACCTCTGTGATGCCAAATAGTGGGTCACTCGTAAGGCCGTCTGTGCTGGAGCGTTGTCGTGATGCAGAAACCAGTCATCTGATCGCCAAAGTTTCGGGCGTTTCCTCCTCATATCCTCTCGCAGACGCCTTAAAACATCCAGCTAAAAGTGCTGGTTAACAGTCTGGCCAGTGGGTACGAATTCCCGATGCACAATTCCACGAACATCAAAAGAAACAATGTTCATCGTCTTCACATTTAACCTCAGTTGCCTTGCATTTTTTGGTCTGGGAGAGTTGGAAGTCCTCCGCTGGCTTGACGTTTGCTTGGTTTCTGGGTCATACCCGTGACACCAACTCTCATCCCGTGTAATGACTTTGTTCAAGAAGTTTGGATCACGTGCAATCTCTGTTTTCAAGTCCTGACACACATTCATGCGGATGGTTTTGTGCTCCTGTGTGAGAAGGCGCGGAACAAATTTAGCAGCAACACGTCTCATGTGCAAATCCTCCCTCAAAATCCGCTGGCATGAGCTGCAACTGATTCCTGTCGCTGAAACTTGGTCGATAGTTTGGCGACGATCCACGTTGATCTTTTGGAGGAGCTTTTCAATGTTCTCCTCATTTCGCGATGTTGAAGGGCGTCCAGAACGAGCTTGGTTTTCAACACACATCTCACCACGTTTAAAGCGCCGAAACCATTTGAAAACCTATGTGCGGCTCATAGTCTACTCCTGGAAAGCTTTCTGGAGCATTCGGTGTTTCTTCGTTGCAGTTTTTTTTTTAAAGAAGTAAACAAAATTTCATACACACCCTTTGTTTTCTTGAAGTTGCCTTAACGACTTCACAGAGGTAACCCGCAAACAGTCAGAGAAACACAATACCACACTTGCACGTTCAGCTCTACACTGCAGCCGTCTGCACAGCTGTTTCATGAAGGTCTCTACTAACACCATCTGCACCATGTCCACGAGTGGCAGCGCCCTCAGCGTCCGGTTTCTTTTGGGTCCCCCCCCCCCTCGTATAATGGCGACTTCCATGAGAGAAATGTACTTGTGTTTTCAGTTTGTTTTAAATAAACAAATAAGTGTATATGCAAGTTATTTGCTCTTCCTGTAGTGTAGTGTATTCTTAACTATATAAACAGCACAATGCATGCTATTTCATCCTATTTGTGTAACCCGGTGAATAGACATAACTAAAAGAAGGAAATTGTAAGAAACCATGGTGCAGCTAGATGGAAAAGCAAAAATTTAAATCAGATTTCCATTTCATATGTACAGTTGGACTTAGAGGAACATCTAATACTTCAGTTTCACATTTGCAAGTGGATATAAATGAACATACTAATGCTATTCAAACTATATTTGTAAAATCTAGAAGAAATTTGCAAGATTTCAAGAACTAGGTGCAAACTATGTATAGTACATAGTGTAAATAGTAATTTAAATTGCAGACTACATTAGTGAAATTAATAAGCAAATTTTGAATACCAGTGTACATAGCAGTAGAGATAACAATGTAATTAATATGCATAACAGTGTAAATAATGTGCAGAACAGTGTAAATAGTGTTGAAGAACAGTGTAAATAATGTGAATAACAGTGTAAATAGTGTACAGTATGGTGTAATTACTATTTTTGGTGCATGTATTTAGAAAAATTGATTTTTCTGCACTTTACACTTTTAATGCAATATCCGCTCCAAAGTCTTTAGTGTTAGAGCTGTGGCTCTGATTTTTTTTTTTTTTTTTTTTTATTTTGAGCATATGCTCCATATATGGGTCTACCATTGTCTCAGGCTATAAGATTCATGGCTTCGTTTGGCTATAACAAAACTATAAATGCAAAATGTACTAAAAATTAAACTGAATATACCACCTAATTAAAAACATAATTTTCCTAAAAGTAGTGTATTGTTCTTCTACACAGTTACTGAAGATTTTTTATACAAGTAGTGAAACTATAACAGAGTTATTCCATTAACATGGTTATTGTTGCGCAGGCATTAACTTTATTATTGCCTTAAACTTTAATGAAAATAAAAATGAAACATTAATTCTTTCAAAACTAATGATCAGAAATTATCAAAGTTTGCTGAGGTATTTTCTGACATAAAAATACTTAGGCATGCAAAGTTTAAAGTTTGAAGGCATAGTAACATACAAAATAGAAATTTCAGTCCAGTGTCCCAGTATTTCTTTTTTCCGAGTTGAGGAAAAATACATTTACGCACTAACCCTGGGATTGGCGTGTGGGACTCTTCTGGGCGGTTTGAACCACCAGCCCTACCCCCTAAAAAAAAAACCTCCACCAGTGAGTATTCGGGAGAGGATGTGCAGTAGTACCGCAATTGCACCTGCGGATTCAGGGTGAGGATATAATGGTCAGGCGGTGGCCTGGACCAGGAGAGAAGGCGCCAGGACATGAGCATGACCGAGGCCCTGCTCGTGCCCTTGGAATTTCAGGTGTGGTAGTGTCTGAAAATTCACTGTCTCCAGCCGGAGACTTGGTCCTAAGAAAGATTATGTACTATCGCAGTCCTAAAAGAGAGGACGAAGTCATTAGTGCTTGGATGATTTTGGTCAGAGCCGTACGTGCGAGCCCTACGTCATATTTAGTAATTTGCCGTGTAACATTAGCTTGTCTAAGGTGTACGTTTGGGGGGGGGGGGACCCTACCACAGGACCGCCCAGTTAGATAGCAGGGACTTCAAGGGCCACTTGTCAGGTCGATAGAGACCCCTAGCCATGGCTGGATTTTAAGGTGGTACTAAGGTTTTTAGGAAGTCTTCTATATCTATCACTGGTTCCCCAAGGCCAAGTGTTCTGTCAAAAAGTGACAGTGGTCCGCTATGTGTGTCATGTTGTGTGTTGTATGTGCCAATATCTCGTATGAGTGGGTTTGGGTTTTTTTCCCTTTTTGTCGTAAAGGTTGAGGCTTAGTAATTTCATAAATTGTTCGATGGTGAGTATCTTTATTCTTCGTGTAGCTGAAACGCCGGAGCAACCGGGGGCAGCTTCGGGATTATTCTTAAAATTCTGTTTTGTGGCGTCTGAGGTCTGTTTATGTGTGTTTTGGCAGACGGGGGCTGCATATGTAATAATTGGTCTAATTAATATTTTATAGAGTGTAAGACCTATGTTAAGTTTCAATTGACTATTTAAGTTGATCATGGGGTAGAGTCTATTCAATTGTCCGTTTGCTTTTGCTCTGACATTATTAATGTGTTTCTTTCCATGTCAGGCCTTGGTCCATTGTGACACCTAAGTAGGTAACTTTGTCTGTCCATTGGATCCTTTCGCCACAGTATGTCAGGGGTGGCTGCGCAAGTCTAGGGTATCTATGCTGTAATCTCTTCGTGAAGAACCCAGTGCTGTGTGACGAGCGCCAAACTAATCAATCTCTAATAAACACTATTCGTGCTAAGATAAAAATTCCGATTTTGCCAAAACTGACCCATGTCGAAGGAGAGAGTAATGTATCTAACATAACCTGAAAACCCCATATTTTTACCTAAATTAGTTTTCCTAATACAAATAAATAAAGTAGATACCATTATACGAGGCATGTTTTTTAAGTCAGTACCGTTTTGTGATTCCGCCGCCGCAGCGCTACGTTCGGCGTTCCGTGCATGCACGCTGGTTACCTACATCTCTTATCTACGCACTGACGCTATTAAAGTCTGATTCTTCATTGTATACGTTGGTTACTGAGTGTTTAAGATGCCTCCGACAATCGTGAGTCGCGCCGATTGTGAAGTACGAAAATGTTGACAGATTTGCACAAAACCCAACGTTTAGGCAGTGCATTGACTTTCCTTGAGCGTTACCACAATGAAGGTGGAGATGTTTTAGACCAAATTGTTACTGGTGACGAAACATGGGTGGCCTACGTCACACCAGAATCGAAACAACAATCCATGGAATGGACGACATTCATCATCACCCACAAAAGTGAAGTTTAAGCAAACAATTTCTGCCCGGAAAATCATGTGCATAGTTTTTTGGGACAGAAAAGGAGTATTGCTATTGGATTTTCTGCCTCGTAATGAGACAATCAATGCAGTGACTTATTTTGAGACAGTGAACAATTTGCGCTGTGCAATCCAGAACAAAAGACGTGGCAAGTTGAGTAAGGGTGTCGTTTTGCTGCATGACAATGCCCGTCCACATTTGGCTAATCGGACCAAAGATCTCATCAAATATTTTCGGTGGGAAACTCTAGATCATCCTCCATACAGCCCTGATATGGCGCCCAGCGACTACCATTTGTTCCTGCACTTGAAGAAACATCTGGGTGGTAGCGTCTACAAGACGATAACGAAGTCAAAACAGTTGTGATACAGTGGTTAACACGTCAGGCGGCAGAATTTTATGAGGAGGGTACTAAAAAACTGGTGCCACGTTATGAAAAGTGTCTCAATATTCACGGAAATTATGTAGAAAAGTAGATTAAGGTACAGGCTTTCATGTAAAAATAAAATTATTGCCATATCTATGCACGTCTTTTTTAAATTCCAAAACGGTACTGACTTAAAAAACATGTCTTGTATTATAACAACGCATTGCGACGTAAGCACTGTAATGAATACCATTATTGGTGGGCCTGTATACGTTAAAGTATATTTTAAATTACTCAAAACTCACACGCAAACATTCGACATGACGTGATAAAAGAAATATGTACTTTGAATAACCAAGGTGTTTGTTAAATTTGACGAGAGGAAATAATACACTTCTTCCTAGTCTGGCAGAACGTATCTGGTCACATTATATCTTTGTTTATGAATGGTTCGTAATCTCTATTTACTCTAGAGAGTTCAAAGCAGCATTATTCAGTTACTCTTCCATGAAAAAGTGTATCACCTGGATCAATGAGACGCGATCCACCTTCCTACTTACTACTGCTAGAACAATGCAATTGAGTTAATGTGGACTCAATTTATGTTGCAAACAGAAATAATATTTTTAAACTGACTGACGTTGAACGACTCGTTCACTAAGAAATTAACAAGGAGCACAACAAGACTGGCAAAACTGCGTGAGACATCAGATAAACTACATCTGAATCTCGGTTAGAGTGAAATAGCTGGATACTGTTTTTCCGGGATTTTCCCGTATCCTTCAAGACGAATGTCGGATAACTCTAAGTTCCATGGACCCTCGAATCATTTGAGCATCCTTTCACACACTTAATGCACCTTCCGATATGATATCACGTTAGAGGGGGTAAATTAGATACACACACAAAGTGCCCCTATTTGGGAGCATCGGAAACAACTCCCACTCATATAGTACTTCATCCATCCACTAGCCGCCACTGCGTTTCAAAACTAGTAATGTAGGTTCCATCTCCGCTCTCGGCAGTGCTATTAACGTAAATAGATTGCATTGACCTTCGACCTGCAGCCGATGTTCTTGTTTTTATCTCTGCACTAGACGAAACAAACACCAGCATTTATCGATGTCTACATCTCTAGCAGATTTTATCTCTCTGCTTCGTATTATCCGAATATTGAAACAGACATACCCCTGCATTCATTCTTTCATACCATGATAGGTATATTTTCTACGTATTCTCCCCTACTTTTCCTCCCTCTGTCGCTCTCTCCCTCGCCGCCTTGGCATGATTAATTCGTTTCTGAAGCTCTTTTCTTATGTATTCCTATTCTCTCAGATTCATCTCACGGTTTAATGTAGAAGTCGGTAGGTCTTCAACCGTAAACAAATTAAATGATAAAATATACCAAAACACAAACTAGCCACAACCAATTATTTCACTACTTTCTGTCCTGGATGTAGAAATACCAGGATTCAACCCCCGCCTCGGTAGCATAGATAGTCACGTACCTTCCTCAAGTACAAGACCTCCCGAGTTTGAATTTCAATCGAGGTGAGTTATCTGAATAAGTATCTTCCAGGATTTCCCTCATCCTGAAAGATGAATATCAGGAACTCTAAGCTCCATGTACCCTGTACTCATTTGAACATCATTGCATTCATCGCACGATATGACTTAACGTTGAAGGTTTTCTCTTATCCTGAAAGATGAATGTCTGGTAAATCTAAGCTCTATGTACCCTGTACTCATTTGAACATCATTGCATTCATCGCACGATATGACTTAATGTTGGAGGTTTTCTCTTATCCTGAAAGATGAATGTCTGGTAAATCTAAGCTCTATGTACCCTGTATTCATTTGAACATTATGTCATTCATCGTGCGATATGACTTAACGTTGGAGGTTTTCCCTTATCCTGAAAGATGAATATCTGCTAACTCTAAGCTCTATGCACCCTTTACTCATTTGAACATCATTTCATTCAACGTCCGATATGACTTAACGTTGGAGGTTTTCTCTTATCCTGAAAGATGAATGTCTGGTAACTCTAAACTTTATGTGCCCTGTACTCATTTAAACCTCATTTCATTCATCGTCCGATATGACTTAACGTTGGAGGTTTTCTCTTATCCTGAAAGATGAATGTCTGATAACTCTAAACTCTATGTACCCTGTACTCATTTGAACGTCATTTCATTCATCGTCCGATATGACTTAACGTTGGAGGTTTTCTCTTATCCTGAAAGATGAATGTCTGGTAACTCTAAGCTCTATGGACCCTGTACTCATTTGAACATCATTTCATTCATTGTCCGATATGACTTAACGTTGGAGGTTTTCTCTTATCCTGAAAGATGAATGTCTGGTAACTCTAAGCTCTATGGACCCTGTACTCATTTAAACCTCATTTCATTCATCGTCCGATATGACTTAACGTTGGAGGTTTTCTCTTATCCTGAAAGATGAATGTCTGATAACTCTAAACTCTATGTACCCTGTACTCATTTGAACATCATTTCATTCATCGTCCGATATGACTTAACGTTGGAGGTTTTCTCTTATCCTGAAAGATGAATGTCTGGCAGCTCTAAGCTCTATGTACCCTGTACTCATTTGAACATAATTTCATTCATCGTCCGATATGACTTAACGTTGGAGGTTTTCTCTTATCCTGAAAGATGAATGTCTGGCAGCTCTAAGCTCTATGTACCCTGTACCCATTTGAACATCATTGCATTCATCGCACGATGTGACTTAACGTTGGAGGTTTTCCCTTATCCTCAAAGATGAATGTCTGGTACCTCTAAGCTCTATGTACTCTGTACTCATTTGAACATCATTTCATTCATCGCACGATATGACTTAACCTTGGAGGTTTTCCCTTATCCTGAAAGATGAATGTCTAGTAACTCTAAACTCTATGTAACCTGTACTCATTTCAGCATCACTACATTCATCGTCCGATATGACTTTACGTTGGAAGTTTTCCCTTATCCTGAAAGATGTATGTCTGGTAACTCTAAGCTCTGTGGACTTCGGCGTTATTTTGTGCAAATGTTTTACTAATTTCATTCATAGTCTGATTTTATTAAACGTTGTTGGACGAAAATTATACAAAATAATGAGATATCACTATCGCAATCGACAGTCATATTAATCAATTGAGTTACAAATTAATTTTTGTCTATTATGAAATTTATTTAATTAAATATAATCGTCTGTTAACTTTCTGATAAACATAGAATCATTGATTCAAGTACGTTACATTGTATATCAGTAGGCTGCAGTTGTCGTGGCAACTGTCTGTGTTGGTTGTGCATCTCTTTGCTAGGCTTTAACCAAATGGCCAAAGGATCGTAAAGACACTGAATGGTGAACAACGGTCTCGTTTCAAAGTCCTTCAGGTTCACCCTCCCTCTCTTTTCATTTCTATACGTGGGTAATGCGAGGAAGATACCTTGAACTTAGTCATACAACTTCTGTTTCCCATTCCAGTCATATGTTAACTCATGTTTCATCAAGTTCATCCGCTTTAATGGTGCAAAAGGTACTTGAAACAAAAGAATAAGGAGATGCGTCAACTGATGCAGTCATCTCCCAGTACATTCGCCCCCTCTTCTTCATAACTGAACATATTGGAAGAAGCAGACACTGTTTTTTCTTTCCTTATATTGGTAACTCATTTCTGAAGTGTACGCTCCAACAAGAGCAACTGGTACATTAAGCTCTTCGTGTTCCAAATTACACTATCATAATGTAGTCTCCAAGCATGTCGATGTTCATAAATACAAATAAAAGCCGCCACTGATGGTGTTAGCTCCTTTAATTCCTCATGTAATTAGCCTTCTGAGTTTGATATTCAACAGCAAAGTGCCTTCATTTGCCGTAGTAATGGACATATACGCGCGCCGCTATTCATACCGGCACTTTCCTATGTTGTCTATGTATCTATGACTCATCAACATCGACTAATACAAACGATATTATCTTTTTCAAACCCCTTATTATCTCCGAGTTGTGTATACCAGCAGGAGCCGTCACTGACAAAGTCTCATTACTCCCTTAATAAGAAAAGTGACTACACAATCTTCTTATATCCATGTCGAGCACATAAGCAGTAACCGCCACTGATGTAATTATCTGAAAATTATATATGTGTATTTCTGAGATGGAGCATCACTAACACCAGGTACCAGGTGTCACGTACATTCTCCAAAGCTGTATACATTAATACCAGCCATCATGATGCCACGTATATTCTCCACGTATCTCTAGGCTGGACATATAAACAGCAGCTACCAGTTGTGCTAAGTATACCATGCAGTATTCCAGTGCTAGACTAACAAAAAGCGCCACTGATGTCAGATATATCCTCCATATATCTCTGATTGAGATATCAACACTAGCACCACTGGGCAGGTATATTCAAACCACCCGTCACTGATACGAGGGCTATTCACCATATATCTCGGATGCATATATCAATATAAGCAATTACTGATGCTAGGTACATTCCTCATTTATCTCTTGGGCTCTACCTGTCAACACTAGGCGCCACTGGTGACACTTATATCTAAACTAGACATGTTCAAAACAATCCCTGCTGAACCTAAGCATATTTTCTGTGTATCTCTAAGCTGGTTAAATCAACACTAGCCCCCACTGATGCCACTTATATCTCATGGAGACATAACCACACTAGCCGTCACTGGTACCACTTATATCTCAGCGGGACGTATCCACACAAGCCGCCACTGAGGTCACTTATATCTCAGCGGCATTGTCCATACTAGCCGCCAGTGATGTCACTTATATCTAAACTGCACATATTTAAACCAATCGCCACTGAACCGAACTATACGCTCCGTGTATTTGAGCTGGTCTTGTTAACACGAGTCACCACTGATGCCACTTATATCTCAGCGACACATAACCAAACTATCCGCCACTGGTTCCACTTATATCTCAGCGGGACATACCCACACTAATCGCTACTAATGTCACTTGTATCTCAGCGGCACATATTCACACTGTCAGCCACTGGTGCCACGTATATATCAGCGGGACATAACCACATTAGCCAAAACTGATGCCACTTATATATTAGTGGGACACAGCCACGCTAACCATCACTGATACCACTTATATCTCAGCGCGACGTATCCACACTAGCCGCCACTGATGTTCCTTATATCTCAGTGGGAAATAACCAGACTAACCGTCAGTGGTACCACTTATATCTCAGCGGGACGTATCCACACTAGCCGCCACTGATGTCACTTATATGTCAGCGGGATATATCCACACTAGCCGCCACTAATGTCATTTATAAATAAACTGGACATATTCAAACCAATCGCCACTGAACCGAAGTATACTCTCCGTGTATCTCTGAGCTGGTCATGTAACCACGAGTCACCACTGGTGCCACTTATATCTCAGCGGGACATAACAACACTAGCCGTCACTGGTACCACTTATATCTCAGCGGGACGTATCCACACTAGCCGCCACTGATGTCACTTATATGTCAGCGGCATACATCCACACTAGCCGCCACTAATGTCATTTATATCTAAACTGGACATATTCAAACCAATCGCCACTGAAACGAAGTATACTCTCCGTGTATCTGTGAGCTGGTGTGGTCAACAAAAGCCACCACTGATGCCACTTATATCTTTGTGGGACACAACCACACTAGCCCTCAGTGGCAACACGTATACCTCAGCAGGACGTATCCAAACTAGCTGCCACTGATGTCATTTATATCTCAGCGGAGCATAACCACAATAGCCGTCACTGGTACCACTTATATCTCAGCAGGACTTATCCACACTAGCCGCCACTGATGTCAATTATATGTCAGTGGGATATATCCACACTAGCCGCCACTGATGTCACTTATAACTAATCTATACGTATCCAAACCAATCGCCACTGAACTGAAGCATACTCTTTGTGTATGTCTGAGTTGGTCATAACAACAGGAGCCACCACTGATGTCACTTATACCTCAGCAGGACCTATCCACACTAGCCGCCACTGGTGCCATTCATATCTCAGCGGGACATATCTACACTAGCCACAACCGATTCTACTTGTATCTAAACTGGACTCATCCAGAACAATCGCCACTGAACCGAGGTATATTTTCCGTGTATCTGTGAGCTGATGTGGTCAACACAAGCCACCACTGATGTCACTTACATCGCAGCGGGACGTATTAATACTAACCTAAACTGGTGCCACTTAGATCTCAGCGGGACAAATCTATACTAGCCGCCACTGATGTCACTTATATCTCAACGGGACTTATCCACACTAGCCGCCACAGGTGCCACTTATATCTCAGCGAGACATATTCACATATCCACATTAGCCCCCACTAATACCACGTACATTCCCCATTCATCTCCGAACTAGGCACCACCTCACTAGCCACCACTGACACAGCGTAATCGTACCGCCACTGTGCTGGAGGGTCGATACCTTACAACGTAATTAACAGAAATGCGCCAATACGCGTCCCACGGCGCTACAACAGCATGAATAAACCATCGCCGGACCTTGCCTCTAGTTTCTCTTCGTTACCACCGTGGCGCCACAATGCCATATGACTTTTCGCTACTCTGAAATTTATCGCGCTTCGCCACCTGATGCACCTGAGGGACAGGTGCTGCGTCACATTTGGGCACGCTCGCACGCTGTCATTGGAGGCTCGTAAATTTCTTTTAGTCCTGCGTATCGGGGAGATTGAAATTCTGATTTATGCCTCATGCAGCTTACTTTTTTATCACCAATTCCCTTTCGGGTAGTTTTTTTTTTTTCGGAACTTCAGAAATATCTATAGTGGTGTACGTAAAATAAGAGTGTACTTGAATATTTTATTCTAATGTATTATCTCATTTGTTTTGTAGTAGCGGTTCTAACATCACCTCAACCTATAAGCACTGTACAAAGATATAATTCAAGACCATTTGTGCAAAACAAGATATGAGGTGGAGCCTTCAGTAAACAATATACAGGTATTATATAAAAATAAAAAGTAATAATCTTAATACAAAATCTTTTCACCGAACATATATATGTATACCATATATGTATACCATTGTGACTCAGCTACCTCTTATTCTCGAGATTTATGCAATCCACATGCTATATTTTGACATGAAAATATCTACCTCATTAATACAAGGGTTGTTCAATAAATCATGATCATAACTTTTTACGGTCATAATTTTTCACACTAAAATTCAATCTTATTATATTCTGTTAGATTAATGTGAAACAAACACCCGTAGTAGTTTCATTGTTGGTACTCCTGGTTCCCACCTGTGAAAACCAGGCAAGTTCAGACATGTTCAGTACCGCCTACCGCTGCAATGGAGGTAACACGCGAGGAACAATATGCGGATTTGAAATTCTGCTTTCGTCTCAACAAATCTTCAGTTGAGGCCTATACAATGTTACAGGAGGCCTATGGAGAATCTGTTCTTCCCTACAGCACAGCTCGAAGGTGGTTTAAAGTGTTTAAAGAAGTTAGCCAATCAATTTCAAAGGAAGGTGCGAACGGTGATCCAGTTACTGCTCTTACGGAAGAAAACATCAACACTGCTGCTGCCATTGTGAAAGAGGTCGACGAATTACCTTAAGATCACTTTCTGAAATACTGAACATTTCATTGGGTGCCACCCACTCGTTGGTGACAGAAACATTACACATAAGACGTGTTTATACGTGATGGGTTCCAAGACTGTTGACTCCCGAATAAAAGGACATTCGCATGCTCGTCTGCATGCAGTTAAAGTTGATGTGAGCGGAAGATCCGGCGTTTCTTTCAAACGTAAACTTGGCTACATCATTTTGATCCTGAGAGCAAGCAGCAAAGCTAAGTGTGGAAATTTCCATCATTACCAACCCCCTAAAAGGCAAAAGTGGTTACTTCTGCTGGGAAAGTTATAGTCATCTCATTCTTTGATATTCATGGAATGGTTTATCAGCATTTTGTACCTGCACAAACATTAGTAAATGTACAATACTACAGGGATATCCTGAAAACATTGGAAGTCCGTATCAGGCGCAAAAGACCACATTTCCGTGAAGCAGGCTGGATGCTGCGACACGATAATGCGCGGCCGCATATTGCCAATGTTTTTGCTGAATATCTTGCAAAAATCAACGTGAAGTGCATCCCTCACCCTCCCTATAGTTCGGATTTAGCCGCATGTGACATTTTTATACTCCCTAAATTGAAGAAACGCCTTCGTAGGAGGCATTATCTATCATCAGAAGCAGTGGTGAAGGCTGCGGAGGCGGTTTTGAAGGATCTCTCAAAAATGGTTTCCAGCATATCTTTGAAGACTGGCAGAAACGCTGGGACATGTGCATCGCATTCAGGGGAGACTATTTTGAGAAGGACCATCAAAATTATGAGGATGAGTAACGGTACGATGTCAAAAAGAAATTGTGTTCATTCTTTATTGAACAACCCTCGTATATGTGTGGATGGACTGACAATTCTGTGGTCACACGAGTCAGGAAAGTTACTCTTACCAAATAAGGAAGGAAATTGATGTCCCTGAACCTCACATTGTAGGTAAATACAATCAAGGAATAGTTGGTGTTGATGTCTTCGACAAGTTATTATGCAACTTCAGTCCCTAACTTCAAAGCAAAAAATGTTGGTGGAATTTATCCTCCAAAGCTCTGAAAATAGCAATAGTTGCAGCCAAGAAACTTCTCACGAAAATTTATGGAAATAATTCAAAGAATCACTTGGATTTCCGAAGAGAATTAGCTACGGCCCTTATTAGCAACGTCAAGGTCACGACCAAGAGAAGAGATCCCAAAGTCAATGAGGAAAGATTTCGGTCATTTTCTGGTTGAGTCTGAACGGCATGGTGCGCGCTCTGCCAAAATAATTCATGACTGAAATGCCATCAGCATTTCAACAATTGCAGCATTTAAACAACTAAATGTATTTAAAACCAGTGGTACTACTTGTGATTCTGATTTACTTCTTTGTTAAAAAGAGCCTTGTGACAATGTTGAACAGCAAAGCCATGATGGTAACGATAAGAAATTAGATGTAGTAACAGCACTATTGACATTAAAGGCAAAAGCTGATTCTTACCGCAATTTCTGTGAAAAGCCTTTCGTTGCCGATGTCAAGCGCTGACAATGAGAGATTTTTCTCTTCATACAACTTAGTTATGACAGACAAAAGAACAAGTATGAAAAGCGAAAATATCACAACTTACTGTATGCTGCAGTTTGGCGATATCTGATGTGTGATGTTTGAGTTTGATCATGTTACTTACTTTTTCTTTAAGTCCGCCCCAAAGTTAAGTTATATCGGACGGTGAACGAATTGGGCGAAATGATGCTCAAATGAGTCCAGGGTCCATGAAGCTTAGAGGTACCCGACATTCGTCTTGAAGGATAAGGGAAAAGGTGGCTTATCAACAGTTTAGCTATTCGGTGATTTTGGAAGTGTATTTTTTTCCAAATGAGATTGATCGCTTTAAGATAAGAATGCGTTTTTACAAATGTTTAGCTATGATGTGCTATTTACAATTTAAAAAGTTGTTTATTCAGTGTTAGCAATGATACTAAAAATAAAAATTAGCAAACTGCTTCCATAACTCTCTTGATTGAATGCCAAAGAGACAACATATACCCATAAGTACTTAATGTTTTAATCCAAATACAATTCGGCGTGTAAAATGTCAATACAAAAACACAATTACTAGCACCAATACTATTTCGTCATTTCAGAGGAACCAATAACAGTAAGGGAAGCTTTCAATGAACTGCTAGACACTAATTGTGGACTGTATGGTGGGTGATGAATGTGGTATCCGAATGTGGACAGGCATTCTCTGTGAACAACCGCAGATTTCACATTCCTTACATTCAAGAAGCGTACAACGGAATTGTATTGCATTGTCTTACACATGTTAAATGTAACAGAGCATATCTGCGACGTTCGCAGTACGCATGCGTATACAATCGTACTGCAGCGTTGCAGCAGTAAATATACGCATAACTTAATACATTCAGTGCGTTCACATATGACGACATAGCTGTTAACTTTGATACTTCAGTCATGCCGCAGTGAACAATCTCGTTTAAGGGCATGTCGTTTTTCAACCAATCACGGACATGATAGTGATCTATACTTCTCTTTATCTCCTTTTTGATAATTCTCTGAAAGTCTGAAGCATCACACTGGGTGATCAATATCAGGAAATCAAACGAGTAGTCGGTTTTCAAATTATTTTGATAAAACGAAGTATGAGTTATCTAAACATGGGATTTATGGAAAATTTTGGAAATTTCGAGATAGGGTGCGTCTCGACACCTCCGGGTTTCAATTTTGGCTCTCCCCGACCAGCGGTTCACTGCTTAAAACAGGAGTAATTTCCGCCACGTGACGTCACGGTAAGCTCTGTATTCGCGGAGAACCTACGGCCGCGTGGTGAAGTAACACGTGAAATACCTGCAGCTAAACTTGTATTATGTGGCGATATAAGCAAAAGTGCACGGTGTGACATAATTGGCTGTTTTGCCCGTAGCACGCATACCTATCAGAAAGAAATTACTAGTCACGTGACTTACGCACCTTCTGAAAATTCAGTAGGAGTGGGGGAAATTTGAAATATGGCAATAATATGTTCCAACAACTAAAGGCACTCTGTACATCATGCTCGCGACGGACTGACGTGTGACATACCACAACAGCAAACATTTATACTTTATAATCGTCTGTGAAAAATTCGTGTGTGAAATTCCGCAACAAGGAATATTGAGTACTCCTCAAAAGGCACCGCCATTCATTTCGCGGTCAGTACGCGAGAAGCGACTCAAGACGCGACGTAATTACATCAGTTGGCGAGCACACACGAGATTAAAGATCATAAACTACGGGGGCTGTTCAATAAAGAAAGATCACAATTTTTTTGACCTCATACTTTACTCATCCTCATAATGTTGATGGTCCTTCTCAAAATAGTCTCCCCTGAATGCGATGCACCTGTCTCAGCGTTTCTGCCAGTCTTCAAAGATGTTGTTGAAGAAAATTTTGAGATCCTTCAAAATCCACTCCACAGCCTTCACCACTGCTTCTGATGATGGATGCCTCCCAGGAAGGCGTTTCTTCAAGTTAGGGATTAGAAAAAAATCACGTTTGGCTAAATACGGAATATAGGGAGGGTGAGGGATGCACTTCACTTTGATTTTTGCAAGATATTCAGAAACAACACTGGCAATATGTGGCCGCGCATCATCATGGTGCAGCATCCAGCCTGCTTCACGGAAATGTGGTATTTTGCGCCTGATATGGACTTGCAATGTTTTCAGGACATCCCTGTAGTATTTTCAAGTTACTGATGTGTGTGCAGGTACAACATACTTATAAACCATTCCATGAATATCAAAGAGTGAGATGGCCATAACTTTCCCAGCAGAAGCAACCACTTTTGCTCTTTTGGGGGTTGGTGATGAAGGAAATTTCCACAACCAGCTTTGCTGTTTACTCTCAGGATCAAAATGATGTAGCCAAGATTCATCAGCAATGATTACGTTTGAAAGTAACTTGGGATCTTCCTCTAACATCAACTCTAACTGCATGCATATCTGCGTGCGAATGTCCTTTTGTTCGGGAATCGACGGTCTTGGAGCACATCGCGCACAAACATGTCTCATGTGTAATGTTTCTGTCACCAACGTGTAGGTGGCACACAATGAAATGTTCAGTACTTCAGAAAATGATCTTAAAGTAATTGGTCGAACCTCTCTCACAATGGCAGCAGCAGTGTTGATGTTTTTTTCCGTAAGAGCAGTAACTGGAGCACCGGGTCCAACTTCCTTTGAAATTGATTGTCTCCTCTCTTAAAACATTTTAAACCACCTTCGAGCTGTGCTGTAGGGAAGAACAGACTCTCCATATGCCTCCTATAACACTGTATAGGCCTCAACTGAAGATTTGTTGAGACGAAAGCAGAATTTCAAAGCCACATATTGTTCCTCGCGTGTTACCTGCATTACAGTGGTAGACGATACTTAACATGTCTAAACTTTCCTGATTCTCACAGGCGGGAACCAGGAGTTCCAACAATGAAACAACTACGGTGTCTTTGTTATACATTAAGGTAACAGAATATAATGTAGTTGAATTTTAGTGCTAAAAATTATGACCGTAGAAAAATTATGATCATTCTTTATTGAACAGCCCTAGTAATATACATCTGGGAGTGGAGTTGTTTACCTTCACAGACCTACAACGAGTCAGGTCGTACGAAACCCTGAATTATCAGATAAGAGCCTCATGCCGAGCTACACCGAAGAGTACCCCGACCTATGACCAAAATCCCTTCGATCCCTGATTCTCCATCCATTGACGATTAAACATATGAGGTGCTGAATGACCGAGGGATCATACGAGATTGCCACTGGGCCGAACCACCTCAGACTTTTGGTGAGAGAAACGCGCTGGCGGTGACGGATTTTGTGTAAAGTCCACGGTTTTAGATTGATGAAATTTTACTTTGATAAGCGTTTCTTGAAAACCTTCGTGTCCAGTGGCGAGGCGTAACTTTAAGAGTGAGGGAAGCTCCAAGTAATAATTTTCATTAAAAAAAGAAAGAATGATGACAAAAACTAAGGCTACTCTTAGGTCTTGCCCTACTGGAAAGAGCCACAGAGGCGCCGGGCGCCCTTCGGGGATAGCTGGGTAACTCCCTGGTATAAAATGGAGGTCAGCGATAGCTGTCTCTGTAGACCCTATTTTTAATCTTCAGTAGCCGTTCTATTTGTACAATCACACGTAGGCACCTTTTGCATTGGAAGACTGCTTACTTTACAAGCAGATATATTGCTGCTTCCCCTCTCTACTCAGACGTTCCAATTTCTCCTACAGCTGTCCCATACCGCGTGAATTGTTAGCCTAAATAGAGATATTATAACATTCACACACTTTTGCTAATAACTTAAAGCTTCACACCACTAGATACCAATATACGTAAAATATTATTCCTAAAACGTACCAACTAAAGGTATAGTCACGCTGCCTGAGCCGTTACCATAGCTTTATTTTTGTTAATAGAAACCTCTCACATAACATACTGATTATTCTTGTTAGAGTGAGAGGGGTACTGACGGGACTCCCGGTCGTGTGCTAAGCACCAATGAAGGCATCACTTCAGCCAAATTCGCAGGAATCACAAATGACAGATAGATGTTCACTCCACGTGAGGCAATCAGTGCCTTATCTGAGCGGTACCTATTACCAGAGATAAATCTATGGTAACGTTCGAGCAGCGCGACTATACGTGGTATCCAAGGTTACGATTGCGTCATTATTAAATAAGCTCTCGGAACTGGCCGATTGAATCTATGCAACTGTCGAACTGTCGGCAGCAACCCGGATGTTCGCGAATACATTTTGGAAATGTATCTAAAGCAAGTTCAATATTATTTGGCATGAATTTACCTGTTATTTTCCTGAAATTCTTGGGAAAAGGCACTTTCAACATTTCGTTGCATCATCATCATTCATTCATCATTCATCATTCTCATTCTCATCATCATCCATCATTCATCATTCTTATCATCCATCATCCATAATCCATCATTATCATTCTCATTCTCATCATCATCATCCATCATTCTCATTCTCATCATCCATCATCCCTAATCCATCATCCATCATCCAGCATCCATCATTCTCATTCTCATCATCCATCATCCATCATCCAGCATTCATCATTCTAATTCTCATCATCCATCATCATCCATCATCCAGCATTCATCATTCTCATTCTCATCATCATCATCCATCATTCATCATTCTCATTCTCATCATTCATCATCCATCATCCAGCATTCATCATTCTCATTCTCATCATCATCATCATCCATCATTCATCATTCTCATCATTCATCATCATCCATCATTCATCATTCTCATTCTCATCATCCATCATCCATAATCCATCATCCAGCATTCATCATTCTTATCATTCATCATCCAGTATTCATAATTCTCATTCTCATCATCCATCATCCATTATCCAGCACTCATCATTCTCATTTTCATCATACACCATCCATAATCCATCATCCATCATTCATCATTATCATTTTCATTCTCATCATCCATCATTATCATTTTCATTCTCATCATCCATCATTATCATTGTCATTCTCATCATCCATCATCCAGCATTCATCATTCTTATTCTCACCATCATCATCCATCATTCATCATTATCATTCTCATTCTCATTCTCATCATCATCATCATCATCCATCATTTATCATTATCATTCTCATTCTCATCATCATCCATCATCCATCATTTATCATTATCATTCTCATCATCATCCATCATTCATCATTCTCATTCTCGCCATCATCATCATTCATCATTATCATTATCATTCTCATCATCAACATCATTCATCATTCTCATTCTCATCATCGTCATCATCCATAATCCATCATCCATCATTTACCATTCTCATTATCATTACCATTCTCTTTAACTTTATCTTTATCATCAATATCATTATCATTCAGGATATCTCGAGCTGTACATTTCTAGGTAGTTGTGTTATGGAACTTTTCGGAGGGAGAAGGAACAGAAACATGTGGACACTGACCGTGCAGTGACCACACAAACCACTGTACACCCCTGTAAGCAGTGCAGGTACATAATTTCACTTTCATCAGCATAATCAGGCCTCGTACGAACTATTAATAACCTGTTTAAAGTTGGCAGACATGATGGTGTGATGACGTATGCAATTTTGATGCTCGCGTTAAACTTGGGATGACGTCACAGCAGATTCCTACGTCCATCAGGAACCTACGTGTACACTCCCGGTGTTTAGTAATACGACCGCATATGTAATTTCAGACGAGATGCAAATTCCTGGCGCCTGGAATATTAAAATTTGATACAGACCCCGCTGTTTTGATAACATATCCAATTACGGAGCTCAAGTTATCAGATTCCCTGCAGAACGTTATTAATGTCTTCTCTCGCCCCTGTTTTAAATGTACAGATAATAAAATGTAACACAATTCACAAGGGTCTCTGCTATATAGCATGCATTGAAAGCTGAAGAATGACGAAAATTAAAAAGAATTAAAATATTCTCTTAAATATCGTGTTTTTAAATATAATAATAATTTAATAAGAGAAGAAGGTTGATGTGTGACTTACTCTTATGAATACAACTCAATTTCACAAAATTAATTGTTAAATTTTACATCATGCTTTCAAAACTTCACGAAGATTTTGTAAATCTTTGTTAAATATATTTGTAGTAGCTGCAATGGTGCCAAAGTAAGAATAATTATATTTTCATTACTTCAGAAGTTACAAAAGAACATCAAGTTCGTATAAACTTCACTGATTTGCTTTTGTTTTGCTTCTTATCTTTATCGGATACTATCTTGTACATTTGCTAGGCAGAGCATGGGTAGTTCCTCTGTTGGCCGCTAATAAAAAAACGCACTGTCACCTGTCCCGAGTAATATGTCGTTATTGAGAATAAATAAGGTATTATTGACGATATTACTTCTTGGTTACGAGGTTTTCCAGGTAAATAGTGAAGAACTATCCTAAATTGGTCACTGTGGAAGCCAACCAGCTCATTATCAGAAAATGTTCATTAAAACTGTTGTATGTTAGGTTTTTAGGTTATAGTGCTCTTGTATATAATTTTGTCGATGTCTTATATCAGGTGAGTCTGCGGCACCCCATTGATTTGCAAGTTAGGCCACCCAAAAAACGGCATGTGGGCCTTAGCTTACGGAGATGATATCGAATTGAGAGAAGGTTATTTCCAGCTAGATGGAGCAACGTGCCATACATCTAATGACACCATGGAACTTGTAACCAGTTTATTTGATAATCGAATAATATCAAAAGATCTGTGATCCCGCAGATCCCCTAACCTAACCTCACCGGATTTTTTCTTGTCTGGGTATCTAAAAAATAGAGTGTACAAGAATAGGCCACGGACAATTGATGTTCTCAAGGAATCTATTCGAACCGAAATAAGTAACATTGGCGAGGATACTCTCCGTAAAATTTCAGAGAATATGCTGAGACGAGTACAAACATGTACAGATGCTGTTGGAGGACACTTCCAACATTTTCTCTGAGATGCAAATAGTGTAATGTAAGCTCTTAATTGTGTTTTATATTCTCCCGAAGGTGTACGTGTGTCCTATAATTGGTTTGAAGGTTATGGCTTATTGAAATGGTTCAGGTTTATATGGATAACACTATATGTGCATCTAATTAATTTCTTTGGCATTCACAGTTCTCCGGAGACATTTTTTATTGAAACTGGAAAGTGGAAATGACATCGGGCATCGTAGAAAATATCGCGCATTGGTATTGATGTCATCCCTAAATGAAATGTGTATCTTTAAGTTTCTGGGAATAGAGTTCAAAACTCTTTCCTTTCTGAATAACTTGATTAATGCATGCTTACCAATGAATAAGGTTTTACCAACTATTGTCAAAGAAGTATATATTTTACAGGTAAGTATTCTCAGTACATGGTTTTTGAACCAGAGCTTTTAGCGGCACGTTTGAGGAAATTCATAATTTTATGCAATGTTCCACTTAAGGGGGGACGTATGCAAATATTCAGGGTCTTACATAAATAGCCATAACATCCAAAGTTTTCAAGTTAGAGAAGTGAAACTTAGTATACTCATTTAAGATAATACAGTTAATATGCAAAATTATTTTCATAATTTTCCATTGTTTATAACTAATGCTACATATTTTTTCTTTATGCAGAGATATTTACAAATTAAGCCCATTTTTTTTTTTTCAAAATTCACATATGCTATCTTTCTTAAATTTGGAATGTTATTTTAAAACACACTAAAAATGAATTTTTTGGATTTGGATTTCTTATTGAAGCTGTATAGAATTAAAAAAATGTTAATCCTGTGCATCCTTTAAAAATTAAAATCAATTCATATATTTTGTATCATCACATTCCATCTGGAGCTTAATCTTAGATTCTAGAACCAACAAAATGTTCATTGTGGCATAAGAAAGCTGTGTGCTAAATTGCATCACTGTAGATGAAGTAGATTGAGAGAAAAATGGGTTGAAGTTGTAGAAAATGCAAGTTACGGGGAAAGGCAATTAAAAAATACAGTAAGTATTTTTCAGTTTGCCTTTTAATTTTAAGTCAGAACTTCCCATATCCATAGTCTGTATCCTTATTCTGGTCTTCTTTAGCCTTTCTTTTTAAATTCCTCTTCTGTCTTGCTTCTTTCTGCATTAATTTCATAGCTCTTTCTGCACCAGCGATGCTAATGTTGTCGATACTCTGCCAAATTGTTTCCATAAACACACCAGGTTGATACCCTAACTGATGCATAACTTTCTTTCTGCCAACATTCCCATCATTAAACACTTGCAGCATCAAATGTAGCATTTTTCACCACTATGGAAGACACAAATGATGCTTAAGGACACCTTTCCATATCAAACTGTTGAGGCTTTCATTTGGGTTTTGTGTCTCTCCATAGAGACATTTTTAGCAAGTCTGGGTGTGCTAAGAATTGATAGGTGGGCTTTATAGATTCCAAGACAGCTGATGGAAGACTATGTGTTGCTACTATGCTACTATGCAACACTAGGGCATTTAATTTTTTAAGCGTACATACAGACCACGTACGGTCATAATATTTTGGTTTTTGATAGCTAACACTATATACTATTTTAAAAAACAATAAAAAATTGATTTTTTTAATATTTTCTCGTACGTCCCCCCTTAAGTAGTAGTTAGTACGTGAGGATATTCCTAATAAGTTGGTGTTATGTCATTGGAAGATTTTTAACTTTGACGTTATTCTATACACATAAGAACTGTAAACCTTTATGATATCAAATATTTGTGTCCTGAAGGAAGGAGTATCAAGATGAACGCTGATGATATCAGCTCTTCAGCGGACGTTTTCTTATCAACACGTCTCGAGCTCCGCCTGAATTTTATCTTCCTCTCAACAGAAGAGGAAAATCATTAAAGTATTTGGTGCACGATAATGAACATCGATCTGGGGTAGAGACTAATTTCTCTCGTCTGCCCCCTCCCCTCAAAATATAACGTCGTTATTACGATCCCTTCCTTCTGGATCTGGGTCACCATTCCGCAGAACAAAGAACAGATTATTCCAGTTTTGACAACTCCGAACTCGGACAAATGTGTGCAAACATCCGTGAACACTGGCGTCGTCATGACAACCGGGTAGTCCCATCAGACAAGACGGTAACGTGGTGCAACTCGCATAGGGCGACCGTGCAACCTGACTCATGGACTTTTAGTGATTTTTCGGATCGGTAAGAGACAGCTTGTGCAGTTTTCCTCTTCCAACCCTACAGTCTTGTCCATTAATTCCTGCACCCATCGTTTCTTTCACTGACATCTATTTCAGGGCTGTGATCTCGGGGTAATTTAGAAACGTTAAGAAGCCCACTCATATTAGCGCCCGTAGAATCTTTCCCGTTATCCCTCCCTGCCAGAAGTCATTATAAGAGTACAAAGGAGTGCGTGCTAGGGTAGGAGTAGCAAAACCCGGTGCTATTCCACGTTACGGTTTTATCGTTCTTAGATTCTTGACTTACACCTCACAAAGTACTTTGTCACACTGCTGCTATGTTTTTCTTCATCCACTCTTCTGCTTTCTTTTGTTATCATATTCCTTCAGCTATTTTATATTAATGTTGTCTCTGACAACTCGGAAGTTAGAGCAACTTCGGTTGTTTAAATGTTATTGGTTACTTCCTAAACCCTTTTCAAATATTCTTTTCCATTTTTTAAGTTACAAGTACAAATTTCCACCATTAAATATACTTGGAAAGCTTTCTGCTGTGATCTAGTGTGGCTTATCTGTATTGCTTACTGTTGATTCTCGGATGGAAGCCCTCTCTAATGAAGTGTTCAGAATATCGTAGAATAGATTTTAACGGTTTAATTTCTGTGCCTATTTCATGATGTAGAGTGCAAAATAGACTTGGTTAGTGCAAACTTTGCACAGTCCAGCAGGAAACTTTGGAACAAAATGGCATGCCAAAGAAGAGAATGTACAGTTACGTCTTTGGAATAGTTCAAAAGAAAACCAAACAATTGATGGTGCATTTTCGAGCTACCAGAGATAAGAACTTATTGAAATGTTCATCACATCAACTTAGGCTCTCAGATCTAGGAGTATACCCACTTCCGGAGTTGGAGCCCTTGGGTTCAGTCGCCAGTGGAGGACATTGGTTCACTAGGGGGTATCAACCAGTACCGTGGTATGATTTTGAGGAAGCAGACGAAGTGAAATGTTGCTGATTCGTGTGTATGGAAAAGGCGATGATAAAGCAATTAGTAAACAAACCGGGAGAATCACGTACAGATGCTACTTTGCCCACAAAGTGCCCCTTGGTGGGGGAGGGGCAAGAGATAAAAAAGCTTCTCCTTGAGAAAAATATGTGTTATAAAATTCATACAAAAACAATTGAATATCTGTGGACGGTACACTTATATTTTTCTGTAATAATATTTTGTCTATCTCATGACTTACCAGTTTTGTTAAATTTGGTCAGAATAAAGAGCAATTTAGAGGATATTCCTAGACATTTTAAGGTACCATTTCATTTGTAAACTAAATATCGTAAACTAATAGCTTTTATGAACATTTTAAAATCATTTTGAGAAAATAGAATTTTGGGGAAAATGATTCAAGTAAAGGGAAGAGGAACGGGAATTTTCTTGAGAAACTCTTCCTGTTTCATCCTTATAGTGAAGAAACATTGCAGGAGTATTAAATATAAGTAGATTGATAAAACAGCTATTAGTCATTCGACCATGAAACAAAGCAAAAAGCTAAATTATTAAAACATTTGAGTGGACTGACTGTCTTAATGTTTTGGCAGAAAATATTTATCTTGAAAACATAGATGAATTTCCAAATACCACCAACAGATTCGGTAAGTGAGTTCACTTTCTCTCAGTAGATGACAGGACAGTAGCCGAAAGGTACAGTCTGTTTACCAGTTGAACTTGTGATGGACATATCATGAAACCATTCCTGGAGGCTATGTGAATTAAAATACAGGTATGTGAAGTTTGTTATAGATTGCCATTTGTTTTATTTGCCATTTGCCTAATTTTTTAAATTTGGCATTTCAAATACGTGCCTCTCGTATCAAAATCAATTGAGAGTACTGTAAATTCATAAAGATACGTCCTGCACTTATAATATTCATATATATGAGCATATACTCTCGTTAATTTGTTTAATACGCATATCGTATTCCACAGTAAGTACAAATCGTGCAATGGTTCTAGAACAGTGACCTACAGCCACAGATCAGTCTAACCTTCTTTCTCCTCTATCTCCTTCCGACTCCTATACTCAAAGAACTCAGCCCTTTTATGACGTGTGAATCGTTTGTCAATCCGTCCCCGAGGACAGTTTAATTGTTTTTATTTATTGTAATATGACGTCCTCCAACGTCAAGTCATATCGGACGATGAATGGAATTGGTGAAATGATGCTTAAATGAGTCCAGGGTCCTTAGAGCTTAGAGTTACCCAGCATTCGTCTTTTAGGATAAGGGAAAACGTCGGAAGAAAAAGTTATCCAGGTAGCTCAACCTGACAACGATTCGAACTCGGGACCTCTTGAACGTGAGGCAGACTTGCTACCATCTATGCTACCGAGGCGGGCTATAAAACTGGACACCATAAAAATGAAGATTATGTTAAATGGTTACGCGCAATAGTAATTCCATATTTACCCTTTAGCTCGATGCTAGCAATAGATAGATAATGTTTCTTAAGGGTATGTATGACTGAAATTTTCAAATTCTGAACTAATAATGCTAGCTTTTTCAAATTTACACCGTAAGTGTGGTATAATGTAAACATGTAACAACCTAAATTTAAACCATTTTTCTCCAGCAGTTTAGAAATTATGATACATTTTGTAAGTTTTTTGTTACGTCACTGAAAAAGTCCCTTGCGACAAAATATTTTGAAATTTGGTCTAATATTTTAACCCTATGTTCATAATACACATACTTTTTGAAATTGCTCTGGGTTTTTCTGTATCTCCTTTAGTTTAGATCACAAAATTTTTTTAATTTTCAAATATTCTTTTTTTGTCTAAAAAACTGTAAGTTTTGTGTTTGAAAATTAAAAATATATGCTTATATACATTTCACAATAAAACCTAGGGCAATTTCCATTCCCCATGATATTCTGAACCTGTGTAGTACAAAAACTGCATCGCAAGGAGCATTTTACAGGAAGAAAAATGCTGAAAATATGAACATTGAGAAAACAGCGATTAAAGATTTGATTGCATAACTCACATTAAAATCCACCAGCCTGATAGGTTGGACCCTCAGATTTCCTTTTCCTCTCCTCTGTTGCTGCTTTTTCCACCTTTTTCTTCTTTAGATGTTGCTTTTCTTCTGCACAACTTCGCTTCTTGCTTTGCAGGATACGAGTCTGATCTCGCTGCACTGAAGTTTTCCTTGCTGAGTCTACTACACTTTCACCTCTGATATTTCGCTGTAGCTCCAATGACTTAAGACTACCCATGTCAAACTCACTGATGCTTTTAATAACAGCAAGATCCAATTTTTGTTTTGATATGAAAACTTCCTTTGGGCACTTATTCCATATGACATGATGCAAAGATTCATTGGCATTCTGTGTTTTTCCTGTTTTGCACCTCTCTAGTAATGTTGTAGAAGCCAGTCTCTGATATATTGGCAACATTTTAGGAACTATTTTGACTGAAATCCTTATTTTTCTTTTCTTGAATTGAAAATTTAAGAACGGAAAACAGACAAAGAATGTGGATGTATGCAAAAGAGGGCGTGACTCTGACAGAGTTTAAAGGCCACCGACATTTAAATAAGCATTTAAAAATGGCGTTCGGAGGCAAATTATGTATTTTTCACATTCGGGAATGTCTAAATTATTTTAGAGAATTAAAATAAAAAAATCGTTATTTTCACGATTTTCATGAAATTTCAGTCATACATACCCCTAAGTTATACACAGGTAGATAAACCTCCAACGTCAAGTTCTTTAAGAACATATATGCTTTCTTGGTTACAAAATTACAATATCCAGTTTGATGAAAATAGCACCAAAACAAAATATATGTTTTAGTTCTAGCCAAAAAGCGGACTCAGAGAAACCATTTGACGACCAAATATGGTCAGAATACCTTAAGGCTTCCTCCGTAACATCCGGATCTGAATCCTATACATTTAATAGGGACAGATGCCAAACAATGGTTTGCTTACAGAAATGTAACATTTAAAATGAAAGACCAACAGCTGTACGTTAATTATTTAATAAAACCGGACAAATGGGATGGGCAGAAATATGCCATGATGTGAACGAAATAAAATGGGGTACTAGGAAAAATAAAGAATCATAACTGAAAACAATAGGATGGAAAGATGGCTAACATAACACTGATAATGACTCAACAATATATGTCAGGCGTAGAAAAATTAAAATATGATTGAATGCAAAATTATTTAACTCTGTGTTAAGTTGTGTGTAAGTAAAAAGCCTTTCTCCAATAGTCTTTAATTTGCTCCACTTCCCTGAAAAGCGAAACGAAATAAACAATCTACTGATATCTGAGAGGGCCAAGTCATCGCAGTGAGATATCACTGTCAATGAAGGGCAAGGAAAGCAGGTAAGAGACTCGCTTCAAAGCTTTTATTTAAATATTTCACTGTTCAATAACCATTGCGGGGCCTTATACAGGAAAGTAGGCTACAAAAGTCCAAGTAGGAGGTAATCGGTGATGCGCTGTATTCAGAAATCTTTTTCCATTTGGTATTCAGCAGGGATGACGTCGATAGACCACTTTTCTTCTCGATTAAGTCGCCTTATTAGATAGCGACTTTAATTTTTTTTTATCCCATGTACCATCTCCGATTCCGTCCCCTTCCTCTTTGCAGCTCGTGTTTTGTTTCGTGAATAAACTCAATTTGGGGGATCTCGCAACGTGAAATTTTCGTTTCGTTTCGTTTCGTGAAGCGAGCAGGCAAAAGAGGAATGAAAAATGGTTGCCACGCGCTGCCCTCCTTTATTTTCTTTGGCTCTCTTTCTATTCTAGTCATCATAGTTGTTGTCAGTTTCTGTAAAACTTAGTTGCCAAACTTCTTCTTCTTCTTCTTCTTCTTCTTCTTCTTCTTCTTCTTCTTCTTCTTCTTCTTCTTCTTCTTCTTCTTCTTCTTCTTCTTCTTCTTCTTCTTCTTCTTCTTCTTCTTCTTCTTCTTTCTCCGACAGCTCCAACAAGTTTTATTCTTTTGATACTTGTAAAGTCTCTGTGCTTGTCGAGGATGTGCCTAGGATATTGTAATTTGTGCAGCGCCAACTTTCCCCTGCTTAATAAATGTCCCTTAGCCCTTTTAGGGGCGTCTTTGAGCTAATTCAATATAATTCATACTTGCAAAACCATTAAGTCATGTTTACAATGCAGTACATCTAGCTGGCTAAAGAAACAAGTGATATACTACTCGAACTTTTTCCTTTATCTTAAAAAATACCACACTGCACCAAAAGCAACGCCTTCAAAAAGCTGCTTTAATTCTCAAAGTGACTACAATGGAAAAAGTTAATGTAGTACAGTAATTTTCTTTACATTAGCAACATAGCAACATGTACTGTTTCTATAGTAACCAGGTCCAAAAGTGTGTAGTAATTCTCAACTTGGTTACCATGGAAACAGTTAATATAGTACAGTACTTTCCTGTACATTAGCAATATAAGAACATGTACTGTTTCTATAGTAACCAGGTCCAAAAGTGTGTAGTAATTCTCAACTTGGTTACCATGGAAACAGTTAATATAGTACAGTACTTTCCTTTACATTAGCAACATAACAACACGTACTGTTTCTATAGTAACCAGGTCCAAAAGTGTGTAGTAATTCTCAACTTGGTTACCATGGAAACAGTTAATATAGTACAGTACTTTCCTTTACATTAGCAACATAACAACACGTACTGTTTCTATAGTAACCAGGTACAAAAGTGTGTAGTAATTCTCAACTTAGTTACTATGGAAACAGTTAATATAGTACAGTACTTTCCTGTACATTAGCAATATAACAACATGTACTGTTTCTATAGTAACCAGGTCCAAAAGTGTGTAGTAATTCTCAACTTGGTTACCATGGAAACAGTTAATACAGTACAGTACTTTCCTGTACATTAGCAATATAACAACCTGTACTGTTTCTATAGTAACCAGGTCCAAAAGTGTGTAGTAATTCTCAACTTGGTTACCATGGAAACAGTTAATATAGTACAGTACTTTCCTGTACATTAGCAATTTAACAACATGTACTGTTTCTATAGTAACCAGGTCCAAAAGTGTGTAGTAATTCTCAACTTGGTTACCATGGAAACAGTTACTATAGTACAGTACTTTCCTTTACATTAGCAACATAACAACATGTACTGTTTCTATAGTAACCAGGTCCAAAAGTGTGTAGTAATTCTCAACTTGGTTACCATGGAAACAGTTAATATAGTACAGTACTTTCCTGTACATTAGCAATATAACAACATGTACTGTTTCTATAGTAACCAGGTCCAAAGGTGTGTAGTAATTCTCAACTTGGTTATCATGGAAACAGTTAATATAGTACAGTAGTTTCCTGTACATTAGCAATATAACAACATGTACTGTTTCTATAGTAACCAGGTCCAAAGGTGTGTAGTAATTCTCAACTTGCTTATCATGGAAACAGTTAATACAGTACACTACTTTCCTGTACATTAGCAATATAACAACATGTGCTGTTTCTATAGTAACCAGGTCCAAAGGTGTGTAGTAATTCTCAACTTGGTTACCATGGAAACATTTAATATGGTACATTACTTTCCTGTACATTAGCAATATAACAACATGTACTGTTTCTATAGTAACCAGGTCCAAAAGTGTGCAGTAATTCTCAACTTGGTTACAATGGAAAAAGTTAATATAGTACAGTACTTTCCTGTACATTAGCAATATAACAACATGTACTGTTTCAATAGTAACCAGGTCCAAAAGTGTGTAGTAATTCTCAACTTGGTTACCATGGAAAGAGTTAGTATAGTACAGTACTTTCCTGTACATTAGCAATATAACAACATGTACTGTTTCTATAGTAACCAGGTCCAAAAGTGTGTAGTAATTCTCAACTTGGTTATCATGGAAACAGTTAATATAGTACAGTACTTTCCTGTACATTAATAATATAACAACATATACTGTTTCTATAGTAACCAGGTCCAAAGGTGTGTAGTAATTCTCAACTTGGTTACCATGGAAACAGTTAATATAGTACAGTACTTTCCTGTACATTAGCAATATAACATCAGGTACTGTTTCTATAGTAACCAGGTCCAAAATTGTGTAGTAATTCTCAACTTGGTTACCATGGAAACAGTTAATATAGTACAGTACTTTCCTGTACATTAGCAATATAACAACATGTACTGTTTCTATAGTAACCAGGTCCAAAAGTATTTAGTAATTTTCAACTAGGTTAAAAAAGTAAGCTAAGGTACACCGTTCTAAAGCTTAATAACCTTTTAGGTTAGTAAAATAAATCTCTAGGTTCTCGAAACGTTCTATAAAAGTCATTAAAAACCGCAAGGGACTAATTTTCCATTACCAGGTTCGAAGTCCATTCCCTCAATAAACCCCGGCTGTATATTTTAACAGCACCAGAGGTAATTCTGTCAAGTGGGGATACGTAACTTGCACGTTTTGATGCAGCAAAACATCACATAAATTCCGCTCCGCAGGATTTTAGCTCTTGGAGTATATACAACTTCACCACATAAAATTCCCCTTTACTCGCTTTATTGTTTTTTGTACTGCCGTATCCCGGATAAGAGGCGATAAGTTAATATTAGTACCTGTTCAATATAAATAAACAACTGCGTCCTTTATCACGTACAGCATGCCTATGGGACTCCACAACATACTGTTTGAATAATAAGGTAGTAAACGCAGGGTGCTTAAATTCTTTAGCAATTGACATTTTGATACGGGGTATGTGTTATATCCTGTTCATATCTCCAAAGGACACTCTGCACAATTTTATCATGTAAATTACCCTATATACAAAGTAACTAGAGTATTCGAGCGTATACTACACGTCCTGGCCTCGTTCCTCTCTCGTCACACCTTTTTTCTTGAGTTTCCTTTTCCAATTTCATTCCTATTTCATCTCATTTTTAGGTATGCTTCTGGTCTTCGTTGCTCCCCCGACGTTAGGTCATATCGGACGATGAATGGAATTGTGTTCAAATGAGTACAGGGTGCATAGAGCTAGAAGTTACCAGACACACATCTTTCAGAACAAGAGAAAACCTCCAACGTTAAGTCATATCGGACGCTGAATGAAATGATGTTCAAATCAGTACACGGTATATAGAGTTTAGAGTTACCAGACATTCTTTCAGGATGAGGAAAAACTTACAACGTTAAGTCTTATTGGACGATGAATGAAATGATGTTCAAATGAGCACAGGGTACATAGAGCTGAAGATTTACTAGACACTCATCTTTCAGAATAAGGAAAAACTTACAACGTTAAGTCATATCGGACGGTGAAAGAAGTGATGTTCAAATGAGTACAGGGTACATAGAGCTTAAGAATTACCAGACATTCATCTTTCAGAATAAGGAAAAACTTACAACGTTAAGTCATATCTGACGATGAATGAAATGATTTTCAAATGAGTACAGGGTACATAGAGCTTAGAATTACCAGACATTCATCTTTTAGGTTAAGGTAAAACCGCCAACGTTAAGTCGTACCGTACGACCAATGAAATGATGTTCAAATGAGTACAGGGTACATAGAGCTTAGAGTTACCAGACATTCATCTTTTAGGTTAAGGTAAAACCGCCAACGTTAAGTCGTACCGTACGACCAATGAAATGATATTCAAATGAGTACATGATGCAGAGAGCTTAGATGTACCAGACATTCATCTTTCAGGATAAGGGTAAACTTCCAACGTTGTCATATCGGACGATGAATTAAATTATGTTCAAATGAGTAGAGGATACATAGAGCTTAGGGTTACCTGACATTCAAATTTTAGGTTAAGGGAAAACCTCCAGCGTTAAGTCGTATCGTACGACCAATGAAATGATATTCAAAGTAGTACAGGGTACATAGAGCTTAAAAGTTACCAGACATTCATGTTTCAGTATAAGGGGAAACCTCCAACTTTAAATCGTGTAGGACGATGAAATTAAATGTTGTTCAAGTGAGTACAGGATACATAGAGGTTAGAGTTGCCAGACATTCATCTTTCAGGTTAGGAGAAAACCTCCAACGTTAAGTCGTATTGGATGATGCATGAAATGATCTTGAAATGGGATCATGTTACATGGGGTTTAGAGTTACCGTGTCATCTTTCAGTACAGAGAAAAACCTGGAAGGGGCCTCACGAAGTTAGCTCACCCTGACCGAGATTTGAACCCGGGACCTTTTGAAAGTGAGGTAGCCATGTTACCACCATGTTACAGAGGTGGGCAAGTATGTCTATGATTGTACATGTAGCTAAACTACAAAGAGACTGACACAACTTTCTCCACTATTATTCAAAATATTCCTTCAAACACTTACTCCTCCATCTGCTTCAGGTTAAATAATTTAAACATTATCTTATTGTAGTTACAAAGGAGTACAATAGGCCTTAAGTGATAATCAAATATTTTAAAGTCCTTGCCATTTCACAGCTTTAAAATTTTGTCTCTTTATATGGCCAAAAGTTAAAGAAAGCGAATGACGACTTCCATTTCAGAAAAGTATACTAATGAAATATTTGGGAAAATAAAAGAAAATCTGGGTAATGGCTGAGGGCAAGAAAAGAAAGTAGCTTCTTATATACATTCTATGTTTTAAAATGTTTTGTACAATGAGGTACTGTATACCTCATAGTTAGGTAGTTTTAGAAAGGTCATTCAGAAGAATTTATTTAAAAAATGACAAAAATAGACCGACTTTATTAAAAACCGAAAAGAGAAACATTTTCGGTTTTTATTCAAGGATTCGGACCTAAAAGACCTATTTCCGTGAAATGTAGGAGAGAAGGTCTTGTGATATCTTGTGATTTATTCCAAATCGTGAAAGTATGGACGTGAAGGTAATGGCAGTGAAGGATGTTGCTTTTGTTGGTGAGTGTACAGGAAGGGGTTAGGGGCAGTAGAACACCCCCTCCCACGGCCCGATATTGAATCGCTGGGGCACACTCATTGGTGGGAAATGGTCAGAATGCAGGCCATGCGAACAATTCTTTATTATCCCACACAATACCCACTTTCTTTTGTTAGAAAACCGAACTAAAATCTACGACAATGCTTTGAAGAATGTAGGTGAAAAACATCAGGGTAAGGAGGAAATGCTTTAAGATAGTACCATTTACTTCCTGTGCCACATATGTACCCAAGTTAGAGGAATATTACATTCCGACCAACGGTTTTTAAAAATGAAATATCAAAATTGCTATTTAAGTACATTATCTGCTTAAAATGAAACCCAAAAAGTTTAAGATTCAAAATTCTACACCGCAATCTAGTTTTGGAATATTTTTATTTTCTGGAAAATGTACCTAACAAGTTAATACATCTCCCACAGCAATTCATTATGTATCGTGAATTTTTTTTACGAATAAACTACTGTTAAGGAATTACATTCTGATAACTGAAAACAAAACTTAGGTACAATACAAAAAAATGTAGATTCCTATAAAACACGAAAACTAATTACTTTAGGCCACAGTGATGTGTCCTCGCTGGACACAAGTATGAATGTCGTCAGATGTACAGCACGGCCATCACATATGCAAACATCGAAAACAACCTAACGAGGTACTCTGTGAGCTAGTGAAGCATTTCGCAAGAATGTGCCGTCGCAAGGTCCAGGTGTAGTATCGCCTGACTATTTTTTTTCTCGCAGTGAGGCGATTTGCATGGTCGCGCTCTGCAATTGTTATTCCCGTGTAAGCATTGATCACACTAGAACATTGGTTATATTACTACGCACATCCTATAATGGCAATAGTTGTTCAAACATAGAAGTGTAGAAACTATTTTAGTCGGCTTTATCTCTTTTTTCTGTTATGAAAAATCGCAGAAGTTAGGAATGTTTAGCCTCATATTCATTGTTTGAAAAATATTACAATAAGTAATTACGTGGGTACATATTTAATGGTTTTATGGCAACAAATCAAGACAGTTGCAGACATCGCCCCCAGAATTGGCATTTCCTTGGGTACTGTGCACACAATCCTGCATGAGGATATGAAAATGCTCAATGGGCGATCATTCAAAATAACTTCTCCGCTCACTGGATCATGTCGTCAGATCGGCTGGTGCGAGGCCGTGACTGTCTTGGTTCGTTGTTACACGATGCTCTGCCTTCATTGAACTGTTGCACCCAGCAACGTACATTAGAGACATCCATATTACCATCACCACATGCCTCACTTAAATGTCTTGGTTTGTTGTCACACGATGTTCTTTCTTCATTGAACTGTCACACCCAGGAACGTACATTAGACACATCCATGGTACCATCACCACATGCCTCATTTAACTGTCTTGGTTTGCTGTCACACGATGTTCTGCCTTCATTGAACTGTCGCACCCAGAAACGCACATTAGACACATCCATGGTACCATCACCACATGCCTCACTTAACTGTCTTGGTTTGTTGTAACACGATGTTCTGTCTTCATTGAACTGTCGCACCCAGTAACGCACATTAGACACATCTATAGAGCCATCACCACATGCCTCACTCAACTGTCTTGGTTTGTTATCATACGATGTTCTGCTTTCAATGAACTGTCGCAACAAGGAACGCACATTAGACACATCCATAGTACCATCACCACATGCCTCACTCAACTGTCTTGTTTTGTTGTCATACGATGTTCTGTCTTCAATGAACTGTCGCAACAAGGAACGCACATTAGGCACACCCATGGTACCATCACCACATGCCTCACTCAACTGTCTTGGTTTGCTGTCATACGATGTTCTGCCTTCAATGAACTGGCGCACCCAGGAACGCACATTAGACACATCCATAGTACCATCGCCACATGCCTCACTTAACTGTCTTGGTTTGTTGTCACATGATGTTCTGCTTTCATTGTACTGTCGCACCCAGGAACGAGCATTAGACATATCCATGGTACCATCACCACATGCCTCACTCAACTGGCGATGAATTTCAATAGGTGTCACACCACGGAAATGGAGAAAACGAATGCTTACACGTTGTTCTTGTAATGGAAACGTCGCCATTTTAAGCATCAAAAAGAGTGCTAACTCTCATCGCTACCACTGCAATTCTGTGCCCTGTACAGTGCTGCCATCTGTGTTATGCATTCACAAAGAGTCCACGTGTCGTTAGAAATAAATAAAACAGAAGTTCCTATCTGGTCCCAGTTCTGAAAAACAGAATAAATGTAACTTGAACGCATCTCATTGAATGTGACAAATCCTGAAATTTTATCATATCACTTACAAAATGTTTTAATAATACTTTCGGCAGAACAAAATATCTTTAAATTTAAAGACCTGCTCAAAAAGAGTTCTTGTGACATGTAATTTTCAACATTACTTTGATCGCCAGAACATGTCCATTGCAACACCTGAACATCGCATATATGCACCTTACGATGAGACTACGCTGATTTGATTGTTCTCGCAACCATGATCAACGCCGTGTGAAGAAAATAGAGCGGCAAAATAAAGGAAAATTAATCACAGCGAACCAGTCTCCTTTCAGGTCATTGCTGCCAATGTGACGGATTCAAAAGGGCAAAGTTTGATGAACAATCCCTCCTAATTAAACCTTTATCGCAGAACTCTCATAAACGAAACTATGTAAATTACTGCCACGAATGTAGTGTCAGGGTGAGAAAAATTTAGCGGAGAATCTATGGTAAAATTTGGAGATCATTTTAAAAAAGAAATGTTATGCGTCCACTCACACGAATTTCTCTTCTTATTCTTATAACTAAATGTAATTTATATTAACTGAGTTAAACTATTTCTAGAAATGTTTATTTGGATGATTTCCTTTTTAGGTACAATGAGAATAGGGGAAATTCTCAGGCTTAATTGAAAGTAATGATTTCTGGTTCCTTCAGAACTGAATTTTTCAATGACTAAGGACAATTTAGATATTTATTTTAATTAGGAATCATTTAGAAATTACCTGGATAAAAAGTAACTCTAATGTGATAGCTTTGTAAGTACTGTCAGGGCAACACGGCACAAATAAGAATAAGAATAAATAAGATAAAGTTTCATGATAATAATGAGCTTTGCTAAGCAGTTAATGATAGCGCGGCTATTGTAAATAAGCACCGGCAAACAAGATTACTGAGATAAAGGCCTCACCGGCATAGATTAAGTTACGCTTCTAGAATGTGATAGAATATTCGGATAACGTCATTAGATGCCTTGTTTTCCAGAAACATCTAGTGATTGACAGAACAGTCTGGTATTCATGAATGGGTGTATAAAAAAGAGGCTATGGCTAGTGATGATTCAGTTGTTAAACAGTGCGTTGTGAACGAGAGACAGCTGGAAGTGTTATTGTATCAAGAGCTTATCTGCTGTCATTGTTTGTTATTGTGATCGACCTTGGAAGACATTGTTGTATAGGTGATGTAATATTGTTACGTGAGAACTCAACAGTGTATTTCGACGAAAATAAAGGAGATTTTTAATTTCTGCAACTGGGCCTGTTAATTCTGCCTCATTACTACCTCCCTGCCTCACGGCTGCACGTACCTAGGTCGACGTTGGGACTCCTTCCTCGGTCTCCACGTCGTCGTCGGCTGCTTGCTTTACCCTTGGCTCTAGCGGCTTCTCCTGCATGGATTCCTTTTGGGTTCTCAGGGTGTTAAGGTTGAGATAAGACAAACCAACGATAATCTCTGAACTGCTTTTATTTGTCCTTGCGTTTGTGGAACCCGGGCACTTAATTAACTGCACTTTCGGCGGTCATTTCATAGTACATTTTATTGGATGCGAAACTTCGTAGAACACACATGACGGATGTATACAATACTGAAGTGAGCAACAACTGAGCAACAACTGAGGGCTCAATAGGGGTTGCCACTCCCTTATATACATGCAGCACGGCGTCACTAGGAAAAACTAAGGGTATATTGACCTGTTTCGCGGTACAGTAAAATAGCTAACATATCATTCTATTGTCAAACGTCCGCTCTTTCTACACCGTCATCCGGGAGTGCAGTGTTTCTCACGTATGTCTGCCCAGGTTCGTTATAAGGTAGTTGACTTACACCTTCTAGAACACGTTGTGTGGCACAGGATACATGCGGACGTGCATTGTCCTGTTGGAACAGCAAGTTCCCTTGCCGGTCTGGGAATGGTAAAACGATGGGTTCGATGACGGTTTGGATGTACCCTGCACTATTCAGTGTCCCCTCGACGATCACCAGAGGTTTACGGCCAGTGTAGGAGATCGCTCCCCACACCATGATGCCGGGTGTTGGCCCTGTGTGCCTCGGTTGTATGCAGTCCTGATTGTGGCGCTCACCTCCACGGCGCCAAACACGCATACGACCATCATTGGCACCCAGGCAGAAGCGACTCTCATCGCTGAAGTCGACACGTCTCCATTCGTCCCTCCATTCACGCCTGTCGTGACACCACTGGAGGCGGGCTGCACGATATTGGGGCGTAAGACTGCAATGGAGCTCCGTATGCCACGGAAAACTGGTTGACACTGACGGCTGCGGTGCCCAAACCCTGCGCAGCTAGCGCCATTCGACGGCCAACACCGCGGTTCCTGGTGTGTCCGCTGTGCCGTGCGTGTGATCATTGCTTGTACAGCCGTCTCGCAGTGTCCGGAGCAAGTATGGTGGGTCTGACACACCGGCGTCAATGTGTTCTTATTTCCATTTCCAGGAGTGTAGTTACAGTTCTTAAATTTATGAATAATTATTAAACATATAAGTAAATGAATAATTTATCCAAGGACCAAAGTTCCTGTTTCAATTCTACAAAGCCACAAAGTCACAGTACGTTCTCTTTGTATGATCAGCACGTAGAAAACAACAAACAGATGAAAATTAATACCATAGCAAATTGTTATCTAAAAAGCATGGGGGATTTATGAGAGCAAAGAAATCAAATCACAGCGGTTTTTGGAAGGAATTAAGAAACAGGGTACAAGACAAGTAGGCAAGAGATATGGGAAAGTATGGAGGAAAAGAAATCTTTGAAATCTTTTTAAGCAATTACAGACAGAATGGGGTAGGGAAAAATATATACACTCCTGAAAATGGAAATAAGAACACATTGACGCCGGTGTGTCAGACCCACTATACTTGCTCCGGACACTGCGAGAGGGCTGTACGAGCAATGATCACACGCACGGCACAGCGGACACACCAGGAACCGCGGTGTTGGCCATCGAATGGCGCCAGCTGCGCAGCGTTTGGGCACCACCGCCGTCAGTGTCAGCCAGTTTGCCGTGGCATACGGAGCTCCATCGCAGTCTATAACACTTTTAGCATGCCGCGACAGCGTGGACGTGAACCGTATGTGCAGTTGACGGACTTCGAGCGAGGGCGTATAGTGGGCATGCGGGAGGCCGGGTGGACGTACCGCCGAATTGCTCAACACGTGGGGCGTGAGGTCCCTACAGTACATCGATGTTGTCGCTAGTGGTCGGCGGAAGGTGCACGTGTCCGTCGACCTGGGACCGGACCGCAGCGACGCACGGATGCACGCCAAGACCGTCGGATCCTACGCAGTGCCGTAGGGGACCGCACCGCCACTTCCCAGCAAATTAGGGACACTGTTGCTCCTGGGGTATCGGCGAGGACCATTCGCAACCGTCTCCATGAAGCTGGGCTACGGTCCCGCGCACCGTTAGGCCGTCTTCCGCTCACGCCCCAACATCGTGCAGCCCGCCTCCTTTGGTGTCGCGACAGGCGTGAACGGAGGGATGAATGGGGACGTGTCGTCTTCATCGATGAGAGTCGCTTCTGCCTTGGTGCCAATGATGGTCGTATGCGTGTTTGGTGTTGTGCAGTTGAGCGCCACAATCAGGACTACATATGACCGAGGCACACAGGGCCAACACCCGGTATCATGGTGTGGGGAGCGATCTCCTACACTGGCCGTACACCTCTGGTGATCGTCGAGGTGACACTGAATAGTGCACGGTACATCCAAACCATCATCGAAGCCATAGTTCTACCATTCCTAGACCGGCAATGGAACTTGCTGTTCCCACAGGACAATGCACATCCGCATGTATCCCGTGCCACCCAACGTGCTCTAGAAGGTGTAAGTCAACTACCCTGGCCAGCAAGATCTCCGGATCTGTCCCCCATTGAGCATGTTTGGGGCTGGATGAAACGTCGTCTCACGCGGTCTGCACGTCCAGCACGAACGCTGGTCCAACTGAGGTACCAGCTGGAAATGGCATGGTAAGCCGTTCCACAGGACTACATCCAGCATCTCTACGATCGTCTCCATGGGAGAATTGCAGCCTGCATTGCTGGGAAAGGTGGATATACACGGTACTGGTGCCGACATTGTGCATGCTCTGTTGCCTGTGTCTATGTGCCTATGGTTCTGTCAGTGTGATCATGTGATGTATCTGACCACAGGAATGTGTCAATAAAGTTTCCTCTTCCTGGGACAATGAATTCACGGCGTTCTTATTTCAATTTCCAGGAGTGTAGATCAATTTGGCAAAACTGGAAGAGAGGGCATAGCATGGATGAGAGTAGGAGTAATATACCTAAAAGGGTTGAGAAGTAACGAGGTAGGAATATGTGAATTTTGTGGAGATGAATAGAGCACTGTTCATTACCTGATAATATGTAAGGAGTTAAATTGCAGGAGAAAAATATGGAATAAGCAATGGGACATTGTGAGCAAAGACATAGTGGCGTTACCCATGTTAACGGGGACGGACAAGAAGAAAAATAGATATATAGGAAAATTCTTATATAAGTTAAGAAAAAAGTGGGTTAGAGTAAAAGAAACTAAGGTCAAGAAGAAATGACATCAAACTGCTCAGGAAAACCAAAGGCTTATGGCCAGCGTACCTAAGTCAGCTATCTGAACTACAGTTGTGTTACAAGGTCTTAAGTTTAAACGATTTATGATATTGCAAACTGAGATTTTTAAAATTGAGAGGGCGTGCAAAGAAATTGCATAGATATCTTTGGATTTATTTGAAACTTTTCTCCAATGCATCCAGTTTTGTCTCTCAGAGAATACAGTGAATTATTTTCGGTTTTTGATCAAGAATATATTCCGATACCCTTAATGTATTCAAAAAATTACGAAATGTTGTTCTCAGAGGTGCACAAACAACTGAAAACCCGTGTCATTGTTCTAGAAGATTCTTTTTCAAATAGGAAACTTGAAGATTCTGAACGTTTTGATATTATACAGCACGGATATACGTAGTGACCCAATGTACTAACCGCTGTACAGCACGGACTTGGTGCTGTTAAGCAACACATGGAGAGAGTACAAAAACAGCGTCGTGCAGTTTCTTTTTAGGTTTCGTGAAATCGAGTTCAACATCAACTAATTAAACTAATAAGAAAAATCCACATCATTTTTCTTAAGATAAGTGAAGTTTTTTGTTACAAATAGTCATATTTGTGTAATAAGGAGCTATTTCTAGTTAAAACTAAAATAAAAATACTCAAAAGATGCTTTTCTTTTGCTTGTAGAAAGTTAATAGGAGACAAGTATACTCAAATATCAAAACCGATTCAATTACTGTTGTCAAAATCTTGAAGTAACAATGAAACAACAAACAAGCTCCATACTTCTAAGAACAAAAACTAAACGCTGAGATTTTGTAAGAATATTTTGTAAAACAGTTGATAAGATGACGTAAATGTAACATCTGAGGGGCTGTGTGAGATGTTTAGTCACTTTGGTAGCGAACGCGCCTGGATCCAAATATCTTAGACGTTTCGCTCTTTGACAAGTAGTTCAGCTGCGTTTGGTGGAATATTAATTTGGAACGTTGGCAATTTGCAGCAGGTGAGCAGTACATTACCTAGATTTAGTGCACACTAATTTCATTTTGCACCAGATGTTGGCCCGCCTGTAATTAGCTGATATAAGCCTTCTGTAGATTACTGCGCCTTATCTACTTACACGTGTAGACGTTTTTGGTTAACTACCCGAAGATATCGGATCACAGTTAACAAAACACACCTGCGGTTTTATGACCAGGCTGTCGTGACAAGTTACTTACAGCATGATGTCACAGAGATTGAAATTGCCTGATTAGGGGACTATAGTGCAAGTCTCCAAAAATGTGACATTTCTGTTACACAACTTAATACTGAAGACACAATAAATAAAAAATAATTATGTAATATCCTTTAAAACTAAGAATAAAATGGCGTTCTTTTTAAAAATTAGCTTCTTCGAAAATTATTCTTCGCACACCTTCCCTTTTTTGAAGCCTTTTTACACGACACACTTCTGTTTCAATTCTTTTGACGCTTGTCACATTTGAATTCATGACTAACGCTATTTATACAAACATTATATTGGATATATTATTACCAGGGGGCGGGTTTTGCCCTATTTGCCTATTTCATTCCTTTGTTAAAAAAGATTAGCTTTTAAGTTATAAGCAAGTTTCCTACAATTATTAGCCGAATTTCTTAGTTTTATAGCGCCTATAAATACCTATTTCATACGCTTGTGCTTATTCTGCTTATTAGTGCCAAAAATTGCCTTTTTAGCCACCTTCTTCTGCCTGTAATTTGTGACAACAGCTTTTGTTTTGTTGGTTTCAACGTGAAGTTTTCAGGGAAGAGAAATTACTTACTGCTGCACATTGGATATACAAAAAGGTGTTTATTAAATGAAATGTGTAGTGTTTAACGCCCGCTTTTACTACATATGGCACCGCAGGCGATGACACTGATTATACATGAGATAAAGATGTAGCACCGGTGGAATGAGATGGCGGGGAAACCGGAGATCCCGGAGAAAACCAGCCCCAGCAACGTGTTGTCCAACACCCATCTCACTTTGCGGTCGCCTGGGATCGAACTCGGGCCGCCTTGCTGAGAGCCAAGCGGTCTAACCACTGAGCCACGGCGCGTCCGGTGCTTATTAAGGAGACACATCTGTGCAAATTGGCCCAAAACTGGCAACAATGCCAAATATAGTTCCTTTTGTCTTAAAATAAATACATACTTCAATAGGTAATATAGTTTCTTTTTTCTAGCAGCACTACAGAAAACGTCATATGACTATTTAAATAACCCTACACCTATATCGTAGCTGCTATTACGTAATTTTAACCTCAGATTTCTCAGATTCCATATTTTCTGCATTTCCCTAACTTGAAAATGTTCCTCAGAATGCAGTTTTCTATTAATCTGTATAAAATTCTAAACATGCCAGTAAGGGCAACTGATTATTAAGTGTACCCATTTACATTTGTTGTGTTTTTGTTATTTGTATTGAAAAGGATTATAATGCTTACTTCTTACTGAAACGCTTAGGAAAATAAAAATTGTTATATAGGTATGATTACTCTTTTTCCCTTCGTTGATATGACGAAGGCAAATATATCACATAGGTAAATGTCATTTATACGTTAAAATGGGTGCAGAAACCTATACCCAATCATTAATTTTTAAAATTACAATGTGTGGGACATTTTGAAAATAATTCCTCAGAGCTGAAACTTGGTATTATTCCATTCTTTGTCGATCACAAAAATAAATGGTATAAATTTGAAACAAATCTAACGAAAGCTTCAGATATTTCAATTTTTACCCTTAAGGCCCGCCCCACGTAACCCATGTTTTTTGACATATTTAATTACTTCACACCTTTCCGCACATTATGGTTCTTACTTAGTGAAGTGGAGTTATATGCATTTTAATTTTCCGACAATGTCTGTTATTTTAACTTGCTGTAGAGCCATTTATGTAATTCGGAATAAATGTAGAACTATTTCGTCTAGGGAACAGCACAATAGTGTGTGTTTAGGGAATTTGTTGGAGCATGTGTTGCGATGATTGCTATTTTGTAATAGTGCATTTATAGTGCATTTTAGGAGCAATTTTACTAAAATTGTGTATTTCTAAGCGTTTACTTAGCAAATGTTTAGTGCCTATTTAAGTGCCTATTTTTCCCACTTTTAGTGCCTTTTTGCATGCCTATTTCACACATTTTTAGTGTCTATAAATCCGCGTCCTATTTATTACATAGAATGTTTAAAACTATTTATGTAGTTAACTTTGGCACAGGATAGATATTGTGGTGAAGAATTGTTTTGCTGCTGGGTAGACGAACGCCGAGAAAGAGAGAGACAAGTAGGGAGTAAAAGAGATAGCGCCCAAGCCACGCCCACGGAGCCGATGAGCGCTTGGCCTTAGCCGAGAGAGAGCAACAGAGGGAGAAAGAGACAGAGACAATTCCATTGTGTTCTCGCTACGCCACGAAAGATCGTGTGGCTTCGGCAACTTTCGAGAAGCGACGCTTCGCTTATAAAAGCGACCCCTGAAACTGGATATGTTAAAAATAAGGCAAAGTCTGGAAGGCCAAAACGAGTTACAGATGGTGATAAGGCTCTTAATGTCTTACTATCAGTGGAAGAAATTCAACAGCACATTATGTAAGACAGGTGGTAAATTACCTAAATCATGAATTTCCAACAAGATGGATTGATAGAAGAGGAATTATTGAATGGCCGCCAAGATCTCCTGATCTAAACTCCTTAGAGATTTTCTTGTAGGAATATTTGAAGTGGAGATTTTACAAGGACCGATCAAGAGATCTTGAAGAGCTAAAGTAAGAATTGGGCAAGAAATGCAGCTGATCAGGCGAAGAATATTGTCACGGCAACAGGCATAAAAGTTTCGGAACAAATAGAAAACAGACGGCGGATATTGTTTCATGGTATTAAAGGGCTTGCTATTGATAACAAACGCCGGCAAGCAAAGATAACTGAGGTAAAGGACTTGCAGCCCAGGTAGGGTTTCAGGTTTGGAATGTTCTAGTGATATCTCGGTTGACAGAGAAAAGCTGTTTTTCTTTATTGTTCCAGAAATATCTCGAATTTACGAATTAGGTATTTAAGGACGTGACGGCCCTACAAAGTAGTTTGTAGAACAGTTAGTCAGCTGTGAAGTGTTGCAACGAGAGCTAATGTCTGTTATTGTCAACTACCTTGCTGCTGTAGATTGTGATATGTGATGCAATGTTGTTACGTGAGAGTGGAACTGTGTAGTCCTACGGAACATTTAGAATTTCGGCAAATTGGACTTTTAATTCTACGGACCCACAAAGTCATAGTATTGCTGGAAACAAATAATTTCAAAGCTAGCCTTTGGCGCATGTCCGTTAACCCGGACAAAAGCCAGGCCATACTTTTTAAAAGCGCCACACTCCTTCAGACTACCCCAACCTCAGCTTCCAAGGTCGAAGAATAGAGTGGACGAACTCCGTCCAGTACCTTAGAGTAAAATTGGACAGAGTCTTCGCCAGCATATCAGGGACCTATCGGTTATCCAATGCTGGGGTCGACCCCGGTTGGTCTCAAGTTACACCTCTTCCAAGCGCTGGTAATCCTGGTGATGCTTTTACGTCCTCCAACATTAAGTCATATCGGACGATGAATGGAATGGGTGAAATGATGCTCCAATGAGCTCAGGGTGCATAGAGCTTAGAGTTACCCAACATTCGTCTCTCAGGATAAGGGAAACCCCGGAAAAAGCCGTATCCAGGTAACTCACCCTGACCGATTTTCGAACTGGGGACCTCTTGAACGTGAGGCAAACATGCTGCCATCCACGCTACCGTGTGATGCTATATGCCTGCATCATCTGGGAGATGGCCCAGATAGCTGGTGGGCGTCGCTTCAACGTGCACAGAATAGAAGAGTACGGTCTATGTATTCTGTGGGTCGCTATTTTCCTACCAGGTTGCTTCATAAGACCTCGGGTCTTCCTTACGTGGAGGATAAAATTAGGCCTAGGGCATCAAAATTCTACGCAACTTTACCTAACATAGAAGCGTCCTTGTTAGATCATTGGGAGATTATGATTCCACTAGACGCTATTCCAAGCTGTTCCGGGTACCCCGCAAGGCCTGTGGGCACTCGAGGTAACCCAGGAGCTAATCATAACAGCAGCTAAATTTGAGCTCCACATAATTCTTCTAAGCTACTTGGTATTAAAATTTTTCAACTTAAACAAAAATTTAAAAAATAGGACACCAGGGTGAATGGTAATGCATCCATTACCACAACATGAAGTTACACTAATTTTAACCTCAAAAATAAATTTCCACCTCAAAACCCACCACCCATTCTACAAAATCCCTAAAAGAAAAACCTTACCTGAGGTAAAACCTTTAAACGGGTGGGCATGCAGCCAAATCCTTCTGGCTTTATACAGCCAACCAGCAAGCACTTGGGTTGTACAGATCCATCAGCCACCTTTCTATCCTCTCGAAGGTATTCGAGATGTTAATCCTAACCCGAATGACTTCCATCTTGGGAGACATTGAAGCTATTCCTGATCACCAGTTCGGATTTCGTCCTGGGCACTCGACTACCCAACAGCTGCTACGTGTGGTGGAGACAGCTGCCCTGGGCTTCCAGGAACGAACCTTCATGGCAGTGGTGTCTTTGGACGTCGAAAAAGCCTTCAAACTCTGATATTCAAACTCATCCAACTGGGGCTACCTACACAGCTAATCAACATCCTACACAGCTTTCTCAGGCACAGATCATTTAAAGTCACAGTTGCGGGAAAAATATCTACACTGAGACCCGTGAGAGGCGGAGTCCCCGAACGCTCTGTACTATCCCCTACACTTTTTAGTGTGTTCATGGCAGACTTTCCAACTCAACCACAGGTCGAAATGGCGCAGTATGCTGACGACGTGTTATTGTTCTGCAAAAACAGACACATAATCAGAGCCTTCAACCCAATCCAGAGACACCTCCGTCTCACACAAGAGTGGTGTAGGCGTTGACGGAAGTCGTAAATCCGGAAAAAGGCCACGCCATTCTTCTAACAATGTACTACACCCACGCTGACTACCCCAACTTCCACTTTAGAGGCCGAAGGATAGAGTGGACTAATTCCAACAAGTACCTGGGCGTTCAACTTGATAGAGGCCTAACTTTCCGCGGACACATCAGGGAACTATCGGCAGGGTGCAGGGGGCTATTGCCTCTCTGTAACCAATGCTGGGTTCGCGCTCGATGCCAGTCCGCTTAAAGCTACACCTCTTTCGAGCGCTGATAATCCCACTTATGTTGTACGCCTGTGAAATCTGGGGCATGGCTGCCGATAGCTGGATAGCATACCTTCAGCGTGCACAGAACAGAGGACTCCGATCCATCTATTCTGTTGGTCGTTCTTTCCCCGTGAAGTTGCTTCATGAAGCTTCCCTTCTCCCATACGTGGAGGACGAAATAGACGCCGGACGACAAAATTCTACGCTCAAATTCCAGCTCACAGAAGCGCCCTGGTTCGGTCTCTAGAAGATTGCGACGCTACGAGACGCCGCTTCAGGCTTTACCGGGAACCCCGTATGGCATGCGGGCACCCGAGGTAACAAAGGAGTTAATCCAAACAGCAGCATAAGCTGAATTTCAAAAATCTCCAAATGAGCTGTTTGGCTACAAAATTTAACCCACTTTAGCAAAATAAAACACGAGGGTGTAAACAGAAAAGCGGTTTGGCATCCTGTACAAAATAAAGAGGAACAAAAAGATACCTCCAAAATTTTCTCAGTAATATAATCCCATCTCATCCTGTAACCATCAAAATTATCAACCTGCGGTCAGACTCAAAACCTGGGTGGGTACGCAGCAAAAACCTTCTGACTATAAACAGCCTGTCAGTATCGACTTGGACTTGGCACTTGGGTTGGTCGGTCGACAGCTCTAATGGCCATTAGCCCGGGGAAGATCTGCGCTCTACTCCTGGCTAAGGTCCAAGCCAGGCGACCGGATATGTCACTGAGGTTGGGACAAGACAAATCTCCTGGGTTCCCTCTGCCAAATATCTCGGTGTCGCTCTCGATCGCGACCTCACCTACGCGCCTCACGTCCAGGCCAAAGCCGGGCAAGGGCATGCAGCACTTAGGCAGTTTTACCCTGTTTTGATATCTCCTATGCTTACATACCTAAAACTACGCATGTATCGGGCGATTATCCCGCCCCAGATCCTGTACGTATGCGAGGTTTTAGGATCAGCGGCTCCGACCACTAATCGCGGACTGCAGCGCTTGTAGAACAGGGCGAAACGAATGATCTACGATACTGGGCGTATATTCCCATCCCATATCCTTCACACCTATTCCGGAGTCCCGTATATTGTAGACGTGGTGCGGGAGAGAACCCACACCATCTACGATAATCTAGGTTCTCATGCCAATAACCTGGTAAACACCACATTCGGTATTTCAACAACTTTTTGCCGAACTACAGGACCGTTACCCTAATTACGTTCCGGGCTTTACAGATGGTTCCCATTTAGGTAGCACTACGGGTTGCGCATTCGTCATTAACGGCGAGACTCATAAATTTCGCCTTCTGGACTTCACCTCTGTTTTTTCTGCAGAACGGTATGCCATCCTCTATCTGCTGCTTTTTATTTGTAAGTTAGTTCCTGGCAATTTTATCGTTTGCACTGACTCTCTAAGCGCTCTTCAGGCCTTGCAACAGCACACTGCCGCTCACACGATCGTTTTAAAAATTCAGGCCTTGATCTCGCAAATGCTTAGTCGCGGATACCATTTTGTTTTTACTTGGACCCCAGGCCATGTGGGCATTTTCGGGAACGAGGAGGCGGACGCGGCTGCTAAGTCCACTTGCCGTTTTCCCCGGAGTTTAACAACTACGGTGCCATACCACGATGTGCAACGTTTTTTCCGTCGCCAACTCCTATCTGCTTGGCAGCACTCCTGGTCAGCTTTGGGAGGTACACAACTCCGGGCAATAAAGGAGAGCGTACAACCCTGGCTAACTTCATGCAGGAATAACCGGCGAGCTGAGGTGATACTCACCCGGCTGAGAATTGGGCACACACGAGCGACTCATGGTCATTTGTTAAGAGGGGAACCGACCCCTGTGTGTGCTCCGTGTGCAGTACGCCTCACTGTGCGGCTCGTATTACTCGAGTGCCCGCAGTACGCCCGAGTCCGCCAGTCAGTAGGCTTGGGAACTAACTTGCTGGATGTTTTAGGGGACGACCCAGTGGCCGTGGTTAAGGCACTGCGGTTTGTTGGCGAAATCGGTTATAATAAACAAGTCTAACTTGCATTTTATTTTTGTTAATTTTATAGAATTTAAATATTAGTCTTGGGATGGGTTTTTTTTTATGTACTTTTAATAGTTGTGTGTTTTTATTTTATTTTACCTTTTAGCTTAATTTGTGTAGCTTTTAGGTTTTAGTGTTAACTTTGGGCCCAAATGACCTTGTTGTGGACGGGCCCTAAATCACCACACACTCACACACTCACTCACTGGTAAACCCAGGGTTGCTCACCGAAGGCCAAGTTACCAGCTCTTTGGGAAACCAAATCTGAGCAGGGCTACTTTCCCCTGATACCTGTATCCCCAAGCCCAGAAATAGACTTGGTAAAATCAATACCTTTACCCTGGTAGCTTTCACTCTAGCCTGTCAAGCGGGTTGTGACTCACAGGTAGGCGGAAGAGCGCAGCCAGCACTGGGCGCAAACAACCTCCGTGGGCAGCTGCGCCCGAAAATGACTAGATAAAGCACCGCCCAAAACAACTGCGTGATGACAAGTGGCAAACTTTTATACTGCCCAGATAAAGCCGCACTAAGCGGCTAGGTGCTGGGTAGAAAACTCCCCGCCCAGGGGTTTGCTGCTGGTCTGCTGGACAGCTCAGTGGTGCAGCGAAACTGCTGGAGTTGTCAATGGTCAGTTTTCGTGCAGTTGTCAGTGAATTTCTGAAAACTAGATTTTTAATTTTGCGAACCAACGAAATCACAATATTAAAATGCAAATTTGGAAGTTAAAAAACTAGGGAAACTTAGGAGATGAAATATACTTGAAGTACGAGAGCTGTTCAATAAAGAATGATCACAATTTCTCTGACTACGTACCTACACTCAACCTCATAATTTTGATGGTTCTTCTCAAAATAGTTTCCCCTGAATGCGACGCACTTTTCCCAGTGTTTCTGCCAATCTTCAAAGACATGCTGGAAACCACTTTTTGAGAGAACCTTCAAAATAGCCTCCGCAGCCTTAACTACTACCTTTGATGATGGATAATGCCTCTCACAAAGGCGTTCCTTCAAGTAAGGGAATAGAAAAAGGTCACGTGGGGCTAAATCCGGACTATAGGTAGGCTGAGGAAGGCACTTCACGTGACTTTTGCACGATATTCAGCAAGAACTTTGGCAAATGCAGTCGCGCATTATCGTGGATAACATCCACAGCCTGCCTCACAGAAATGTGGTCTTTTGCGCCTGATGCAATGTTTTCAGGACATCTTTGCAGTATTGTCCAGTTACTGACGTGTGTGCAGGTACAACATGCTGATAAACCATTCCATGGATATCAAAGAATGAGATGAGCATAACTTTCCCAGCAAAAACAATTACTTTTGCTTTTATGGGGGCGCACAAACACGTCTCATGTGTAATGTTTCTGTCACCAACGTGTGGGTGGACCAAATAAAATGTTCAGTTTTTCAGAAAGTGATATTAAGGTAAAATGTCGATCCTCTCTCACAATGGCAGCATTAGTGTTGATGTTTTCTTCTGTAAGAGCAGTAACTGGAGCACCGAATCCACCTTCCTTTGAAATTGGTTGTCTATCCTCTTTAAACATTTTAAACCACCTTCGAGCTCTGCTGTAGGAAAGAACAGACTCTCCATAGCCCTGCTGTAACAGTATAGGCCTCAACTGAAGATTATTTTGTGATGAAAGCAGAATTTCAAACCCGCATATTGTTCCTCGCATTTTACCTCCATTGGAGCGGTAGGCGATACTGAACATGTCTGAACTTGCCTGGTTCTCACACACGGGAACCAGGAGTACCAACAATGAAACTACCTCGGTGTGTTTGTTTCAGATTAAGCTGATAGAATATAATAAGATTGAATTTTAATGCGATAAATTATGTCCGTAAAAGTTTATGGTCATTATTTACTGAACAGCTCTCGTAACATATAAAATATTGATAAAATCTAACAAATATTAGATCATACTTTCTCGCAAACGCGAACAAGAGTGCACTACCGCAAAGGACGCATTGCCCTACCGAATTTTATCTGATTTCTCCCCAATGGTCACCGTATGAATTTCTCATATGTATTCCGGCCGCGCTGCTACAAGAAATTTCATTCTCATTGTATAAAAGCCTGCCACAATTTCCCCCAGACTTGCGTATCGGAGGAACCGTTTTCAAAGGACGCAAACGGAAACAAAAGAAATATTATTTGCGGCAAAGTAAAAGAAAAGCTCGCTTCATATGTTGCTATGGTAACTGATGCTGGCAGAAGCGTACAAACACAAAATAACACTGTGTCTTTCAATTGGACATTTTATGGAACGAGTTTCTCCAAGTAATTACTTTTTACTTTCTACGTACTGACTGTAAGTATTGCATTTCAACTAAAACTTTTAGAGCGAGATATTACCAGAAACGCAAGTTGTAAAGACTCCTGAATAAAGAAATAACAAATATTATGAAAGACAGCACGTGCGGGCGGGCGTAATTGAGAAAGTACAGTACAGCTAAGAACAAAAAATTCTGAGAGATGCTTATATTGATATTTAGATTTAATCTCTGCCAAAGATACGTACATAATGAGGATTTTGTTTTAAATAAATCTATCCTTTTAAATTGCTTATATATATTTGGGCAATTATTCAGTCATTTTCAAACATGTTTGTACTAATTTGATTAGAATATAATACACAGAATGCGGTTTCATGAATAATATAAGCTATATATCTTACATTTTATGGGAGTACGCATGATATAAAAATAATTGTTTCTAATAATGCTTTATTTATGGTGGGGTAAACCTTCTTTCTTTTTGTTATAATTAACGCCCATTAAGCCATTAAGTCATATCGGATAATGAACGAAATGACGTTCAAATGAGTACAGGGTACATAAAGCTTAGAGTTACCAGATATTCATATTTTAACCTAAGGGAAACCCCTGGAAAATCCTTGCATAGATAAGTCGCCCTGACTGATATTCGAACTCAGGACCTCTTGAACGTGAGACAGGCACGCTATCATCCACACTACAGAGGCGGGCATAGCTAAAATTATTATACTTACGTAATGGTGAGCGTAATTGTTTGTCCCAAATTGTGTGTTTTACGCAGATTTGGATTTTTGTGTAGGAAGTTCTAGGGTTTAGCAATAACGGATAGGTCATCCAGCTGTAAGAGTATTCGTGAGGCTATCCCAAAAATTTCACATTCGTATCTTTTCAATTGTTATTTAAACATATAAATAAAATCATGTCTATGGAGCCACATATGAGAAAATCGAATTTGGGAAAGATTTTTAAAGTTAAAGAATATTTTAAGATTTTGGATTTTTTGAAAATATTTGTTTTGTACCGTTTATAAAACGCTGGCATTTTCATATTGAGCCATATTTTCGTTTTTAGTCACCAAAAATATTCAAAATATTTATTTCATTGAAGCTTTGGTAGCTAATTCTTTTTGTTAGAATGAAATATATGTTCAAGTAAACACTGCAAGTAAATACAGTTCAGATTTAGAACACGATGTTTCTAAGAACAACTCAAGTGTTCTTATAGTTTGAAACTGTAATACTTTGTGAGTTAGTTGTCGTGTGGTATTTTCAGTTAGCAATCTCTTCAGTGTACCCAAAAGTTAACTTTTTTGGAGTAATTCTTTACTATCTGAAATCGCTATTAACCCAAAACAGCTGAAGTTTGGGTGAGAAATAAATTTAACAGAGAAGGCAAACCTTTTATCTAGTACAGCTACTTCAAAAGAAATCGGTTTTTCCTTGGTAATGAATTTCGTGAAGGACACCCTTGTCCTTTCTCCGGAAAGGACACATTGTTTACCCTCGTAGCAGAGAAATAAAAAAAAAATAGATGAGAATGGTTTGAGAAATACATATGAATGTAAAAAACCAGATTATTTTAATGTTTCTAAAAGCCTTTCTTTATGAATACAGTGCTTAAAGGAAAAATTTCTTCCAAAATTTTATTTCCCTGCAGCACTTCCCTTATTGAGAGAGTTGAACAATAGCTAGCGAGTAAATTTAAAAATTAAAATTGCCCCAAATTGCAGACGCTTGATATTTTGGCAACACAGAGGCCGCGCTCTGAATGGTTCTATTATTTAAATAACAGCTGCCAATTATTCAAATGAAAATAATTACACAATTCACGTTTGCTATTGTCACCATTCAAAGTTGGACTTGTATTGATTGTTGCCCTGCACTTTGCTTGCCCACTTTCCTGCCACTGTAGAAACAAAGCAACATCAACCGGCAGCACAAGTGTTTCGTTATTCAAGTGTTACTTTACTCGCTCTTGCACGAGCTATAATTTCAAACGCTATTCTCCTATCCACTTATGTCAAAATTGTGTTTTTTTATATATTTTCTCATACAGTGAATGTAAATGTAGGAAGGAATACGGTAGGTTTAAGCAATATTCAAACTTTAACGACCTGGTTGATATGTGATGACGAAATTCTATTCAGTTTTAATGGCCACAGGATATAAAAGAACGAATAACAACTTCTTATTTGAGAAAGCGTAAGTATTGGAAAATTCAAACCAATAACAAGGAATTCCTCAGAAATTGCACACTACACAAAAAAGACGCAATTGTATCTTTTAACAAGATGTACATGTTTGCGGTAAGATTTTGTCTATTTCTTATAGTTTAGATGCTATTTCACCTGGCATCACGGCACTGAATTTTCGACTTAAATACACTAGTTGCTCTATCTATTATATACTTGGTATAAAAGGAGGGGGAGGAAGAGTCGGTTTTTGTTCCAATTACACACCATTCTGAACTCAGTGATACCTAATTATTGACTTTAGGGATTACTAATTACAAAAACAAACTATAGGGAAATAAATAAGAGTGCTGTTGAATAAAGAATGATCACAATTTTTTTGACAACATATCTTTACTCATCCTCATAATTTTGATGATCCTTCTCAAAATAGTCTCCCCTGAATGCGATGTACTTGTCCCAGCGTTTTTGCCAGTCTTCAAAGACATGCTGGAAACCATTTTTGAGATATCCTTCAAAATCATCTCCGCAGCCTTCACCACTGCATCTAATGATGAATAAAGCCTCCGAGGAAGGCGTTTCTTCAAGTTAGAGAATAGAAAAATGTCACATGGGGGCTAAATACGGACTCTAGGGAGGGTAGGGGATGCACTTCACGTTGATTTTTGCAAGATATTCAGCAACAGCATTGGCAATATGCAGCCGCGCATTATCGTGGTGCAGCATCCAGCATGCTTCAAGGAAATGTGGTATTTTGCGCCTGATATGGACTTGCAATGTTTTCAGGACATCCCTGTAGTATTGTCCAGTTACTGATGAATGTGCAGGTACAACATTCTGATAAACCATTCCATGAATATCAAAGAATGTGATGACCGTAACTTTCCCAGCAGCAGCAACTACTTTTGCTTTTTTGAGGGTTGGTGATGAAGGAGATTTACACACTGAACTTTGCTGTTTGCTCTCAGGATCAAAATGATATAGCCAAGTTTCATCAGCAGTGATTACGTTAGAAAGAAACTCCGGATCTTCCTCTAACATCAACTTTAACTGCATGTTACCTCCCTGGCAGTGGTAGGCAATACTGAACATGTTTGAACTTACCTGGTTATCACAGGCGGAAACCAGGGGTAACAACAGTGAAACTACTACGGCGTGTTTGATTCACATTAAGCTAACAGAGTAAAATAAGATTGAATTTTAGTGCGAAAAATTATGACCGTAAAAAAATTATGCACATTCCTTATTGAAAAGCCCTCGTAATTTTTGTATACGTCCGCGCCGTGTCCCAGGTTCCATTCTTGGTGATCGCAAAGTAAGATTTGTGGTGGACATGCAGCTGGGGCGGAATTCCTCCGGTATCTCCGTTTTCTCCCGGGATCATTCCACGAATTGCTGAACTATCACTTTCCCTTTCATCCACTTTTGTCACTTTCATTCCAGGGGCAGGGCTGATCACGCATCCATGAATTTCTCTCTCTGATCCATAGTTATGGTTGTATGTGTTTGATCCTCTAGTTGTGACGAATCTTGAAAATCTCACCTGCATCTGTTTTTATTCCCAGGCTGATCAGCAGAGCTTAGGAGATTTCACCTTTAGGGTATGTGTGGGTGTTTTAAAGAAAGGAACAGAATATTATGTGTTTAATAAAGTTTTAATACTTAAAAGTTCTCTTGCAATTACTTGAGTTATGCCGATCACACTTCTTCTGTTAGTTTACTCACTGTAAAGGGAATACTTACACAAATTTTATATCTATCAGTAAGTTTCCCACATACAGCGGTACATTGGCCTGACCTCCTCTAGACGAGGAGCAAAGTGGCGTGATGGTACATAAACTTCTCCATAATAAATACGAAGAATTTCCATAGATTAATTGTATTAGTCACACAAAATCTTAAAACTGTTCCTTTGATCCAGATCACTTAAAAGTACTTTTTTTTCTAAAAGGCAACGAACGACTAAAGATGATCAAATTTTCCTGAAAATCGTTGTTGGGAATCATGGATATGGTGAATTTTAAATACAAAAGTACTTTAATTAGCTGATATATTAGCCAAAATGTGGAATTTGCGATGGATCAAGTGATACCCGGGTTCCCCGCTTATCATTCCTCCAAGTTCTCAATAACCAAGTTTCACATCACACATATCTTTAGTTTCATTCCAGGGTTTGGACGTATGGTCCATCCAGAGCTTTTCTGCTCCTCGACCGGCATCTCACACGAAGCACTGGCTTGTAGGTCCCAGGAACTTAAACAGAGGGGAAAGTGTCTGGTAACTTTAACTCTATGTACCCTGTACTCATTTGAACATCATTTCATTCATCGTCTGATATGACTTAACGTTGGAGGTTTCCTCTTATCCTGAAAGAAGAATGTCTAGTAACTCTAAGCTCTATGTACCCTGTATTCATTTGAACATCATTTCATTCATCGTCTGATATAACTTAACGTTGGAGGTCTTCCCTTATCCTGAAAGATGAATGTCTGGTAACTCGAAGCTCTATGTACCCTGTACTCATATGAACATCGTCATAGTGCCTTGCAGTAAACGCATCTCATTTTATTTATTGACCGTTATTAATTTCTATTATCTGAACAGTTATTGTAGTTGTGCTGCAATAGTTTTATTGACTGGAGTGATAAAAGAATTTGGTACATACGTCCCGATTTTACATTTGCGTGCCAGAATGGAGTAATTTTATATTGCATTGAATTTTAAAGTCACTTACGGAAAATATTAAGGGACATTGCAAATGTACTTATAGAACTGCGATAAGAGACATGCCAGTTAATCCGCTGAAGTTTCCTTTACTAACTCTTTCGCTGGTGTTAAATTTTCGGAACATTCCATGCGTACGAGATGATGGTTTTGTTTGATGTTAAACGCTTCCGAGTTCGTCAGTGCAAGCGCACAGCTTATCTCGATATCCCCTGCATGAGGAAGGCAGGCTTCAGGATATCTGTCCTTGTTTCTTTAGCTGTAAATTCTGCGGGTTACTGCACACTCGGCAATTGTTTCCAAGGCCCCCTCCATCCCATTCATTGAGTACCTTGTTACAATGGAAGAATTGCTGAATTGACTTGCAGCAAACCACAGCAGCAATTGTAGTCTTGTATCTGTTCAACCGCGAGCCTTGATTTATTGAAGCCCATTTCAAATATCCAAAAATGAATAAATTAACTGTGTCAGTGAAATCCATGGATGTTTACTTTCGCAACGACTTGCCAGTGAAATTAGAGGGTATACTGCGCTCTACACTACAATACGATGCCGAGGTTTTCCATAAAAGCTAAAAATTCAAATTCATTTTGACGTTTTCATGTAGAACTTTGTAAAACTAGATTCATATGACTTTTCTTCAAAAAGCGGTATTTTAAGCAAAAAATTGAGTGTTCTTAGGACCACACGACAGAAGTGAAAACTTAAAAACTATTCAGTATAAATGATTGATAAAAATTATTATTATTATTATTATTATTAGTATTATTATTATTATTATTATTATTATTATTATTATTATTATTATTATTATTATTATTATTATTATTATTATTATTATTATTATTATTATTATTATTATTATTATTATTATTATTATTATTATTATTATTATTATTATTATTATTATTATTATTATTATTATTATTATTATTATTATTATTATTATTATTATTATTATTATTATTATTATTATTATTATTATTATTATTATTATTATTATTATTATTATTATTATTATTATTATTTAAAAAAATTATGTTGACACTGATTGTTGCGCAAAGAGGCCAGTTGCTTTACGCTAAGTGTACTCGCAAATGAAAATACTCTGAAACAACTGAATGACGACGGACTTGCTTCCGTGGGAAGAGAGTTATAAAGGATGTATAAAGGAAGTAAAATCAAATCACTTAATATACTGTTCTACATGCATTTTATTTTTATATTAAAGTACATGCTATTTCACCACCATTTTTCATGTTTTTTTCCTTGCTCATACATATATTTCATTGCATTTTTATTCTTAATAAAAATACAAGTTCTGAAATATTGTCGCAAATCCATTATTACGACTGGCGGCGTACAGAGTAAAAGGGTCCGCGCGGAGCGATAGTGCAGCTTGTTTACACAAAGGAACTGATAGGCAGCACAGTGTGGAAATATGATGCAGCCAAGTTTCATCAGAAGTGATTACGTTTGAAAGAAACTCCGGATCTTCCTCTAACACCAACTTTAACTGCATGCAGACCTGCAAGCGAATGTCCTTTTGTTCTGGAATCAACGGTCTTGGAATCCATCGCGCACAAACACGTCTCATGTGTAATGTTTCTGTCAACAACGTGTGGGTGGCACCCAATGAAATGTTCAGTATTTCAGAAAGTGATCTTAAGGTAATTCGTCGATCCTTTCTCACAATGGCAGCAGCAGTGTTGATGTTTTCTTCTGTAAGAGCAGTAACTGGAGCACCGGGTCCACTTTCCTTTGAGATTGATTGTCTCCCCTCTTTAAGCATTTTAAACCACCTTCGAGCTGTGCTGTAGGGAAGAACAGACTCTCCATAGGCCTCCTGTAACATTGTATAGGCCTCAACTTAAGATTTATTGAGACGAAAGCAGAATTTCAAAGCCGCATACTTTTCCTCGTGTGTTACCTCCATTGCAGCGGTAGGCGACAGTGAACATGTCTGAACTTGCCTGGTTCTCACAGGCTGGAACCAGGAGTAACAACAATGAAACTACTACGGTGTGTTTGTTTCACATTAAACTAACAGAATATAATAAGATTGAATTTTAGTGCGAAAAATTATGACCGTAAAGAAATTGTGATATTTCTTTATTGAACAGGCCACGTAATTTAAATATAGTGTTTGGAGACATACAACTCGCGGACCTCTCTCTGAGAATGCTTTAATTTGATTCTGGGTTACCCGAAATGTGGTTTTCGATGAAACTCTTGTATCGGACTTTTGAGTGAAGTCGATATTTGTATGTGCTTGGTGTGTGGGAGTGAAGGGCAAGTGCAGGGGGTTTCCGGTTTGTTACCTCTCAGGAGAAGTGACTATCGGAGTGTAACGTGAGGTCACAACAATAAAAGTATCGGGTAACACACAGGATCACTTTGTACTAACCGCTGGGACGATTGTGGGCACAGACATACTTGGACTGGTATCATGTTCTGTCATTTGCTGAGGGGACATCGATCTGCTCTGATCTGATAATTTCTTAAAATTGACTGAAGATGACTGCTTTCCGATGCTAATCAGCGAAATACTTGTAAATTTCCCGAAGCAAGTTAATTTTCTAGCGTCTTCTTAAAAGTCAGGAAAATTATAAGCATACCTCAGTATCTGGAAAGCTACAAATTCATTCATCAGTGGATAGGATAAGTTTAAGAAGGTTTTCTCTGCCATTGGTGCAGTGCAGAAGTTCGTCTTTGATAAAAGTTATGAAGCTAATAATATATTCGATGGACAGTGTAATAGTTGTGTTGATTTATATTTAAAAAGGGTTTGAAAAATTTATAAATTTATAAAATAAAAACAAACAGAATTGTGTAAAAATAAATGTAATTTTGTGATTGGCCGTACTAATAATTGTATTACGTAATGTAGTGACGTAGTAGTAAATAGACCAATCATATAAAGGTAATATATGGGTAGCGATAATAACGAAGGATTAAATAATCTTGGTGTAGAAACAGAAAGAAAATTTGTCTTTCTTTATGGAACGCCGAAGAGATCGAACGCTTTTTAAATTGCTTGAAAGTATTTAAGTTTTAGTTCAATTTCAAGTATTAGATTCATTCCCATCACAGTGTAAAGTTTTGTGATAAGGTTTGTAATGGATTTAGTGTTAAGAGAAATAAACAAAAGACTTATTTCTTATAGAAATTCAAATTAAAAATCTTAATGATTTCTTCACTCGTTACCACTCTTATAACTTAGAGTTTTCATTGCTCGTAAGTAAGAATAAAACAGAAGAATATTAAAAGCTAGCCGAGGTATAATTAAGGATTTTCCTGATAACTTCGGGGAACATCTTCTTCATCAAGTCATAATATTTTGGACGAAGGTAAGATCGACGAAGTAAGACCAACGACGGGAAACGAGATACCAGCACGAATCTTGCTATATATGTTGCCGCAACTTTGGGGCATCGAAACCCACAACGGAGGAATTCTGCTGCAACACTATATATATTTTGAGCCTAGCAGTTTCTGATAGAAAACATTCTCCTGTGTGATCAATGCACTTTTGCATCCGTCTGAACCATTTGTCAAAGCATTTCTCCCTGTCTTCTTGAGGCCCCGTAGGGGAAGGGATCCGTCGCGTTCAGTTGCCAAAGTGCAGGCGCTGCGGACCCCTAGCACTCGTGGTACCTCTGACGTCACTAGAGGAACCTCGGGCCAAACATGCCGAGCCCCTCCCTCTGGGAGTTGTTCGGATTGGGTTGGACTCGAGGGGGCAGTGTGTTCCCGTCACCCACGGGAAATTGGGTACCTCTGGCCAGGCTACCGGCCGCCCGGAGGGGTAGAGGGTTGCCTCATAAGTCCCGGGAACTAGCCTGCAGAGCTAGTAGCTGGTGAGCTAGACACTGGCGGCCCTACCAAGGTTATTAGGTAGCTGGTTCATCAAGGACCGGCGCGTAAGTGGGGTATCCACTTCCGTCCTGTCTGCTGTGCGCAGGCGGGAGGGGGCAGCTTATAAAATAGGTGCTCTCCTATGGTAAATATACCGGAGAGGCCCAGGTTCAGGTCCTACGGGGCCAAGACTGATGGGAGTAGATCCTCGGATAATATGTCTTCTTGAGGGTCCCGTAGGTAAGTGGACCCGTCCACTTCAGCTGCCCTGGTGCGGATGCTGCGGACTTTCAGCAATCGTAGTACCTATGACGTTACTAGAGGATCCTAGGGCCGAACATTCGAGCTCCTCCCCAATTGGGAGTTGTTCGAATTGGGTAGGACCGAGGTAGCAGTGGTTGCCGATACCCGTGGATGATCGAGTACGTCTCTGGACGGGGTTGAGCGAAGCCATATATTCCCGTGTACTAGCCTGCGTAGCTAGTAGAAGGTGTCTCATTTTGGAGTTGGCGTACGTAAATGGTGTATCCACTTCCATCCCGTCTTGAGTCTACAGGACCAGAATGGGGGGGGGGGGGTGTTAATATCTAGTCTGGCCCTATGGAAAACTTCACAGAGACGCCGGGCGCCCCTTTTGGGACAGCTCGGTAACTCCCTTGTTGTAGGAGGCCAGGTTCCTTGGACCTACGTGTGCTGGACTAATTGGAGTGGAAACTCTGCAGTTAATAATAGTATGTCTTCTTGAGACGCCTCAAAAACATAGTTATGAAGGCTAAACGTATACCATTTCTAACATTTTTGGAAGTTTCAGAGATTTTTTAAACAGAATTCTTAATATCGAGTTTAGAGTGGGACTTCATCTATCTAGAACGTTTACGTGGTAAAGTGGATAATAAGGTTTTAAAAACAAATAAATGATTGAAAGTGTAGAGCCAGGCTGAAAAATTCAGTGCCATAGCCGGGATTTGAGCCACGGATCTTCTGGTTTCCGTCCAGCCGCTCTAAGCCTTTGGGCTACTATGGCCAACATGCCAACACGACATTAAATTCTTCAACTGACTCGTGTTTTTCCGGTATACCACTAGGAGTTCTCATAAACACATGAGTCAACTACCTTAATGAAAATGAAATGTGTAGTGTTTAACGCCCGCTTTTGCTACATACGGCACCGCAGGCGATGACACTGATGATACAAGATATGAAGATGGAGCACCGGTGGAATGAGATCGTGGGAGAAACCGGAGATCCCGGAGAAAACCCGCCCCAGCGCCGTGTTGTCCACAACAAATCTCACTTTGCGGTCGCCTGGGATCGAACCCGGTCCGCCTTGGTGAGAGCCAAGCGGTCTAAAACAGCCTTAATGGCGACTTACTATGCTGTAAGTACTTTAAGGCCCGGGCTTTATAGTTCGGGCCACTATTTGAGCGGCTGGACGGAAACTAGAAGATCCGTGGTTCAAATCCCGGCTATGGCATTGAATTTTTCAGTCTGGCTCTACTCTTTCATAGTGCGTCCTACACACGACTAGTGTGAAAGAACAATTAATTTCCAAATAAATAATTATAGGTAAGGATTGTTTTTACGTGATAATTATAAACCAATAGAACTTGAACATGGACGCCCACGTTGATTGCTTGCAAGATGGCACAGTGTTTATATTTCGGAGCAGTGGTTAATGTTCTGTCGCTATAATTAGTACTGTGTAGAAGGGCAATGTAACGACCCCCCAGGGAGCCATGTGGGTCTGTGGCAGCGGCAAGGGGGGAGTTACTTACATTTCCAATAGAGCCACGATAAATTATTGGTTATTATAACGTTCATCTGTGTGTACAGTAAAATATATCCTGATATCATTTGGTTTGGTCATTACAGACGTCACAATTTAAAATAATTACAAAATTCTCTCCATAACCGGACACTGCTACAGGGAAGAACCGAACATAGTAACTGGTTTGGAACATCTCTGCTCGGTCTTCAGATGTCCGAATACAGGCTTGTGCTTTGTTACAAGGAATGCAGCGCAGTTGTTTCCTTTGCAACTTTCAGCAAATTTACCACATTTAACTGTACAATAAACAACTACAAATTGGCTACACAATATTCAACGACAAAATATGCACACAGGTTCAAGGTGTAACAGTTCACAGAAGCAGGGATATATATTCAGACCACTATTTAGTAATATCTGAAATAAAACTGCTAGCAAGATGGAAATATTGAAAATGAATGAGAAACAAAAAATGAGGAAGTGTATAAAGTCTGTCTATTGCAGGATGAAAGCATAAGAACACTATACGAAAGTAGGATGGTAAGAAATATCCTAGAATTGCCAACAGAGGAAGATATAAATTTGGAATAGGAAAATATATAAAAAATAATTAAAAAACAGCAAGTGAAGTACTTGGGAAAAAGAGGAAATTAAGAAACAGGAGAGGTCTGAGAATTTGGAATACAGAAATTAAGAACGCAATACAAAATAAGAATCAAGCCTATAGAACATATTTACAGATGAAAACAAAATCAAGCATATGAGGTATACAAGGAGAAAAGAAAAGAGAATGACAAGACAAGCACATGAAAATCATGGAATAAATTAATAAGTGAGGTAGAGCATGACATACATGGGAGACAAATAATAGGATATAAACTAATTAAGCATTTAAATAAAAACGAAAAAGATGTAGCAAGTATAAATATAATATCTGAAGATAAATGGAAGAAAACGATTTACAAGATAACATCTCAAAAGAAGCAGCAAGGCAACAAGAAATAGATCCAAGAACCCTTGCAGAATTAGACGATATACTGAGCATTATTAAAAATCGAAAGGCACCAGAAATAGATGGAATGAATGGAGAACTTATAAAATACATTAGAGTAAAGTACAAATTAAGAAAATTACATTTAATTAATAATTTTGGGCAAAAATGTAAAACAACTGAATCATGGTCAATAGCTCTAATCAAAAATATATTCAAAAAGACATTGCTGAAACTGTGGAAATTACAGAGGGATAAGTTCAATGAATACAAGATACAAAATGTATACTAAAATAATAAATAATAGACTAAAAACTATTACAGAATGCATTATAGGAGAAGAGCAGAGTGGATTACGCAAAGGCTGACCCTGTAAAGGTAACGTATTTGTCCTAATCAAATAACTGAACAACGAAGGGAAAAGAATTTGGAAACACATATCACATTCATTGACTGGGAAAGGCTTTTGATAGAATAAATAGATCAAAACTATGGCAAATATTAGAAAGTAAAGGCTACCCATTACATATTATTAATGCAATAAAAGGCATATACACAAATACAACTATAAGAATGTATACTGGGGTTAGGTTAACAGAAAAAGTTTCTACCTATACTGGACTAAGACAAGGGTGTAGCTTATCACCTACTATTTTTAGTATATATGGACGATGTTCTAAATGAATGGAAGATTTTAGTAGACCCAGGAATCATAATAAAAGAATATATACACTCCTGGAAATTGAAATAAGAACACCGTGAATTCATTGTCCCAGGAAGGGCAAACTTTATTGACACATTCCTGGGGTCAGATACATCACATGATCACACTGACAGAGACATAGGCACATAGACACAGGCAACAGAGCATGCACAATGTCGGCACTAGTACCGTGTATATCCACCTTTCGCAGCAATGCAGGCTGCTATTCTCCCATGGAGACAATCGTAGAGATAGATGCTGGATGTAGTCCTGTGGAACGGCTTGCCATGTCATTTCCAGCTGGCGCCTCAGTTGGACCAGTGTTCGTGCTGGACGTGCAGACCGCGTGAGACGACGTGTCATCCAGTCCCAAAATGCTCAATGGGGGACAGATCCGGAGATCTTGCTGGCCAGGGTAGTTGACTTACACCTTCTAGAGCACGTTGGGTGGCACGGGATACATGCGGACGTGCATTGTCCTGTTGGAACAGCAAGTTCCCTTGCCGGTCTAGGAATGATAGAACGATGGGTTCGATGACAGTTTGGATGTACCGTGCACCATTCAGTGTCTCCTCGACGATCACCAGAGGTGTGCGGCCAGTGTAGGAGATCGCTCCCCACACCATGATGCCGGGTGTTGGCCCTGTGTGCCTCGGTCGTATGCAGTCCTGATTGTGGCGCTCACCTGCACGGCGGCAAACACGCATAGGACCATAATTGGCACCAAGGCAGAAGTGACTCTCGTCGCTGAAGACGACACGTCTCCATTCGTCCCTCCATTCACGCCTGTCGCGACACCACTGGAGGCGGGCTGCAGGATGTTGGGGTGTGAGCGGAAGACGGCCTAACGGTGCGCGGGACCGTAGCCCAGCTTCATAGAGACGGTTGCGAATGGTCCTCGCCGACACCCCAGGAGCAACAGTGTCCCTAATTTGCTGGGAAGTGGCGGTGCGGTCCCCTACGGCACTGCGTAGTCTCCGACGGTCTTGGCGTGCATCCGTGCGTCGCTGCGGTCCGGTCCCAGGTCGACGGGCACGTGCACCTTCCGCCGACCACTGGCAACAGCATCGATGTACTATGGAGACCTCACGCCCCACGTGTTGAGGAATTCGGCGGCACGACCGCCCGGCCTCCCGCATGCCCACTATACGCCCTCGCTCAAAGTCCGTCAACTGCACATACGGTTCACGTCCATGCTGTCGCGGCATGCTACCAGTGTTAAACACTGCGATGGAGCTCCGTATGCCACAGCAAACTGGCTGACACTGACGGTGGCGGTGCCCAAACGCTGCGCAACTAGCGCCATTCGACGGCCAACACCGCGGTCCCTGGAGTGTCCTCTGTGCCGTGCGTGTGATCATTGCTTGTACAGCCCTCTCGCAGTGTCCGGAGCAAGTATGGTGGGTCTGACACACCGTCGTCAATGTGTTCTTATTTCCATTTCCAGGAGTGTATATTAATAGCCTGCTGTTTGCGGATGACCAAATATTGATTCATCGGAATGAAAATCAAATGCAAAAACCAATGTATATTGTAAATAATATAGTACAAAAGTATAATTTTAAAATATCAGAAGAAAAAACAAAAATTATATCTTTTAAACGAAGTTATAATGTAAGATCAAACATTGTTCTAGGAAATAAGATTTTAGAACAAATATCGAATTTTAAATATTCAGATATTATATAAGTTTTAGAAACAATGCTGATATACAAGAAAAAATAAACAAATTCCGAGCAATATGTAGGGCAATCCAAAGAACTTTTAAAAACAGAGTGAGAAAGGACACAAAAATGAAAATGTATAAGGTAATAACTATTCCAACTTTACTATATGGAAGCGAAACCTGGGTGCCAACATAAAAGAATTTAAATAAAATACAAACTGCTGAAATGAAATTTTTAAGAAGTGTTAAACGTTGTACAATATTGTACAAAATAAGAAATGAGGATACTAGAAAGGAATTAGAAATCGACCCAATCCATGAAAAAATATCAGAACGAAGGCAACACTGGCATGAACATATATTAAGAATGGAGTATGGAAGATATGCAAATGCAGTATTAAATTATAATCCAAAAGGAAGAAGAGATAGAGGACGACCCTAAACGCTGGAGAGATCTATGAAGCCGGAACGGCCGATATGCCCAAACAATGGAGTGAAGAAGAAGAAAAAGAAGAAGAACTGTCTTATACGAGGGCAGTTCAAAAGAGCACGTGTTTCAAAATACGGTGTGATCCATATAAACCTGAACCATTTTAATAGGCCATAACACTTGAACCAATAATAGAACACACGTGCAACTTTGGGAGAATATAATACTATATGCACACGATTTCTGGAGCAATGATTTCCGGTGTGGTGTGGGCAGAGTGGAAGAAGAAAGAGCTAACATGGCTTTTGTTTCTGCAGTTTGGTCAACCTAGAAAAACACAATTCAACCAAATTGCGGTAAGATAAGCGAAGATATGCGCCAAAGGTCTGAGATGTGTCAGCAAACAATTGAAGTCCATCCGATATGTTGTACGTTTATATATTTACTATTATGAAACACATAAAAGTAGAAAACAAATGTTATGACACTCACTCGCTTTGTGATTCTTCGATTTCCAAGTCTACTGCATCACTTTCATCGCTGGTATCCTCTGATGTGTTAATAATTTCATCAATTTCATTTTATATTACACCATCGTTTCACCAATATTGCATTTCAAGCTCCTGGAACTTCTTGCAGTATCCTTCCCGGTCCGTCGCTTCTATAGCAGGTTTCCGACCATTTGTGGCTCTCGTTAACATTGTGTACTTTGAAAACATTCCTTATTTTTACCCACGCCAGCTCAATTGCATTCAGATTACAGTTATACGGAGGTAGACGAATGATAGTGTGTCCCCTTTTGAGAGTCAAATATCAACAACATACCGGTCACTTTTAGATTTGTTGTAAACTCCTTAGCTAATAATTAACCTCAAAATTTCTCAAAATGATATGTCGTACGCGTGAATGCATAGTATATTAGCCCCTAGACGTCGGAGTGTGTAGCGCATTTCCTGTTTCAAAGTTGGCATCTGTGTTTAAGGAAATTGGCGAAACCTACCGAATTAGGACTTGGGACCCGAACGCTCAAGAAATCTGGCGCAAGTAGTACACAATTGAGAGATTATATTACACTATTTACATCTCAGAGAAAATGTTGGCAGTGTCCTGCACTAACCTGTCTCGGTAGCGTAGATGGTAGCGTGTCTGCCTCGCGTTAAAGAGGTCCCGAGTTCAAAACTCGGTCAGGGACAGTTACCTCGATAAGGTTTTTCCGGGGTTTTCCCTGATCCTGAAAGAGGAATGTCAGGTAGCTCTAAGCTCCAAAGACCCCGGACCCATTTGAGCATCATTTCATCCATTTCATTCATCGTCCAATATGACATAAAGTTGGAGGACGTAAATTACAAAAAAAAAAAAAGAAAAGAAAAAGAAAAAAAGAAACACCAGCATCTTTACATGTTTTGTACTCATCTGACAATATTCTTTAAAGCTTTACGGAGATGATATCGAATTGAGAGACGGTTACTTCCAGCAAGATGGAGCGACTTACCATACATCTAATGACACCATGGAAATTGCATTCCCAAAAGAACTAACCTAAAGACCTAACCCCACCGGATTCTTTCTTGTGGGGTATCTAAAAAATAGTGTACAAGAATAGGCCATGGACAATTGATGTTCTCAAGGAATCCATTCTAACCGAAATAAGTAACATTGGCGAGAATACTCTCCGTAAAACTTCAGAGAATATGGTGAGACGAGTACAAACATGTATAGATGCTGGTGGAGGACACTTGCAACATTTTCTCTGAGATGTAAACAGTGTAATGTAACCTCCCAATTGTGTGTTATTAAAAAGACTGATTTTTTAACAAATAAAATTATCACTGCATTGTTTTACAAACTACCTGTATATCATGTGTATCTTATGTTCAATTTTCAAGTACATATGCTATTAAACTGTACACCTCTTCACCTATTGCTACAAATACGTATGCCTCTATGTACTTTAAGATAAACATTATTTCGTTGCAGTTACAGAGGAATACAGGGGACTTTAAGTGACAGGCAAATGTTTTAAGCGGCTAGTCCCTAAGTGATGTCATCTCAATTACACTCTTTCTAAATGAAAAGGGGTTAAACAGGAGTTCCTTTGCGAAATTGTACGCAACGGAAAATCCCAAAAAAATACAGGGAATCTTTAGAAAGACTCATAACAAATTAAAATGTGTTCTTTTTTATACTGTGAGATTTAACACAGATTAAAATTTCTTGTCTGCTAATTTATACAAACATTGTTCAGACTGAGGACTACTTCTGACGTCGTTTTGAGGAAATTCATGACATAAGTAATTTTATAAAAAAAACTGTATAGCCATATTTTGTAAAATAAAAGATTTTAAAGATAATTTCACCTTAAGTACTTTACAGACTGGGAGGAAATATTTTAACAAAGGTATCAATGTCGCTCTTTGGTTAATCCACTATTTTTATTTTTTATTTTTTTACCTGCTACGTACAATTACTTACCACGATGAATGAAATGATGTTCAAATGAGTACAAGGTACACAGAGCTCAGAGTTGCCCGGCATTCATCTTTCAGGATAAGGGAAAGCCAACGTTAAGTCATATCGGACGATGAATGAAATGATGTTCAAATGAGTACAGGGTGCATAGAGCTTAGAGTTACTAGACATTCATACTTCAGGTTGAGGGAAAACCAACGTTAAGTTATATCGGACGATAAATGAAATGATGTTCAAATGAGTACAGGGTACATAGAGCTTAGAGTTACTAGACATTCATACTTCAGATTCAGGGAAAGCCAACGTTAAGTTATATCGGACGATAAATGAAACGATGTTCAAATGATTCCAGTGTCCATCGACCTTAGAGTTACTAGACATTCATTTTTCAGGATAAGAGAAAACTTCCGAAGTCAAGACATATCGGTGATGAAAGAAATGATGTTCAAATGAGTACAGGGTACATCAAGCTTAGAGTTATCAGACATTCATTTTTCAAGATAAGGGAAAATCAACGTTAAGTCATATTGGACGATAAATGAAATCATGTTCAAATGAGTTCAGCGTACATAGGTCTTAGAGTTGACATTCATCTTTCAGAATAAAGGAAAACCTCCAACGTTAAGTCTTATCGGACGATGAACGAAATGATGTTTAAATAAGTACAGGGTACATAGAATTTAGAGTTACCAGACATTCATCTTTCTGGATAAGGGAAAACCTCCAACGTTAAATCATATTGCACGATGAATGAAATGATGTACAAATGAGTACAGGGTACATCCAGCTTAGAGTTACCAGACATTTATGTATCAGGAAAAGGTAAAAGCTCCTTAAGTTAAGTCATATCGGACGATGAATCAAAGAATGTTCAAATAAGTACAGGGTACATAGAGCTTAGAGTTACCAGACATTCATCTTTAAGGATAAGAGAAAATCTGGAACTTATTCTGACCGAGATTCGAAATAAAGAAATTAAAAAAATCTCGGATCCTCTCAACGTGTGACTTTCTTTATATTGTGACTTTGTGGGTTCGTAGAATTAACAGGCCGAGTTGCAGAAATTAAAAATATGCTTTAATTTCTTAGAAATACTCTTATAGATAATAGCAGCATTACGTTACGTCACCATCAGTCTTACAAGGTCTATCACAATAACAAACAGTGACAGCAGATTACATCCTTAGCTCTCGTCATAACAACACAGCTGGCTGTCTCTCATTTCACAACACTGTTTCACAACTAACTCTGATTTTACAACTACTCATTTTGCGAGACGTCACGTCCATAAATACCTAATTCGTAATTCGGGACTCTTCCAGAAGAATAAAGAAACCGACTAATCAAGATATTACTAAAAATTTCCACTTAACTCAGTTTGTTTGTTTCGGTAAGTCTTTTATCTGAAGTGCTATGTTTATCTGCTTATGCAAGCTCGTTATCTGAAACGTTATCCGCCGACTGTTTTTTATTTGTGCCGAAACGTTCATGCCTGTTGCCGTGACAATATTATTTTGTAGCACTGTCGATGGGGTAGAACCGCGTATGTGTGCTGCAGGTACATAGGTTATTGTGTAAAGATGAAAGCAGTACTGTGTCTTCTGGAACACAATGATCCAATGGTCTCTGCTTCCTTTATGAATCTTTTTATCAAATAATAAGGATACAGCAAAAATAACTATTCCTTTATGAATAACATTTCGTGGTAAATATAGAGAAATCGATACATTTGATGTTCCCTTAGTGGGGTAAGACGGCAGTAATGAGTAGTGGGCAGGTATCACTTTGCAACGCCTACTGAACATCAGTAGTGAACAATGATGGCAGCTTGTTAGCAACTGTCACGAGGTTTCTTTTGAATGGCATCTAGTTTCTTATTGTATTCGTAGGGGGAGCGGAACCCCATTAGGGGCCTTTACAATATGTCGGCATATTGAATACCAATGAGGGTGGTGAGGGGGTGTACGCACGATTGATTTACCACAAGCCCTTATTTGTATACGAATTAGCATCTGGAGTTTTGGACGAAAAAGTGAAATAGCCAAATAGCCGTAGCCGGAAATTTCTCAGCTGCTTTACGAGTTACTTTTACGAAAACCTACTGTGCAGTCTACTATAAAAAGTATTTCAGAAAAATAATTTCATTAAACGTTTTTTTGTAGCTCATTAAATCATGAGATCAGAGGTCGTTGAAGGCAGAAAAAGCCTTCGAATATAGCCATAGCAGAGCAGTATCCCATATTATCATACATTGTAGTTTATAAATGACGGTGGGTATAGGATGTGGCATTTGCGTATATGGACTTACATAATATATCCTTTTTATTTTATAAGCATACCCTTTGGAACAAAGTGAGCAGGCCTCTGAAAGAGTATATTTTGTAAGTCCACGTCTTTTATACGGCCGGTTTACAAAGTTGTCACGGAAAGGGTCTCTTTGGCTTCGCTATACAGAATCCTCTCATAATATGTGACTTTAGAGGTTAATAGAATTAAAAGTCCAACTTGCAGACATTCAAATCGTTCTTTATTTGCGTCAAAATACGCTTCGTACACCTCTGTTAACTCATACAGACACGCAATCTTCCAGTCTGTCTGCACACTACTCACTAGCAACTGCACTCCATACGGCTTCTTGCCAAAAACTGACTCTCCTACCAGCAGACCAGCAGAAGATGCGAGTCGCCCAGGTTTATCTTGGCAGAGTGTTTGCTGCCCAGCACCTAGCCGCTTATTGCGGCTTAATCTGGACAGTATAAAACAAATGATTGTCGCAGGCGGTTGTCTTAGGCTGTGTTATATCAAGTCTTAAGTAGGCGCTAGTGCCCCGAGAGGGTTGTGCGCCCAGTGCTGGCTGTGCTCTTCCGCCTGCATGGGAGGCCACTGAGCACAATCCGCTTGACAGGCTAGAGGGAAAGGTATAGAGTCAGCGGAAAATGGTCCTATTTACTTCAGGTTACCCAATGCATCTTTGGCAACCGGTAACTCTGTCTGCGGCGAGGAGCCCTATGGTCGTGACGGCCAAGGGTGTTCATCAGATTATTGGGATGGGAGTATAGCTTACTGTAGATGGTATAGGATCTCTCCCGCACCACGTCTAGTATATATGGGACTCCGGAGTAAGTGTGAAGCATATGGGACGGGAATCTACGTCCAGTATCGTAGATAATTCGCAGCGCCCTGTTCTGGACGCACTGTAGTCTGCGGATAGTGGTCGGAGCCGCTGATCCCCAGACTTCGCAGCCGTACAGAATCAGGGACGGTATAATCGCCCGAAAGAGGAGTAGTTTGAGCCTTTGACCCGGACATGAGGGGCGTAATAATAAAATGTGTAGTGTTTAACGCCCGCTTTTGCTACATACGGCACCGCAGGCGGTGACACTGATGATAATGAGATGAAGCACCGGTGGAATGAGATGGCGGGGGAAACCGGAGGTCCCGGAGAAACCCCGCCCAGCGCCGTGTTGTCCACCACAAATCTCACTTTGCGGTCGCCTGGGATCGAACCCGGGCCGCCTTGGTGAGAACCAAGCGGTCTAACCACTGAGCCACGGCGCGGCCATGAGGGGCGTAGGTCAGACCGCGATCGAGGAGGATGCCAAGGTATTTGGCAGAGGGAACCCAGGGGAAATGCCTCTGCCTCAACCTCAGCGACCAATCCGGGCGCCTAGCTCGGACCTTAGACAGGAGAAGAGCGGAGCTCTTCCCCGGGCTAATGGTCATCCTCCACCTCTCACTCCAACGGCCGATGGCTCGGAGCTGGCGCTGCACTGGAGAATCACAATATCTTAGGTTCTTGTTGCGTGACATTATGAGGACGTCGTCGGCATATTGGCACGTAAATCTGTGGTTCCAGGGGGAAATCAGACATGTAGGCTGCAAAGAGTAACGGAGACAGAACACTGCCTTCCGGGACTGCTGCGGCAATGGGTCTCATAGATGACAGCCGCCCTTCCACTCTTACCCGGAACGTGCGGTCTCTGAGGAAACTGATAATCAGGGCGAGATAGGGAGGAGGTATGTTGACCTCCCTGAGTTTATACAGAAGGCCTTGGTGCCAGGTGTGGCAAAAGCTTTTTTTAGGTCCAGGAGCACAGCGTCTGTCTTGAGGTTTTCCTGGAATCCCAGGGCCGTCCTCTCGGCCAGTCCCAGTATCTGCAGGGTCCTGGAGTGTCCATGAAGATCGAACAGAGCATTCGCTTATTTCCATTATCCACTGGTTCTGGAAATTTCCCGACTCCTCACGGAGGGTCACGGTCTTTCACATTGGCGACGGACCAGTCCCGATATTTCTCGGCTTCTCTCTCTCCCCACTCCCTCTGCAGGCGCCGCCACGTCACGCGAGTAGGCGTGGCCTCGGTGCCATCTGTCTCTCATTTTGCCAGCCAGTTTTGTCGTACCTTGGACGATCGGGTGACAATAATTATAGTAATAATAATGCGAATGTCCACACATTTTGTATTGTTCCATATTTGTTTGTATATTCACATAGGGAATCCTTCCACACTGTAATGTCTGCAAAAAATTGAATCTCATAATCACTGTAAGCAATTCTAATGCTGAGACTATGAACTAAAAGTCAAGGGATCTATTTATAGACCGGCTGATTTTGGGACACTGGGCGAATAGGGAGGCAAATAAAATATATTGCTGAAGTTCTGAATGATGACCTAGTACATTTGCTGTTTCTTTTTCAATATTTGAGAAACAAAAAGTTGGGCTTTAATGGATTAAGTTATTCAAATGGATAAATAAAATGTGTACTTATCTCGAAATTTAGCAAACTATATTATCTTATGTCTAATTATTAGAAATTAAATTTGTAGATATAATTTTCACTTCCCCTACTAACCTCATAGAGTAAGAAAATAGATTATAGCTTTCCACTCAAGAATTCATACACATGTTTCACAGGAAATAAAATAAAAATGGTTGTGTGTGAAAAATAACCGAAAAAAATGAGTGGTTTTTAAGGACGTGAAATGTAAAAGAGCCCCATAAACTTGATTTTCTTAAAAATTGCTATAATAATTTTGATTGATTTATCACATATTTTAATGGCATACCACGCCTATACTTGAATATGTAGAAAATAGACTCTAAGTACTCTTTGTTCTCTATGACTTCTACATAACAGATCAAACATAAGATAAGCAAGTTCTTACTGCACAAAAAATGTAAATTTGTTTATACCAAGTTACATTTAATGTAAGTTTGGGTGAAGCGAATCAATATTTTGAAAATCGTTCATAAAAGTCCTATTTGTCATGTAAATATGAAAGCTTTTACCTTATACTTAAGTCTGGATATTCTAGATTATGTTAAATGCTAAATATTTCGACGAATTTTCTGTGTACTTCCGTTTTCATTTTTTTCCGAGCGGAAACTAATGCTAATCGGCCACAATTGGATGAACAGGATTGGCATAGCGGATGAATTGGAATGGAAATTTCAATGTCAGTACATATTGTAACCATGAGAATAAAATAGCACATTTATACACTTGTATATTTATATCTTTATGTATCTCACACACATTTACCACATATGAATTGCTTCTTTCACAAAGCGCTAGCCCACACAGATTTTGTGATAATATTCTCCATTTTTCTGGGTTCATTTGAGCATCATTTCACTCATTTCATTTATCGTGCGATGTGAAATAACATTGGAGAACGTAAATAAAAAGACATAGTTGAATGCATTCGCCTTATCTTAATCCGCTTGGCCCACTCTTGTAGCGGTATTTATTTTTGCCCGTTGGCAGCACTGATTAAGTAACTGTCATAACAACAAAGATGATTATGAATGTAAGAAAGTCTGTATTTTCTTATTGTACAAGTTTCTACAGCAATTTAAATGCATCTTAGTTATAAAACAAATCTATCGTAATGGTACTTAAAAAATAACAGAATACCACAAACCTAGCAATGACATACCTCGTTTCCGTAAAAGAAGCTGGGTTTGTCACTTGGACAAAACACAATCGTATTACACAGTCAACTGTCTCAGGTAGTTACAAAGCTTTCATCAACGCTTTCATTTAAATATTGCAGTGTACAAGAAAGAATACGTGGCCGATAGCCATAAGTAAGTACGCAATAAAAATGTCTATAAGTGTTTTTTTTTCTGATTAACATGACGTAGACAGAAGAACATGTGTTTCTAATAGTAGTTTGTATATGAGGTATTACAGAAAACAACGTGAGTGTAAATAAGTTATTTATTTTGTACTCAGCAACATAGTAATTTAAAGCTTCAATCATTTGCCATCTGTGCAGTCACTACTCAATTGTTTCTGGGAAGAGTTTTAATATCTCAATCTTAATTTGGTATATCTTGGGTCTGCAATCTGCTTCGTCAAACTAACAAATTATATCCTACACCTGTCACGCAGTTTCAATGCTAAACTACCAGTCAGCTTCAACCAGTATATCGGTGGGAGTATGGCCTTGAACCTGGGAAAACCTACAAGCGCTCTAGATTTCTATTGGCCCACCTTTAATCGCTGGGCAGTTACTCCTAGGTTTCCGGAAGCAATGGCGACTCTTTGGTAGTTAAGAAGCACTGACAGATTTATTCACTTAGTCTCTGTGGCGTGTGAAGAAAAGTTTATTTTTGGTTTTATGTAGAGGTTTTAAATACAACTGTGAGTATGTCCCAATAGCACTAGCAATAGTATTTGACGTATAGTCCAGCAACGCAAAGAAGGTCCCTGTAAGGAATGTGGGTGTTACACAGTGGGACAAGGACAGCGAATATCTGTGGCAGAGAACGGCTGCAATACAAGGAGCAGGACGTTAAAAAAACATGCGCCCTATTCACTTTGTACACTAAAACCGAGAAGATTCATTCACAAAGGTAGAAGCCATCAGAATGTTTTTGAATGGTCTGTAACTGTACTGACATGGGGTGTCATAAACCGGTCCAGGGAGGGTGTGGGAACCTTCCCCAACCCCCGTGGGTCTCGTGCCTCGGGGACTTTCTCTCCTGTAGAGGAGTATAGATTGGTATTTATTGCTGACATATTGGAAATTATTGTGAAGTTTTAAATTATTCGCGAAATTTTGTGAATTGCATACTTTCTCCACTTTAGGCAAACAGTTCACGTGGTATGGGTCAGCTGCAAGAAAAATTGGAACGTTTGAGTGGAAATGGGATCAGAAATATGTATGTTTGTAGTGTGAGCAGTATTGTAATGCAAGACGGGCCTACGTGTGACTGTAAAATAAAAAGAGTACTGCAGAGTGGGCTTAGTTCTTTGAGTTATTACTCTCTAGTATTTGAATGAACATTATTACAGTATGCGCGATCAGAAGAGCGATCGGGTTCCAGGTGCTCATTCGGTAAGTTTCGTTTAACTCCGTCAACATAGATGACAACTTTGTAATTTGAAATTCGCTATACACTGACATCTAGTGGCTAAGCTTTGTCATATAAATCCATATTTCGTTTTGATCAATTTCGAGGTTAATTAGCTAACCAGATTTCAACAATCGTATGCTAGAATTAGAATTTCAGTTCGTCCTTGGCAACATATACATGTTATGAGACACGTCAAAATGTATAAATACAGTATATACATAAAGTAAAATTGATTACATACAATATACACAGTAAGCAGCTTTTCTATGGTTTCATGTGATATTTGCATAGACTAATTTACTACAGGAAATGTCATAATATAAATATTACAGTTTTATGAATGTACTATGCTCCCAGTGCTCGTTTACATGGTTATAGTTCTAAATATTCATTAACCGTATAAAAACAGTGTGCATGCAAAAATTTCTTAACTTCATTCTTAAAGTGCTTTAAAGATGCAGCTTGTTTAAATGAATTTGGAAGTTTATTATATAACACTATCACTTTGTAGTTAAAGCTTCCTTCATAAAGTCTCGTTTGGTGCGCTCGAATTACCAGTTTATCCTTGTTACGAGTGTGGTGCTAATGTACCTCACCATTTACTTGAAAATGATTTATATTTGTATGAGCATTTGTGATGTTATGGCTCTCGAAGGGGGATATCTCCGTATAACTGTGATCTGAATGCAATTGAGCTGGCGTGGGCAAAACTAAGGAATGTTTTCAGAGGATGCAACGTTACTTGTGATATCTTCGCTTATATTACACGCTATTTTGCTGAACTGTGCGTTTCAAGGTTGACCACACTGAAGAAACAAAGGAACGTTAGCTCTCTCTTCTTCTTCTCCGCCCACACCACACCGTAAATCCAGCGCTCAAGAAAACATGCGCGTACTGTACTTGGAGCTTCCCTCGCTTTGAAAGTCACACCTCGCCATTGTTTAAAACAATGAAACATTATACACGTGGTAGAGAAAGAACAGAAGAAGAAGAAGAAGAAGAAGAAGAAGAAGAAGAATAGAAAGAAAATTCAGATATAGATGTTTTATCCAAATTCATATTTTATTGAGTTCGAGGACTTTTTGCCTCTTATAGTCTGTAAGTTATACAAAAGTTTATAAAATCCATTTAAAATGAAAATGACCTTACAGACCCCCACTAGAAAATTCTGAATTTATATTTCAATTATCAGAGAAAGGTAATAAATATAAGGAGTTTTTATCCAATTGTTTAGAAGTTTCATACTACATATATTGGTTCCAGTACTGTTGTAAGTTTAGCAATACAAAATGCAAGTTGTTCTAATGATATAAATTGGTATCATTTCTCAAAGTTAGACGTAAAGCTAACTTCAGTGAACGGAGTTGGCCAGCGAATGAGACATAGCCTCCGAACAAAATTTAATTCGGCGGCGGCCGGGTCTCCAGGGGCCTGCGGTTTCCCCTCTTGGGGACATGGGCACCACCCCACACAGATTCCGGGGTTTCCTTTCATCTTAATTACGGTGTTGTCTTCTTTGTTCGCGACGACAAATCGAACGCGATTAAATGGAGTAGTAGGTGTTTCACTAATTGATGACAGTGGCGAACTGGTAAATGTTCACCGTACAGTGTGCAGGAAAAGAATACATCACACAGCACTTCATCTACTCAGGCTACCTCTTGTAAGTAATTACATATCTCATTTTTACCGCCCCTGTGGCGTGGTGGTAGGTGCTTATCTCACGTTGAAGAGGTACTGAATTCCAGTCTTGCTAGAGTGAGCTAGCTGGCTAAGGTTCTCTTCCCTGAGTCTTCCCTTATCCTGAAAGATGAATGTCTGGTAAGACTTAGCTCAATGTACCCTGTACTCATTTGAACATAATTTCATTCATCGTCCGATATCACAACCTTGGAGGTTTTCCAAATCCTGAGAGATGAATGTCTGGTAACTCTAAACTCTATGTATCCTGTACTCATTTGAAAATCATTTCATTCATCGTCCGATATGAATTAACCTTGCAGGTTCTCCATTATCCCGAAAGATGAATGTCTGGTAACTCTAAGCTCTACGTACCCTGTACTCATTTGAACATAATTTCATTCATCGTCAGATATAACTTGACGTTGGAAGTTTTTCCTTATCCTGAAAGATGAATGTCTGGTTACTCTTAGCTCTTTGTACCCTGTACTCACTTGAACATTATTTCATTCATTGTCTGATATGACTTAACGTTGGAGGTTTTCCATTAAACTGAAAGATGAATATCTGTTAACTCTAAGCTCTATGTAACGTGTACTCATTTGAACATCATTTCATTCATCGTCCGATATGACTTAAGGCTGGAGGTTTTCTCTTATCCTAAAAGATGAATGTCTGGTATCTGTAAGCTCTATTTACCCTGTACTCATCTGAACATCATTTCATTCATCGTCCGATATGACTTAACGTTGGAGGTTTTCTCTTATCCTGATGGATGAATATCTGGTAACTCTAAGCTCTGTGTACTCTGTAGTCATTTCAACATCATTTCATTCATCGTGCGATATGATTTATATGGTATTACTTTATAGCTTAAAGTGTAGAGTTCAAAATTTCAACAGTGATGATCCTCCCTCTGGACGCTCTGTGTAAGTTACAACTCCAGAGAGCGTAGAAAAAAGATCATTATCTGGTACCGGAATACCACAGATTAAAGCTGTTTGAGACAGCAGAAGCTGTATAGACACCAAGAGAAGTGCAGGTAATATTTTAAGTAATGTTTCAGGCTTTCGCAGGGTGTGTGCAAAATGGGTGCCGCCTTTGTTGACACCTGATCAAAAATTGCAAAGAAAAACTCTTTCTGTTAAGAATATGGAGCTCTACCGTTAATATCCAAATTAATTTTTGAGGCAGCTTATTACTATGGATGAAAGTTGGATATATCGCTATACTCTAGAAAGTAAATCACAGTCAAAGCAGTTGCGCCAGGTGAACTAACTCCCAAGATGGCAAAAGTCAATTCTGTTAGTTAACAAGCTTATGGCGAGTGTTTTCTGGGTTACACAGGGAATTATTTTAGATTACCTTGGAAAAGTGTAAAAGTAGTAAAATTACTACACAAGCTTACTGCAGCGTTTGAGTGATGAGGTGTAAACAAAAGGACCTCATTTGGCAAAGAAAAAGGTCTTATTGCTGCACAACAATGCTCCGACCCATCGTTCAGTCATTACAATGGGAAAAAAGTGCCAATCAAAGCTGGAATTGCTTGAACATCCACCCTTATCGCCAGATCTAGCACCCAGTGACTAACATCTGTTCCCGAAACTCAGAATTTTCCTGTAAATGAAGATTTCACAACAAGGAGGTCATTGATGTGGTAAACAACTATGTGAGGACCATGATAAATCGTATTAGAGAGATGGTTTAATTAAGTTAGAACACCAATATGACAAGACAGCTTTCTGGAGATTATGTTGAAAATAAAGAAAATCTTCTTCTTTTTCTTCTTCTTCACTCCATTGTTTGCGCATATCACCCGTTCCAGCTTCATAGGTCTCTCCAGCGTTTAGGGTCGCCCTCTGTCACTTCTTCTTCCTGTTGGATTATAATTTAATACTGCATTTGGATATCTTCCATCCTCCATTTTTATATATGTTTATTTTCTTGTTGCCTTCGTTCTGATGTCATGGATTGGTTCGATTTATAATTCCTTTCTAATATCCTCATAAATATAAGGGAAATGGCCGAGCCTTGCCACAACATATTTCACAAGTGCAACTTGAACAACCAGTTAAACAAGCTTCTCATCCAGCCACTGTTGTCTCTAGTCTCCTTGAAGATTGTGCACTAGTACTCCATTTACACAGATGGCTCTCGGATAGCTGAAGGGCTTAGAAAAAGTGCTGAAGTAGGATGTGCGTTTGTGGTATTCTCTCGCTCCATGGAATGCCATTCTTCCATGTTCAGACTTGCCAAGGAGTGTTCAGTTTTAGCAATCCGTGAAGCAGTGAAATGGTGCAACAGCTTACAATGTACCGCTCGCCTTTACTGTGACTCAGAAGCAGCAATTGCAGCTTTGAAAGATACCAAAAACAGCAGTCCCATTGCAGCTGAAATACGGAGTAAATTATTATGTAGTTCTCATATGTGTATTAAATGGGTCAGAGGACATGTGGGGATTACCGGAAATGAACGTGCAGATGAGCTAGCAAAGAGAGCTGCGACTTCAGTTCTTCCAGAGACATACAATCTATGCCCCATTTCTTATGTGAAGCAAACATTAAAGGAGATTATCATCAACGACTGGAATGAACACTGGTTGAAAGTGATTGTGGTGCTTTGACTACGGATTTATATTTCCCAACAGTTTCTGACAGACATAAATGTAGGTTCGTTAGTCCTAAGTTCTCACTCAATTCTTAACTGGACATGGCAAATTTTCAGCTTACTTACTTCGATTCAAAATCAAATCCACAGGTGATTGTATTTGTGGAAATCATCTTCAAGTTGTCCCTCACATTTTATTTGATTGCCCGTTTTTCTGTTTTGAAAGATACGAACTTGAATTATTGCTTCAATTCTTAGGTTATACTTTCTCAAAACCACTTACACATATTCTGATGAATTACAAAACTTATCAATATTTCATGGCTTTCTTAAACAAAATATTTCTTAAGCTAAATGATTCATCTTGATGTTTACTGTTTGTCAGCTTAATATTGAACTTGTTATGTTTTTGTAAATTGTGTTATATTCATAAATTTGTAAACTATATTCCTAATATACCTTTGGGTAAAATAGGATTCAAAAAATTGGATAATAAATAAATAAATGAATGAATAAATAAATAAATAAATAAATAAATAAATAAATAAATAAATAAATAAATAAATAAATAAATAAATAAATAAATAAATAAATAAATAAATAAATAAATAAATAAATAAATAAATAAATAAATAAATAAATAAATAAATAAATAAATAAATAAATAAATAAATAAATAAATAAATAAATAAATAAATAAATAAATAAATAAATAAATAAATAAATAAATAAATAAATAAATAAATAAATAAATAAATAAATAAATAAATAAATAAATAAATAAATAAATAAATAAATAAATAAATAAATAAATAAATAAATAAATAAATAAATAAATAAATAAATAAATAAATAAATAAATAAATAAATAAATAAATAAATAAATAAATAAATAAATAAATAAATAAATAAATAAATAAATAAATAAATAAATAAATAAATAAATAAATAAATAAATAAATAAATAAATAAATAAATAAATAAATAAATAAATAAATAAATAAATAAATAAATAAATAAATAAATAAATAAATAAATAAATAAATAAATAAATAAATAAACAAACAAACAAACAAACAAACAAACAAACAAACAAACAAACAAACAAACAAACAAACAAACAAACAAACAAACAAACAAACAAACAAACAAACAAACAAACAAACAAACAAACAAACAAACAAACAAACAAACAAATAAATAAATAAATAAATAAATAAATAAATAAATAAATATCCTCAATTCTTATTTTGTCCAATATTGTACAACCTTTAACACTTCTTAAAAATGTCATTTCTGCAGTCTGTATTTTATTTAAATCCTTTTGTGTTGGCACTTAGGTTTCGCTTCCATATAGTAAAGTTGAAATAGTCATTACCTTATACATTTTCCTTTCTCTATCCTTTCTCACTCTGGCCACGCCGTGGCTCAGTGGTTAGACCGCTTGGCTCTCACCAAGGCGGCCCCGGTTCGATCCCAGGCGACCGCAAAGTGAGATTTGTGGTGGACAACACGGCGTTGGGGCGGGTTTTCTCCGGGACCTCCGGTTTCACCCGCCATCTCATTCCACCGGTGCTCCATGTTCATCTCATGCATCATCAGTCTCACCGCCTGCGGTGCCATATGTTGTAAAAGCGGGCGTTAAACACTACACATTTTCTCACTCTGTTTTTAAAAGATCTTTGGAATGCCCCACATATTGTTCGGAATTTGTTTACTTTTTGTTGTATATCAGCATTGTTTCTAAAACTTATATTACATCGAAATATTTAAAACTCAATATTTGTTCTAAAATCGTATTTCCTAAACCAACTTTTTATGTTACAGTATAATTTCATTTAAACGCCATAATTTTTGTTTTTTTCTTCTGATATTTTAAAATTATATTACTTAGAATATACATTGATTTTTGCAGTTGACTTCGATTCCAATGAATCAATATTTGGTCATCCGCAAACAGCAGGGTATTAATATAAATGTTTTCTTTTGTTTTCTTTCTTGAGTCGCTTTCTTCATTTGTTTCAGGTGTGAGGCCAGGGAATAATCACCGAACCCTCGTATAGCTTAGCAGAAAAATGCCTCAATCAGAATGATGTAGATAAAAAATAGTCTTTCGAAGTAATAGTTTGTATACGCAGCAATAAACGAACGCTACACTCGTCTGAACACAAGGCGGACGTACGTACTACCGCGTTAATGCGATGTATATAGCAAGGAAGTTTCATTCGCCGCAGTTGGTAACAGCGGGGGATATCTACGCTACTGCGACCAGTGATTTATGCACCCCCATTGAGGGAAGTTTTTAATTATCAACCTCTCGGAAGATGAGAGATGCTGAGATAAATGGTCCACAATTCCTCCCGATTCATTGCTTTCTGTACGTGTTTCCACAGCAACCGTTATCAATCGCTTGAGTTGTTGCTCGCCAGATGGCGGGCCGATCTACCACTTAAAACGTGACGACCGTATCAAATCCAAACAAACTCGAAAAGAGACTTTTATACATAAACAGATTTGAAAATTCCTTTTATCTAAAATAAGAGGATTTCTATACTTCCTCCTACCTTACAATTCAAACATTACAGAGTGATTATTCGGACCACCTGTGTAGTATGTCTGCCTCACATTCAAGATGTTCCGACTTCGAGTCTCAGAGAGGGAGTATCATCTGGTTAACTTTTCCTTTCCCTTGGCCTTCCCATATCCTGAACTATTAATGTCTGGTAACTCAATGATCTATGTAACCTGTAGGAACTCATTTGGACTTTATTTAATTCATTGTATGATACGATTTAACGTTGCAGGTTTTCCCTTATTCTGAAAGATTAAAGTCTGGTAACCCTAAGCTCTGTGTATCCTGGACTCATTTGAACATCATTACATTAATCATCCGATATGACTTAACTTTGGATGTTTTCTCTTATACTGAAATATGAATGTACGGCGACTCTTAGCTCTACATATCCTGTACTCATTTGATATTTTTTCATTCATCGTCCAATATGACTTAACGTTGAAGGTTTTCCCTTATCATGAAACAGGAATGTCTGGTAACTCTAATCTCTATGTACCCTGTACTCATTTGAACATAATTTCATTCCTCGTCCGATATGACTTAACGTTGGAAAATTTCCCTTATACTGAAAGATGAATGTCTGGTAACTCTAAGCTCTATGTACCCTGTACTCATTTGAACATAATTTCATTCCTCGTCCGATATAACTTAACGTTGGAGGTTTTGCCTTATTCTGAAAAATAAATGTCTGGTAACTTTAAACACTATGTATCCTGTACTCATTTGAACAACATTTCATTCGTCGTCCGATATGACTTAACATTGGAGGTTTTCCTTAACCTGAAAGTTGAATGTCTGATAAATTTAAGCTCTATGTATACTGTACTCATCAGAACATAATTCATTCTTCGTCCGATATGACTTAACGTTGGAGGTTTTCTCTTATCCTGAAAGATGAATGTCTGGTAACTCTAATCTCTATGTACCTGGACTCATTTGTACATCATTTCATTCATCGTCCGATATGACTTAACGTTAAAGGTTTTCCTTTATCCTGAAAGATGAACGTCTGGTAACTCTAATCTCTATGTACCCTGGACTCATTTCAACATCATTTCATTCATCGTCCGATATGACTTAACGTTGGAGGTTTTCCCTTATTCTGAAAAATAAATATCTGGTTAGTCTAAGCTCTATGTACCGTGTACTAATTTAAACATCATTTCATTCATTTTCCGATATGACTTAACGTTGGAGGTTTTTCCTTATCCTGAAAGATGCATATCTGGTAACTCTAAGATCTATGTACGCTGTATTCATTTGAACATTATTTCATTCATCGTGCGATATGACTTAACGTTAAAGGTTTTCCCTTATCATAAATCAGGAATGTCTGGTAACTCTAATCTCTATGTACCCTGGACTCATTTGTACATCATTTCATTCATCGTCCGATATGACTTAACGTTAAAGGTTTTCCTTTATCCTGAAAGATGAATGTCTGGTAACTCTAATCCCTATGTACCCTGGTCTCATTTGATCATCATTTCATTCATCGTCCGATATAACTTAACGTTGGAGGTTTTCTCTTATCCTGAAAGATGAATGTCTGGTAACTCTAATCTCTATGTACCTGGACTCATTTGTACATCATTTCATTCATCGTCCGATATGACTTAACGTTAAAGGTTTTCCTTTATCCTGAAAGATGAATGTCTGGTAACTCTAATCTCTATGTACCCTGGTCTCAATTGATCATCATTTCATTCATCGTCCGATATGACTTAACGTTGGAGGTTTTCTCTTATCCTGAAAGATGAATGTCTGGTAACTCTAATCTCTATGTACCTGGACTCATTTGTACATCATTTCATTCATCGTCCGATATGACTTAACGTTAAAGGTTTTCCTTTATCCTGAAAGATGAATGTCTGGTAACTCTAATCTCTATGCACCCTGTACTCATTTGAACATCATTTCATTCATCGTCCGATATGACTTAACGTTGGAGGTTTTCTCTTATCCTGAAAGATGAATGTCTGGTAACTCTAATCTCTATGTACCTGGACTCATTTGTACATCATTTCATTCATCGTCCGATATGACTTAACGTTAAAGGTTTTCCTTTATCCTGAAAGATGAACGTCTGGTAACTCTAATCTCTATGTACCCTGGACTCATTTCAACATCATTTCATTCATCGTCCGATATGATTTAACGTTGGAGGCTTTCTCTTATCCTGAAAGATGAATGTCTGCTAACTCTAATCTCTATGTACCTGGACTCATTTGAACATCATTTCATGCATCGTCTGATAAGACCTAACGTTGCGGCTGTGAATGAAGAAATGTAAGCTTAATTTTCAAAAGATTCTTTGTACAATACACAAGACGTGTTGCAATGAGAACGGTACAGGTGTCAGCACTGTGCATATCTAAATTACACTGCAATGGTAGAACGGGTAAATCGCTTGTTTGTGTATAATTTTTTTTCCGCCGCTCGCTCGCAGTGGCAAGTGCTTTTTGGTCCGTGGATATTAGGGTATTGGGTTTTGATGGACTGGGATAAAAAACGGGTTTTTGTGTTTATGTACGGAGATTAAAGCAGTGGTTAATGTTGGCAATACTGCGTCCGCATTTCTGTGGTTGGGCGTTCGCTCATTCTCATTGCATGCACCAGAATATGACAAATATTCCGCTGCAGTTTAAAACATTTCTGGCATCAATGTACATGTGAAAGGAAGATACGATGGTACAGTTGAAATGCTTTTAAACTGTTATATTTCATTAATGTGTTAAGAATAGTAATAAAATCAACAGTTGCCCTTCATTCAACAATTTTGTAGCGGGAAGTTGCCAGAATCCAAAATGTATAAGAATCCAAAAGTTTCCCAAAGTCCTCGCTTTCATTATGTCCACGAAATGTCATTTCTTGTCTACTTCCCTAATAGGATATTGCATGAAAAGTCTGTTAAGCTTAACGTTCTCATCGTCTTTGACAATATATAGACGTGAGCTTTCCCCAAGGGTATCTGCAATTTTGTTAGTGTTTTTTGCCAGCTCCTTCAATCCGACATAATTATGTTCCGAACACCAACGAGTCTTAAATGAAGATGCTCCGCTTAGCGTAGATGGTAGAATATCTGTCTCACGTTCAAGAGGTCCCGAGTTCGAATCTCGGTCAGGGGAGTTACCTATATAAGGTTTTTTTCCGGGGATTTCCCTTATTCTTCAAGACAAATGTCGGGTAACTCTAAGCTCCATGGACCCTGCACTCATTTGAGCCTCCGCAGCCTTCACCACCGCTTCTGATGAGGCATAATGCCTCCCACGACGGCGTTTCTTCAACTTAGGGAACAGAAAAAAGCTGGGGCAAATTCCGGACTATAGGGAGGGTGAGTGATGCACTTCACGTTGATTTTTGCAGGATTTTCAGCAACAACATTGGCAATATGTGGCCGCGTATTATCGTTGTACAGTATCCAGCCTGCTTCATGGAAATGTGGTCCTTTGCGGCTGATATAAACTTGCAATGTTTTCAGGACATCCCTGTAGTATTGTCCAGTTACCGATGTGTGTGCAGGTACAACATGCTGATAAACCATTCCATGAATATCAAAGAATGAGATGGCCATATGTTTACCAGCAGGAGCAGCCACTTTTTATTTTTACGGGTTGTTGATGAAGGAGATTTCCACACTGAGCTTTGCTGTTTGCTCTCAGGATCAAAAAGATGCAGCCAAGTTTCATCAGTAGTGATTACGTTTGAAAGAAACTCCGGATCTTCCTCTAACATCAACTTTAATTGCACGCAGACAGCATGGGAATGTCCTTTTGTTCTGGAATCAACAGTCTTGCAACACATCGCGCACAAACACGTCTCATGTGTAATGTTTCCGTCACCCAATGAAATGTTCAGTATTTCAGAAAGTGATCTTAAGGTAATTCGTTGATCCTCTCTCACAATGGTAGCAACAATGTTGATGTTTTCTTCCGTAAGAGCAGTAACTGGAGCACCGGGTCCACCTTCCTTTGAAATTGATTGTCTCCCCTCTTTAAACATTTGAAACCACCTTCGAGCTGTGCAGCAGGGAAGAACAGACTCCCCATAGGCCTCCTGTAGCATTGTGTATGCCTCAACTGAAGATTTGTTGAGACGAAAGCGGAATTTCAAAACCTCATATTGTTCCTCGTGTGTTATCTGCATTGCAGCAGTAGGCGATACTGAACATTTCTGAACTTGCCTGGTTCTCAAAGGCGGGAGCCAAGAGTAACAACAATGAAACTACTACGGCATATCTGTTTCACATTAAGCTAACAGAATATAATAAGATTGAATTTTATTTCGAAAAATTATGATCGTAAAAAATTATGCCCATTCTATATTGAACAGCCATCGTACGTTTTTACTCAGGATACAAATTGATAATAAACAGTAGCACACGACACGCGGGGCTCGCTTCAAGCGGGTTACTGCTTCTACCAACAAATTTCTTTTCAAATGAACGAGAAAGTAGGAAGAAGGTTTTTTATTGTGTTGGCAACATGAGTTGGTGAGGAATATACAGCTTCTATGATTCGAATTCGTAGTCCTGGTAACCAGCAACGCATTCTGCCCCTCCAACCTCTCTTCACTCATCGCATGTGCTACGGTCACCTTGTCCTAATAACGAATAGCTAGTCGCGAAGTAATCTTGCTGCATTATGGATACGCGAACGCCAAGAGAGCGGTTCCATTACAACATATAACTAGGAGAACTTAGGAAAATTAAATGCTAGAACATAAAACATAACAACATGTGATTCAAAAACAAGTAGGTGACTTAGTGATTAAACGCATCAAAGAAGAACTGCCTCTGCTTACGTCTGGGAGAACTAACCAGCTTGCCGGCCGCTCTGTCGCAGCGTGGCCGCCATTTCCACTCGCTGTCTGTTGCCAGTGATTCCATTACCTAGCATCTTCTTCTTCTTTGCCTGATAAACTATACAACATAGTAAAACTAGGAAAAATTCATATTTTAATTCGTCCACAGGTCAGAATTTTTCACTCTGCACTTATAACACTACCACTGTTGCGAGCGACAAAAGGTGTGAAATCCAGAAGCTGGGAATGCCTCCATATATGGTTACATGCGTGACGACACACCTCTGCTCACGTGATACTCACGTGATGTATTTGTAACACAGGATTAGATGTGGTCTTCTTACATTCTGATTTTTAAAAGAAGATACGTGAAGGTCATCGAGCAACAGACGCGAAGGGTAAGAAGGAAAGCCGTTGCTATGGTAACGTAAACAAAGGTTACCAGATTGTTACACTAGTGAATCACATACTCCTCAGCTCAGTTATCGCTAATCTCTGTTTCATATAACCTGCTCCGCTGACATGTTTTTGAGTTATATTTAAAAAATTATGAAAAGTTTATAAATTTATAAAAAAATGTTTGTGTAAATCTATTTAGTCATTTAAATAAATAAAAATATATGTTATTTTGTATTGGCCGTAGTAATAATTGTATGACGTAATGTTGTGACGTGGAATTAAATCGGCTGATCACAAAATTAAGAGAGGGGTAACGATAGTATAGAGATGTTTTGTAATGGTGAGTGTGATGAATAGTGGTACAAGATCAAGAACTTTTATGAAATATTTGGAACTGTTTAAATATAACAGACTAAGAATTTATCGAAATGTTTGAAGTAACCTGCAAGTGACTGGGAAAGGAAGTTCAAGTGTGTAGTGTTTAACGTCCGCTTTTACTACATACGGCACCGCAGGCGGTGACACTGATGATACATGAGATGAAGATGGAGCACCGGTGGAATGAGATGGCGGGGGAAACTGGAGGTCCCGGAGAAAACCCGCCCCAGCGCCGTGTTGTCCATCACAAATCTCACTTTGCGGTCGGGCCGCCTTGGTGAGAGCCAAGCGGTCTAACCACTGAGCCACGGCGCGGCCTATAGGATGTTCAACTAAAATGTAATTCAAATAATACAATTAAATAGTTACAAAATTTGACTTCTCCGAATCTTTATTCCGAACCACGCCTGAAACCAAGATTCTCATGAATCCTACTTAATCAAACACAATCATCAAGAAACAACTCAAAATACAATGCATTAACCCTGTTACATCTGGCTTCTCGACGTAGGTCCTCGAAAAGTCAATGTGCATCCCATCTCAAACATAGAAATCCCGCACCAAATTGCGCCCGAACGTGTCACTGATGAAGATGGAGAGAAATATAACTACGGAAAAAGAATTTTTGTCCCATCAGTCAGCGTGCAACTACCTTCCCCCTCACCCTGTCTAACGCTCCCGCGCCATAAGCCATAGTCGGTGCCTACCCGTCACATTTAACCCTGCAGTAAACGTCATAATAATTGCTAGGAAGATAAAAGCATAACAATAATCCAAATTTTAACAATAAAGAGAAAATACGTTTAGAAAATTTTAGATAGAATCATACAAATAAGAATATGAAGGCATGCAAAAATAATGAGGTTTATAATGAAACTGAGCAAGTTGAAACTGAAACAAGCTTATAATGAAAAGCCTTGGGCCTTTTCCACTGGGATTTTTTTCAAACTAGCACACATACCTTGCAAAAATGCTTGTCTTTCAGTCTTAAAATCGTGTCACACCGTACTTGTCGTTTGTTCTTCATTCACCCAGGTCTCGCCTTGCGATTTGTATGCCGGTACAGTCTGATTGTCCTTAAATAACGTCTTCGCCACAGAGCAATATCGCCCCTGGAGTGGTAAGTTCTCCTGTTGCTCAATTTCATGTCGCGATGTTCCTACGCATCTGACACTCACACCTGTAAGTTCCGAGCACAGCTGTTCGACTTCTCTCACTGACAAAGACGGATTCTTCTCTATGAGTGCGTTAAACACATGCACCACAATTCTTTTTTTTTACCGCTTTGTAAAGGTTTTCCCTTGTGATGCTTCAGCGAAAAACTGGCGGTAGACTCTGCCATTATACATATAAGTACACGCGCAATGAACGACCAATAAAATAAATTAGCTCTCGCACTCGTCACAGCACAGCTTAAAATGGCGATATATGACTAATCCAGTTCAAAACAAGGTCAGTGATGAACGTCATATAAACAAATGTCACCACTACCACTAAATCACGTGCTATCGTGCCATGTGCTTGAGAGCAAAGGAACCTCCTCTTTACTTCGTTTAAGAATTAACATGCATTTCAGATAAATCAATTCTGTTGCGTAATTTATTTAATTCAAACTGTTATGAAAATGTAAATTTGACAATTCTCTTCCAACATATAAAGATATATGACCATGTTAAATAACGAATTAATTTTTACCGCACAACAGTCTGCACCACAACAGCAGCCAATGAGGTGTGATAAGGTCACGTGACCGTTAAGAGATACGGGGCAAGCTTACGTGAAACAAGTGTTAGTTGCGCTGTGTATTGTTAGCCTACTTTGTTAAAACACAATTAAAATACGTTTTTATGGAAGCAAGACGTAGTGGAGGTAGGATTAGAGGTGGGCCGAATAATCATGGCCCAAGGCAAAGATCAGCTTACGGTCGGGGTGTTACATTGCACAGCCAAGTTAGGGAATTTGTCTGTTCTCTTAGAGAATTCATCCAACAGGAAGACGAGAGTTTGCTCCTTATCAATGAACAGCTTATTCCTTTTATCCAAATGCGACAGTCACATGTCAGTAGATATGTTTGCACGTAAGAGAATTCCTGTGGTCAAAATTCCGACATATCGGCGGCGTTGATATGAACATGTCAATTAACAAAGTCGTTAATAATAGTATATTGCGATATTAATGTATACGGAACGAGGAAAGGTTTGAAAAAACGAGGGGCTTGCACCCAATTTTTTTTTTAATTCTCGAGATTCTATTATGTGCTTACTACACGTGTGTTGCACATTATTTTTTATACTATGTGTATTCATATGAATCTGAATTTTAGTAGTTAAGATGTTAGCTGAAATATTAATAAATATAATTAAAGGTAAATGTTAGAATTTAGAACGTTCATCACGTATATGTGTTTCTATGGAGAAATACTTACTGCACTAGTGCGGGAATGTCAACTTACGATGCATAGCAACAATAACGGGAAATATGGAATACTAGTTACATAGTGCAAACAATTATTTAAAAGAACTCACACATGTGAAGACACTACAACTCAGTGAATGTGTGAACTTACTTCTGTAGGCTAATACAGATTAACTGTGCGTATTTTTGTTGAGGTGAGATAACTGGAACTCTTGTGTATGTTTCGAGTGTTGAGAGGATAAAGAAAGGCGATCTGCTGGGCAAAATTGCACAACCCACGTGGAGAAACATATGACCTTCACGTATCTTCTTTTAAAAATCAGACTGTACTTATCCTTTATGAGCTGCCTGAGTGACGTGGCTATATGCCAGGTTAGTTCTCCTAGACTTTAGTACACTTCAACTTTACATTTTGTAAATGTATTAATTTTTATTACATATTTCATTGCTGGAATTGCATGTAACTGGTGTAAAATGTTTATCGTGAACACTCGTGAAAATTTTGTATTAACAAACACAGGCTATGTACCATTAAACAAATAACTATTTTCTAATTATAGTTCAGAGAAGAGCGATAAATATCCAAGCCGCAAGTTTATTACAGTGATTCCTCTTTCGGTGAAAGTAAAAACACTAATGGATGCTAAAAATCCGGTAAATTCAACAATTCTTGTTTTTATTTCAGCAATGGGTTAAACCTAGCACCAGTTTTGCGTTTTAATTGGAAACGCTGTGAGGCGTGAGGTAAATATTACTTACATTGCTTTATCTCTTATCAAAATCCACAGTGCAATAATGTATCCTTTAAACCTTTTAGAGAAACGTCAGTCAACTGTTTACATAATTATAATTTAATTTAGCTAATTACGTGACACTCGACAAACAAGTATTACGTGCCTACTTTGTCGGCAGAGCCACCGGAAACAAAAAGTTCATTCAGCTCGGCTGCCATAGCGACCGTGTTGCTGGCGGCAAATTCCTGGTCACTGTCTATCACTTTCGTGGATAGCCGCCGCGACACTCCTGGCCTCTGGCGGTGGCGATGGGAAACAACAGCTCCCTCCTCGCACGTTCAGCAGTTACCCAGTACACCCTTCGTAAATTGGACGTCATTTATATGCATGTTTTTACTTAATGCGTTCTAAAACGATGCAATTAAAACAAGTTATTGGTAAAATAATGATATCCATTGAAAATATTGATTTTAAAAAGACAGACATAAATACTTCCATATAAGAAATATAAATATTATTAATTACAATCACATGCTATTTTCGATCCCGTATCATTTATGAATGAGTTTACAAGCTAATCTTGAAATTATGCATATGTGAGAATAAAAAAAAATTGATAAGGTACAGTCAAACTAAAAAATTCAATGCCACGGCTGGAAATGGGACCACGGATCTTTCGTTTCCGTCAGGTCGCTCTTAACAATTGAGCTACCATGGCCAACATACCGTAATGACATGAAATTCTCCAATTGACTCGCATGCTTTCCCGGTAAACCGCTAGAGGTTGTAAGCCCGCCCCGTTAGCGTGGTGGTGGAGTGTCTGTCTCACGATCAAGAAGTCGCGAGTTCGAATCTCGGTCAGCGTGAGTTACCTGGATAAGGTTTTTCCGGAGTTTTCCCTTGTCCTCAAATATGAATGTCGGGTAACTCAAGGCTCCATGGACCCTGGACTCATTTGAGAATCATTTCACCAATTCCATTCATCGTCCGATATGACTTAGCGTTGGACGACGTAACATTACAAAAAAAAAAAAAAAAAAAAAAAAAAAAAACGCTAGAGGTTTAAGTACTTGAGTACCTGGCATTATCATTAACCCTCTCATGGTACCAGCTCTGGAAAAACTTATCATATGTCTGGGGTCTTTTTTCACCCCAAAGTTATTCTAACAACTATGTGGTACTAAAGCGTGAAATATTCCCACAAAAATAACAATGACTTTGTGGAAACGTAGAGTCAGAATGAAAAATTCAATGCCATAGTCGGGATTTGAACCATGGATCTTCTGGTTTCCGTCCAGCCGCTCTACCATTGAGCTACTGTGGCCAACGTGCCGACATGACATTAAATTCTCCAACTGGCTCGTATTTTCCCGGTAAACCACTTAGGAGTTCTCATAAACACATGAGACAACTACCTTAATGGCGACTTACTATGCTGTAGGTACTAAGGCCCGGGCTTTATAGTTAACTACTATTAGGTCAATTAATGGAAATTGTTCTTTCACACTGGCCGTGTATAGGCTAAATTGTGGAAACGTAGAGTCAGAATGAAAAATTCATTGCATAGCCGGGATTTGAACCACCCGTTAAGGTAGTTGTCTCATGTGTTTATGAGAACTCCTAGTGGTTTACCGGGAAAATACGAGTCAGTTGGAGAATTCAATGTCATGTCGGCACATTGGCCATAGTAGCTCAACGGTAGAGCGGCTGGACGGAAACCAGAAGATCCGTGGTTCAAATCCCGGCTATGGCATTGAATTTTTCATTCTGACTCTACGTTTCCACAATTTAGCCTACACACGGCCAGTGTGAGAGAACAATTAATTTCCAATAATGACTTTATTTTGAGACCGAAGCATATCTTTTAAATTAAAACTCCATTGTTGCAAGCTGTGCAAGTTATGTACTAGCCATGTCTGAAGTATGAAAACATACCTATATGTTTCAGTTCAAAAAAACTATATACACTATTTTAACGCAATGTTTACTTACCTCACACTATATAACAATACTGTCATGTTCTTATTATGATGTACATTATCAGTTTATAAAAATGTCTGTTATAAATACATTTCTACTCATTTTCCACTTGAAATGATGAACGCTCATTGCAGAACACTTTTACTCTTCCATGTTCTTTGCGGATAAATTTGTGACACTCATCACATTGTTTCTTCACTTTCTTGTCCTTTGACCTTAGGCAGCAATCACATCTTCTTCGTTTCACATTTGGAACATCAACATCTTGGTCTTGTTGCTTGCAATTTAGAAGATCCTCTAAACCAACTTGAGTTACTGCTGAACGAATGTATTGTGTTCTGCTCTGGGGAGGGGTGGTGTCTGACTAGCTCTTTTCCCAGTTCTGAGAGGAATTCTCTTCTAATATTTTTACTTCTCATATGATGTAAACATTTACAGTATAGGATGTAAGCATTCAGGCATGCTAGGTCAAATATATCAAGAAATAGAGCAAGTGGTCACCTTCTTGTACCACGTTTCCCTAAATAGTACCTAGCCATCTTATCAACAGTATCAACACCTGATTTTTTTTTTTAATTTACGTCCTCCAACGTTAAGTCATAGCGGACGGTGAATAAACTGGGTGAAATGATGCTCAAATGAGTCCAGGGTCCATGGAGCTTACAGTTACCCGACATTCGTCTTGAAGCATAAGGGAAATCCCAGGAAAAGCCTTATATATCCAGATAACTCACCCTGACCGAGATTCGAACTCGGGACCTCTTGAAGACACGCTACCATCTACGCTACCGAGGCGGGGAAGAACACCTTTGTTGAGTTGTAGAACATTATCACTTCAGGACTTTTATTTTTCACGTCTTTTTTCATCTTTAACTTCCACAAAACACAATTGCTATGTATTTTATTATAGTTTGTTACAACAGTGCATGTGTATGTATTGTCTACAAATTTTAACAACAAAGGACATATAAGTGAAGGTTCAGAAGTGCATTGTTGAGTAGTAAATTTGTAATATAACATGTAAAATCACATATTGTATAACTGCAATATTTTCGGACCTGTTACAAAAATTACAAACTCTGTGGTTCCGACCGTCATATTAACATAAATACTTTGACCATTTATAATAAAAGGTACACAAAAAGCACATATGGAAGATGAGAAATCTACGTTCTCAATAAAACAGTTTCTATGTAGTTAAAGTTGCCTTGGGGTCTATAAAGAAACCCAGACAACAAGCAAGGTTTAAACCTTTATTAATTTAATTGATGGATAATAATCATTGCTTCACACTAGCCGGAAACTGGGAGATCCGTGGTTTAAATCCCGGCCGTGGCATTGAATTCTTCATTTTGTATCTATCTATCCAAAACCGTAGTCTATATACGGCTAAGCTAGCTCAAAATATTAGAAATATCATGACATAGAGACAAGAAGTGCGCTTTTTGGTATTGCATTCTTATAGATTTTGTATTTTGGATACCCTAAGAAAAATAAAATGTCCAATTTTGTTAGATCGTTGGTCTTGAACACAAAACTGTAATCTGACCTTATGTAGAGTACATTTAGGTGTGCGCACGTATGAAGATTTTGTTAAAAATCAGCAATAAACCTCGAAAAAAAAAACATTTGCAACAGTGAAAGTGCAGGAATTTATCAATTGGCATAGGGCTTATGTTAAAGATTTCCAAAACCTTGGAACGCATATTTCATTTATATTCATTTATGAATTTAAATGACCGAAAACTAGGAAATCAGTAAGCAAAATTGTTCACAGTCTCTCCCCCCCCCTCTATCTCTCTCTCTCTCTCTGATGGAAAATGACCTTTTCCCAAAATCCTGTGTTTTAAATCAGGAATTCAGAAGTTTTTATTATCATTGAAATATTGGTATGGAATTTTCTGGGTTGAATATAAAAGGTACGTTTCTATTATAGATAAGTCAGCGGAAATGGTCCTGAAGCTTATCACTTTTAATACATGGGACACAAAGATACAAATATATTATCTTCAACTTTTTGGTCCCTTTTGAATGAATTTTACATAATAGATAAATTCCAGGGAACGAGAAAACCTTTCTGCACAAAAATATAGAGCTCGCAAAAACACACAACTTATCTCCAACATTCAATTTGTGTAGAATTAGCCATTTCCAGATATTGCTTGCCTTCAAACTAGTTGTTCTTTTATGAAATGGAAACTCTGCTGTTTGCTATGCAAAGGGAAATGGTATATTCAAGCTACTACATCGTAGTTATCTGACGGCCAATTTGTTCTATGTGTTCTACTTTTAAAGAAATGTGTTACAACAACACTTCTGCTAATATTTGGCACTATTAATATGAACCGTGTACAATAATATACAAAGCAACAATACCTTGTGCAAGAGAAATTAGACAGCCATGTTTGAGCAGTAAATTTTCTCCACCACGTATGTCAGCCTACAGACTTAACGCTTCATTTCCTTCAGCAACGCACTGAACGCAAAGCTAGTCTCCAGTTTGATTGCGTTAACTGGTCAGCACAACTTGTTCTTAACCTAATAATGTGAAATATTCTGTTTCAAATTGTGCCCCAAGCAAGGCGGTACATCAAAACTAATTGCCAACTTTGGTTTAGATTTCACGACCAGCTGTAGCACCCTCATTTCGTGTTTGCATTACTAATTGCTCAAGAGTATTTGGAGGTAGGAATAGCAGGATTTAAAACTGCGTTAAAATAAATTGTTTGGATTTTATATATGTTTGTTTATAACTTGAATTATCACGTATTTTTACTTATTTTATTATACATAGTATAGGGCAAACGCGAAAGAATACATGAGGTCAATCTCGTGTCACCTCCACGTGGTTCTACAGACGTGTGCAAATTAATACACTCATTCATGTTTTTTACTTTTCTTCAGTTTAACGTTCAAAATAATAGTTACTTACCGCCGTAATCTATTTCAATTTGTCGTAATTCTTTTCCTTGCTATAATATGAAGCATAATCAATGAAATTTCTCTCTTAATAATAGCTGGGGGATTTTTCTTTTACTTATAGTAATATGGTGGTAGCTCTGAATTAAGAGAAGCCATTTTCTTCATGTCTATTTATCCAACTGTTTGGTGATATTGCTTTCATTTGGTGAATGTAGTAACTGAAGATTGTTAATATTTGCCTTTATTGAGTTTTATGGCTGATATATCCTCAGTATTTATTATTAATTGATCTCAAGCCAGGTAACATCGTGTATCTTATCCTTAGCATTTACATTGATTCAAAAGTGAGGTTATGGGTAAAACTGCTGACTTATCCTCAAGGAAAGTAGCTGTAACTGAGAGCCTTTTGAAGGAAACTCTTTATTCTCAACGTGAAAAACTTAAGAAATTGTGTATTTCACAACAATATGTTAGTCGCATTAATCAAGCTTTAACATTCGGTGAGACGTTGACCTCATAAAGGGATGGAAAATGTTGGAGGAAAAGAAAGCTATCACCTAGTATGAAAAGAAAGCTTGTGCAGCTGGCAAAACAAAATAGAAGAGCAACCAGCATTGACCTCAGTAATCAACTAAAGCAGTATGGTACAGAAATATCAAGCCTCAGTAGTTCGCAGATTATGTGAAGCAGGTTTACCATGACGCAGGCCTTGTAAAAAGGCTAAACTGACAACTGCAATGGCAAAAAAAAAAAAAAAAAAACATTTAGAATGGGCCAAAGAGATGCAGAAACATCCAATGCAATTTTGGAGAAAGGTAAATAGTATGAAAATTGTATACAGCATAAAATTAAAATATGTACATGTAAATTTTATGGAAATGAAATAAACAGTCTAAACTTTGTTTCTCTCATTGCTGGTTTTGTTATACTATCTTTGAGCAATTTTAAAACGGTTTAATATTAATAGAGGTTTTTATTGTTTCAGGTAATTTTGTCAGATGAATCCATGTTTGAAGTATGTGAAGAGAGCAGCCAATATGTGAGAAGAACAGATAAAGAAGCATTTTTCTCTCAGTGTGTCGATAAAAGAGTAAAGCACCCAACATCAAAAATGGTCTGGACCTGTATGTCCATGGACCTGGAAGATTATACATAGTTGTGGGATCTATGGAGCAGTAACAGTATAAAAGCGTATTAGAAACAAGACTATTTGCGCAAAGTAAAGAATGATTTCCAAATGGTGATTTTGTGTTCTTGCATGACAGTTCTCCTTGCCATAGGGCAAAATCTGTAACACAGTTCCTCAAAGAAAACAATGTAAAAGTACTACTATGGCCGGGGAATAGCCCTGATTTAAATTCAATAGAGAATCTGTGGGGTATTGTTAAACAGAGACTGAAAAAATTGAAAATAGCAGCAAAAGTTCAGCTTGTTGAGGTCCTGATAAGCATTTGGCACAGAGATGAAGAAATAAAGGAAAAGTGCTCCACCCTTGTAGAGAGCATGCCTAAACGCATCAAAATGGTAATAAAGGCTAAAGGAGTGCATACAAAATACTAAGAGTTGACAAAAAAATTTGTAATAATATTTCTGTTTATTAAATGGAAAATAAACGGTATATGATAAAAATTTCACCATTGAGTCTAATAATTTACACACGTTTGTATTATGGCTAACGCTCACAGGAGGAAGGGATGTAGTGAAGTAACAGCAGGACGCATTAGGGTTCAAGTAGAAGAAATGCGTTGTTGTAGTTGTTCTGATTTAAGTCCTCAAAATGTATATTGGACAATAAATAAAATGATGTTCAATTGAGTTAGAGTCCACAGGGTTTTGAGTTGATACATTCATCTTTCAGGATAAAGAAAAACCTCCAAAGTTGAGTCACATCGGACGACGAATAAAATTATGTTCAAATAAATACAGGGTACATAGAGCCTAGAGTTACCAGACATTCATCTTTCAGGATAAGGGAAAACCTTCAACGTTAAGTCATATCGGACGATGAATTAAATGATGTTCAAATGAGTACAGGGTACATAGAGCCTAGAGTTACCAGACATTCATCTTTCAGGATAAGGGAAAACCTTCAACGTTAAGTCATATCGGACGATGAATTAAATGATGTTCAAATGAGTACAGGGTACATAGAGCCTAGAGTTACCAGACATTCATCTTTCAGCATAAGGGAAAACCTTCAACGTTAAGTCATATCGGACGATGAATGAAATGATGTTCAAATGAGTACAGGGTACACAGAGCTTAGAGTCACCAGACATTCATCTTTAAGGATAAGGGAAAACCTTCAACGTTAAGTCATATCGGACGATGAATGAAATGATGTTCAAATAAGTACAGGGTACATTGAGCCTAGAGTTACCAGACATTCATCTTTGAAGATAACAGAAAACACCGGAAAATACCTTATCCAAATAACACATCCTGACGAAACCACAGAGTCCGCCTTTGCCCATGCTGCACTGTTTCCATGTTGTTTCACTGATGTCCACAAGCGTACTCACACGGCTGTACAATTGCTGCTCCAGTGTGCCATCTGTGGGAAGCAGCATCATCTGGTGGCAGTAGACAGTACTATCGCCAATGTTTGTCCTTACACCGACACATATCTTAAACTGATATTTTGCAGGTGATATTGGGGGAGTGCCAATCATTATTGAACGAACTGAATATAATCGTATCACTTCTTTATAAATTATCTATAATAGCCTCACTAATTCTAGGATAAATAGGAATCTAACTCAACATTTGTCTTGAAAACCAAAAAATCCAAGATCACAATGAACAGTTAGCAGGGATTGAACCTCATTTGTATACGCAGAGCCAACTTGGAATGGGATAAGAGTTACGGAGGAGATTTGGTACGTCAAACAGACTTGGTCTATTGTATCTATGCCTCCTAGTGAGGCATCCCCGGATGGAAAGACGAGGTGTGAAAAGCAGAGGGTGGCGTTCTTAAGGAGGTACGACAGTGCACGGAGCCGACACTTTCTACGCTGAAAGATACCATTAGAAAAGACAATGAAAATGAAATGGAGTGACCGGCATTTTGGAGGAAGTACGAGGGTGGTCTGAAAAGTTTCCAACCTCAACATGAAGTTGGCAGCACACGTAAATAAAAGACAGTAAAATTCGTTGTTGATCTGTTGACAGTTACCAAAGTTTGAACCGTTTTGGACCCTCAGTTGTTATGTAACAGTCGTTTGAGTGAGTTGATGTGAGTGTTTTTATGAAAATGGACAAAATCGATTATCAAGCTGTCATTAAATATTAGTTCTCGAAAGGCAACTGGCCTATGCCAAGCAAAGATGAGTTGGATTCTATGTATAGGGACTCTGCACCATCATTTACCAAAGTGAAATTTTTGGCAGCTCAATTTAAACGTGGCATAAGAGCTTGGGAGACGATGAAAGTTCAGGACATCCAAAAACTACAACTACTGGCGAAAACATCGCCCGAGTTCACCATGTGGTACCAGACGACCGCCAAATTAAAGTGAGAGAAATAGCAGAGGCTATGAACATGTCAAAAGAACGTGTTTGTCATATATTAAATCAACATTTAGATATCAGAAAGCTGTCCGCGTGTTGGGTACCGCTTTTGCTCACGTTAGACCAAAACCATGTCGAATGAACATTTCCAGCGCTCTGTTGGTGCACTTTAATCGCAGTAAATCCGAGTTTTGGTGCTGATTAATTACTGTACATGAGACTTAGATGCAATATTATACGCCCGAAACAAAATAAAGTCCAAAGAGTGGACTGTAAAGTAGGAACTGGTGGCATAAGAAGCAAAAAATGTTTTCTTCCGCTGGGAGAGTAATGACGACTTTCTTGGGACAGTGTTGGAGATATTTTAACCGATTATATTCAAACAAAGAAAACTATTACAGGAGCCTACTATGGCTCATTACTTGACAAGCTGAAGGCAGAACTTGCATCAAAAAGGCCACATTTGCAGAAAATGGGAATCCTTTCTCACCAAGACAACGCACCGTGTCACACCTCAGCGGCTGCAATGGGGAAAATACACGAATTATGGGTTCAACTGCTTGACTCGCCAGATCTAGCCCCAAGCGAATTCTGTTTTTTCCCTCACCTGAAAATTCCGCTCGGAGGCCAGAGATTTCTTCAAATGAAGAGGCAATCAGATTCGTGAACAATTATTTTGCAGAAAAAAACGGCAAGTACTATTTGGACGGGTTACAGATATAGGAGCACCGCTGGGAAAAGTGTGTAGAATTACAAAGAGACTATGTTGAAAAACGCCGAGTACTATTTGGACGGGTTACAGAAATAGGAGTATCGCTGGGAGAAGTGTGTAGAGTTACAAGGAGACTATGTTGAAAAACGCCGAGTACTATTTGGACGGGTTACAGAGATGTGAACATCGCTGGGAGAAGTGTGTAGAGTTACAAGGAGACTATGTTGAAAAACGCCGAGTACTATTTGGACGGGTTACAGAGATGGGAACATCGCTGGGAGAAGTGTGTAGAGTTACAAGGAGACTATGTTGAAAAACGCCGAGTACTATTTGGACGGGTTACAGAGATCGGAGAATCGCTGGGAGAAATGTGTAGAGCTACAGGAAGAATTTGTTGAAAAGTAAAAAAATAAAAAATTTCTGAATAAATATCTTGTCCCCGTAGCTCAGTCGGTAGAGGACCTGCCTGCCGTGTTTGGGGTCCTGGGTTCGATTCCCGGCGATGGGAATGGGGATTTTTCTCCGACCAAGATAATTCCCCGAGTCTGGAAGTATGAATGAGAGTGTGAATGTGTGTTTGATCTAATGAAAAAAAAAAAAACCTAACGAAAACGAGTTAACATCTTCGGTATGTTCCAAAGGAGAACGGCCGCTATGACCTTTGTGGATAAAGGAACAAGTAAAAAAAAAGGTCTTGTGTCTTTATTAGGCCGGAACCTTTTTACACCACACTACCTACATACCAGCATATACCTGGCGACCCGGGAAAACACCTGACAGAAGCTATGGGTCAAGTAGGTCGGTCACAGCACGGGTTACTGGGTGTGTCAAGGGGTCCGTCTGGTATACAGACGGCTCCAAGGCAACTCGAGGACCAGGGCTGGCATTTATGGGAGGTTATTCTAGAGTATTCCAGGCCGAAATGTATGCTATTTTGTCTGTGTTTATCATATCCTATGGATGCCCTGGCTGCATGGTCGGATTAGTATCTGTTCTGGAGTCAAGCTGCGCTGAAGGCACAATGTGCTAGCACAACAAGGTCTAAGTTGGAACGAGAGTGCTAAGAGACCTTGGATGTTCTCTGTTCTTGGAGACCTGTACAGCTCTGCTGGGTTCCTGGGCATGCTGGGATCAGAGGAAATGAACTAGCTGATAGGCTAGCCAGGGAGGCCTCGGCCTACACGTTTATTGGTCCAGAACCTGTCCTTGGTATTACACCAAGAAGGGGCAGATGTGAGATCCTTGATTGGGTATCACTTCAACATGGCACTTCATGGCGTAATCTTACCACGGCTAGGCAGGCTCGATCTGCTGACCTTCAATCGGGTACAACTTAGAAGTGTTATTGGCCTGTTGACAACACCTTAAAGAGATACCTGCATTTGTTGAAGCTTAGTGTAGATTCTACATGCAGGAAGTGTGGTGTACAGGATGAGTTTTCTCTATATATTTTGTGTGAATGTGAAGCACTTGTTGCACTTAGACACTTTCTTCTGGGCTCAGACAAACTGAGACCTGTTGAAATAAGGAGTGCCCATCCAAAGACTCCAGTAAGAGGGGCACCATGGTCCAATATGCGGCCTACGTGCAAGGGACCGAAATGGCTCAACCCATTTACGAGGCGTGTCCGTAAAATAAGGTGTCCAACTTTTTTTTTTTTTTTTTTTTTTTTTTTTTTTTTTTTTTTTTTTTGCTTATGGTCATATCGGCGGCCGTTCTCCTTTGGAACATACCGAAGGTGTTAACTTGTTATCTTTGGATTTTAATCATTACATCACGCTCTCATTCATACTTCCAGACTCTGGGGAAGATGGGGAATTATCTTGGTCGGAGAAAAATCCCCACCGCCGGGAATCGAACCCGGGACCCCTAGCACGGTAGGCAGGTGCTCTACCGACTGAGCTATGGGGCCAGCCGTCTCCAATTTTATTTAATGTAGAAAACATATTTATTGTCAATGAATCTTACATTGATGGAAAGGCTGACCTCATAGCTATTTTTCAACATAATCGCTATTGCGATCGATGCACTTTTGCATGTTGTGTTGCAGTTTTTGTATATCCTTGCCATAGCAGTCTCCCGCCAAGTTGCGCAGGTAGCGCTCAACCTCGTTTTTCATATCATAGTTGGTCTGCACATGTGTTCCACCCAGATGTGACTTCAACTCAGAAAAGAAATGATAATCATTAGGTGCTAATTCTGGGCTGTAGGGGGCATTGCTGAGGATGTCCCATCCGAACTGGGCCAGGAGATCAGCCGTTGCATGAGCAGTATGGGGACGAGCGTTGGCTTGATGAAAACGTCTTACTGACTTCAGGGATAAGTTCGCACAGCTCACGAACTGTCACACGCCGACCTAAACATATTTCTTGCTCCACACAAAATTCTGCAACTCTTAAGCTACTTTTCCACATAACTGCCGAACATTTGCAGGCATTTGTCATAGCGAGGCACAAGCTCTTGTATACCTTCTTCATAGAAGTTTCCCGCCGGTTTCTTCAACCAGTTGGAAACATTTCCTTTCAGCTCTTCGTTATTGTTGAAGTGTTGACCGTCAAGGAAAGATTTAAGATGCAAAAACAGATGAAAGTCGCTAGGAGCGAGGTCAGGGCTGTACGGGGGATAGTCAAACACCTCCCAGCCAAATCCCTGTAGTATGCTTTATGTCGCATTTGCAGTGTGTGATCGTGCGTTGTCGTAAAGAAACACAACACCTTTTGAGAGCATTCCTCAGCGCTTATTCTGTATTGCGCGGTGCAATTTTCTAAGTATCTCGCAATAAACATCTGCTTTCATTGTTTGACCACGCGGTAAGAAATCAATGAGTGAGATGCCTTTCCTGTCCTAGAATACTGTGCACATCATTTTTTGAGGTGTCAAAATTTGTTTCGGCTTAACCTTTGCTTGATATGAGGTGTGCCTCCATTCCATTGATTGACGCTTACTTTCAGGGGTGTCGTAAGAAACCCAAGTTTCATGTCCTGTTTCTGTGTCAGAAATTCTTCAGCGCCTTCATCATAACGGCTCAAAAACTGAAGTGCACTACCAATCCGTTTTGTTTTAAGTTGCTCATTAAGAATCTTGGGTACCCAATGTGAACAAAGTTTACGTAATTTCAGTTTCTCGGTAATAATTTCATGAACTAGTGATCGTAAGATTTGGGGAAATTCCATAGCGAGGGCACTAATTGTAAACTTGCGGTCTTCCTGGATCTTGTCATCAATCGCGCGAAGCAGTTCTTCTGTAACCAAAGATGGACGCCCACTTCATTCTTCATCGTGCACTTCACTACGTCCTTCATTGAACTGTCAGACGCATCTTCTCACCATTGTATCACTCATCGCATTTTGTACGTAAACATCGCAAATTTGCCAATAAATTTCAATTGGTTTCACTTTCCTAGCATTCAGAAAACGAATCACAGATCTGATTTCACAGGCGGCGGGGTTTTTAATCAACACCGACATTGTAAACAAGCACAACAACGCGTACGTGGCTGACAGCGATCTCACAATGGCGCACGTTTCTTCTCCTTGATACAGAGCGTCTACCGAGCATGTGCGCAACTGCGATCGAAGCGCTGCAGCGGAGATAAATTGAAACAGAACTTACTTTCTGGACGCCCCTTGTATTTTCGTTCATTCACGGTCACAGGAATTGAACCTAGGCCTCTTGAATGAGAGCCAAAGACGAAACCGCCTGATTTTTTTTATTGCTAACGTGATTAAGCGGTAGAGAAAGCAATAGACTCTATAAAGAGTGGTTTTGGAATATTATCATTTATCGAACGACTGTGCTACTGAATTCAAAAGCTTTAAACTAGAAACTTTTTTCCCCTCCATCGCTGGAATCGTGCACGTTTAAATGAGTGGCTGTAAATTAACCCCCAATCTGAATGTAATAAGGGGTAGCTTGTGTTGTGATAAAGCCTTAAACGGAAACAGAAGGTTTGTACCATTAAGGAGTAGTCTAAACGCCCGGCGCTTGATTTATTTCGTGAGAGTTAACAAAAAACGAGCGCATTCTCAAGTTGGCCAGAGGCAATACGTCATCTCAGAGTTAATTCTACGTCAGATTAAACTGGCGAACGTAATTAATATGGCGCAAACCTCGCCTCAAGAAAATTACCTCCATGCATATTTCAGATGGCGTACCTTCAGTAGCGGATTCTGTTGCTCTACTTAGGTCATACACATACCATTTCTACTTCTATGATAAAATACACCTTTATAGTATTCTGCCTGACTTTCTACACTCACTTTTGTACGAATTATGCATTAAAGCTTCTACAATTTTATGTTAATTGTGATATACATTTTTAGAAAGGGTTTATCCCAAATGTCAGGGTTCAGTAAAATTAAACTAAGGTCAACCAGCTTAAAACCCTTTGCACAGTTCGCTGGGGCATACAACTTTTGACAAAATTATAGTTGAAAAACGTAGAGTCAGACTGAAAAATTCAATGCCATAGCCGGGATTTGAACCACGGATCTTCTGGTTTCCGTCCAGCTGCACTACCATTGTGCTACTATGGCCAACGTGCCGATATGACATTAAATTCTCCAACTGACTCGTATTTTCCCAGTAGACCACTTAAGAGTTCTCATACACACATTAGACAACTACCTTAATGACGACTTACATATTGTAAGTACTTTAAGGCCCGGGCTTCATATAGTAAACCACTATTAGGTTAATTAATGGAAATTAATTATTCTTTCACACTGGCCGTGTGTAGGCTAAATTGTGGAAACGTAGCCTACAATTTAGCCTACACACGGCCAGTGTGAAAGAATAATTAATTTCCATTAATTAACCTAAAAGTGTAGTTCTTTGGAATTAGCCACTTCCAAGGAATTCATTCTTAAGCTTTTGCAATTTCAAATAATTGTGAAGGGAATGTTTTAATGCTTTACATAGCGACCATCTCTAACACTACTAGGGGGCTTTAGGGTCTATCTCACACAAGGCTCTTTCAGGGCTTATCTCGCCCTCTTCAACCAACATGCATTTATTTTTTGAGGGAGAGGCTCTTTGCTTTCTTTCATTTGTTTTGTTTAGTGGTGGCGACAGGCTCATTTTTTGGGGAGGTAAGGGCCTTTTTTATTACTTTATTTGTTTTATTTATTTTATTTTAATATATTAGGTAGATTTTGTATCTGTTTGTAGATAAAGGTGGAGGTTTGATTAATTTGTGTTTGAGATGACACTGGATTTATAGTGATGTTTCCAAGTAGTATGTCTAGGTTTTCTTGGAGTCGTTCTTGTTCATCTTCAATGATGTCTTCAGAGTCTTTGGGGTGGTTTTCTGACACAGGTGTTCTGGTTTGTATTGTTTGGCATTCTCAACAAGCCTTTGTCTATGTGGCCGGTCACTTGCGTTCTGTATATACGAGGGCTATCCAGAAAGTAGATTACGTTTTCGTCTGTTTCCGCTAGGGGCGGGGCTAGCGCGGCCATCTTGGAGTCAGAGCGTTGCGCAGCTCAGTCGGCATCTAGCCGTGCTAGTGAGAGGTTCGTGCTGTGCTCCGTTCAGATACTGTGACGGTTTGAAATGTCTGCGTTAATTGAAAATCCCGCGAGCTGCGAGGTGCGTGCAGTAATAAGGTTTCTGACTGCAAAAAACTGTAAACCGATAGAAATCTATCGGCAGCTTTGTGAAGTGTATGGGGACAACATTATCACTGAAGGTGGAGTGCGTCAGTGGGTCATCAGATTTAAAAATGGCCGAACCAATGTTCACGACGAAGATCGAAGTGGGAGACCCAGCATAGTGACTGCCGAACTTGTCGAAAAAGTCGATGCTAAAGTCCGTGAAAATCGAAGGTTCACAATAACGGACCTTTCTTTGAGTTTTCCACAAATTTCGCGAAGTTTGTTGCACGAAATCATCAGCGAAAAGCTTGGTTACCACAAGTTTTGTGCAAGATGGATTCCAAACATCTTGACAGAGGACCACAAAAATCAGCGAATGGCTGCAGCGTTGAACTTTTTGGACGTTTACCATAAGGATGGTGACTCTTTACTCGATCGCATCGTTACTGGTGACGAAACATGGGTGAAACACGTGAACTGTGAAACGAAATTGCAATCAATGCAGTGGGGGAACACAAGTTCTCCCCAAAAACCCAAGAAATGCATGCAAACAATGTCGGCAAGGAAGATGATGGCGACTGTTTTTTGGGACAGAAAAGGTGTGATTTTGGTGGACTTCCTGGAAAGAGGCACTACAATAAACTCTCAAAGGTATTGCCAAACTCTCCAAAAACTCAGAAGAGCCATTCAAAACAAGCGCAGAGGAATGTTGAGCTCTAAGATCTTGTTGATTCACGACAACGCCCGGCCCCACACGGCAAATGTCACTCGTGAAGTTCTTGAATATTTTAAGTGGGAGTTGTTTCCTCATCCACCGTACAGTCCCGACCTGGCACCGAGCGACTTCCAGCTATTCCCAGCAATGAAGAAGTGGCTGGCTATGCAGCGTTTTGATGACGACGCACAGCTGCAAGAAGAGGTAACGAAGTGGTTGAAGGCGCAGGCGGCCGAATTTTTCGACGAAGGATTTTCCAAGCTCGTACATCGCTACGATAAATGCCTTAATTTGAATGGTGACTATGTCGAAAAGTAGTATTTGAGTGTGGCTTTCATCTGTATATAATAAAATTTGTTTCCTATACTTTGTTTACTTTTTATTCCAAAACGTAATCTACTTTCTGGATAGCCCTCGTATTTGAAAGTATTTTTTTTTTAATTTCGTCAGTTATGGGTGCAGTTCTGGATATGTCATAGATTTCGTTGTTTTTTGTCCTTGGTGGTATTTAATTGTTATTCTTAGGTATCTTCTTTCAAAACCTGCGATCCTGTTTTTAACTGTGTGGTTCGTTATGGGCGAGAGTGCTATTGCAGTATATGTGAATATTGGTTTTATAATTGTTTTATATAGCTGTAAGAGGGTGTTGGTGATAATCCTTCCTTCCCTGTTTTGAATCAAAGTTCTAAGCATGTGCTTGCAACTTTTGCGGCTTGAAGTCTTTTGAAGAAATGTGTTTTAATGTTTCATTTTTTCGTCAACGTCACTCCTAAGTATGTAATTACCTTTTGGACTCTTATATTACGTTTGTTGTAATTTATGTTAGTATTTTTTATGTTTTTCTCTGCATTGCCTGTGGAATATTATATACTGAGTTTTTTCAGGATTTACTGTGATTCTCCATTTGTTTGCCCAAGTATTGAAGGTTTAGAGTTGTTCTAGTTTGGATTTTGCGTCCTCTAGTTTTGCTCTATAGCACCAATATGCTCTGTCATCTGCCTACTGTGCAAGTTGGATGCTTTGGTAAATGGGTTGAGGTGTGTCGGATGTGAAAATTATGTAAAGTAGTGCAGATATAGCGCTTCTAGTTTCATGGGATTTGACAGTTGTACATTTTTTTTATTTGGGTAGTTCTATTTGATAAAAAGCTGGATGTCCATCTAGTTATGTATTCTGGGATTTGCATTTTATATAATAATCCATTTATCCAAAATTTGTCAAAAGCTCCTTGCACGTCTAGGAAGGTTGCTGTTGTGGTAAATCCGCCGTTTGCTTTCTGTTCTATGTCAGAAATGACCCTTAAATGTTGGTCTTGTATTCTTATGTTTGATCTATAGCCAGCTTGAGTTTCAGGTATGAGGTTTCTACTTTCTAAGAAGTTATTGAGACGTTTGACGTAAATTTTTTCAAGTATTTTGGATAAAGTTGTTGTCAGGGAGATTGGTATAGTTTTTGTAGCTCGTGTTGTTTTTTCCGGTTTTCCTAGTAGAATGAGATAAGTTCGTTTCCAAATTTGGGCATGGTCACCGTTTCGTAGTATTCGGTTATAGAGAGTTACAACTTTCTTCACCATAGCCTGTGGAATGTTTTTAAGTATCGTGTAGGAATGGTATCCACCTCTTAAAATACCTAGGAAATATATCTTAGCACTATGTCTGCAAGGTTGAATAATCCTTAGAGCTTAGAGTTACCAGATATTCATCTTTCAGGGTAAGAGAAAACCTCCAACGTTAAGTCATATCGGATGATGAATGAAATGATGTTCAAATGAGTACAGGGTACATAGAGCTTAGAGTTACCAGACATTCATCATTCAGGATAAGAGAAAACCTCCAACGTTAAGTCATATCGGACGATAAATGAAATGATGTTCAAATGAGTACATGGTACATAGAGCTTAGAGCTACCGGACATTCATCATTCAGGATAAGAGAAAACCTCCAAAGTTAAGTCATAGCGGACGATGAATGAAATGATGTTCAAATGAGTACAGGGTACATAGAGCTTAGAGTTACCAGACATTCATCTTTCAGGATAAGAGAAAACCTCCAACGTTAAGTCATAGCGGACGATGAATGAAATGATGTTCAAATGAGCACATGGTACATAGAGCTTAGAGTTACCAGACATTCATCATTCAGAATATGGGACAAACTCCAACGTTTAATCATATCTGACAATGAATGAAATGATGTTGAAATGAGCCGCTATTCTTGGAGAGTGGAATATCAAAAGTGTTACCCAGTGATCAACTCTTAGATGTCTTTGCTTTCATTTAAAGGTATGCTCTTCTCAGTCCCCGTTGTTCATATAAGCAAATACAATGTTGCTATAAGCATTTTTTCTGAATTACAACAAAGGATTTTTTTTTTTTTTTGAACAATGGCTCTACATAAAGGGATGAACTTGTAACACATTCAGATATATTTAATATAAATATAAAGTAGCATGCGTTTGTGACGCGGTTCTGGTTCGTGAACCAGTTTGTAATCCCTGGCAGTGGCGGCTGATTAGCACGCTCTCACTACTTTACGAAATCCCTTTGTAATGGGCTGAAGTATAAATTATATACGTTTTAACGAACTGAGAGAGTCCTCTTCCTGCATATGTATAAGAGTGTGGTGTGTTTTGTTTCCCAGATGCAAATCCAGCTCTCCAAGCGGCCCCAATTGAAATCACGTTCGTAGCTTTTGGCACATCACCACAAACGGCTTAGGTGTCTCTATCTCGATGAGTATTTTTATCCGGTTTAGTTTGAAGTGGAATTTAATTTGTACAGGGGTGTATAAACACACCTTCCTCCCACAATTACATCTACATATTCGAGGAGAATGAATACATAGGTGGTCCAAAAATTTTTCGATCTAATAAAAATACATTTTTTTTAGAATTTTTTGTTTTACGTTTCAACGTAATCTCCTTGTAACTCTACACACTTCTCCCAGCGATGTTCCCATCTCTGTAACCCATCCAAATAATACTCGGCGTTTTTCTCTGTAAAATATTTATTCACGAAGGTGATTACCTCTTCATTTGACGAAAATCTCTGTCCTCCGAGCGTAAATTTTAGATGAGGGAACAAAAACAAGTCGCTTGGGGTTAGTTCTGGCGAGTCAAGCAGTTCAAACCGTAATTCGTGGATTTTCGCCATTACAACCGCTGAGGTGTGAGACGGTACGTTGTCTTGGTGAAACAGGATTTTGTTTTTCTGCAAATGTAACCGTTTTTGCGCAAGTTCTGCCTTCAGCTTGTCAAGTAATGATGCGTAGTATGCTCGTGTAATAGTTTTTCCATATTGAAGATAATTGATTGAAGTATGTCCATGACTATCCACCCCCACAAAAAAATGAAAAAGGAGTCGTCATCACTTTCCCAGCCAAAGACACAGTATTTGCTTTTCTCGGAGCTGGTTCTCCCTTTGCTGCGCACTATTTGGTCTGTTTTTTTATTTTGTCGGACGTATAACGGTGTATCCAAGTTTCATTTAAGTAATTAATCGGTGGCAAAATTCGGATTTATTGCACCTAAACGGCGCCAACAGAGCGTTGGAAATGGTCATTCGAACACGTTTTTGGTCTAACGCGAGCAAACGTGGCACCCAACACGCAGACAGCTTTCTCATGTCTAAATGTTGATTTAATATATGACAAACACGTTCTTTTGTCATGTTCATAGCCTCTGATATCTCTCTCACTTTAATTCGGAGGTCATCTAGCACCATTTGGTGAAATTTGGCGACGTCTTCTTTGGCAGTTGCAGAATTTGGACGTCCCGAAGGTTCATCGTCTCCCAAGCTCCTACGGCCACGTTTAAATTCAGCTGCCCAAAATGTCACCGTGGTAAATGATGGTGCGGAGTCCCCATACACAGAATCCAATCTCATCTTTGATTTGCGCAGGCGTATTGCCTTTCAAAAACAAATATTTAATGACAGCTCGATACTCGATTTAGTTCATGAGGGTTATTATGGAATCCAGTAGAATTGCAGCTTGGCGATATATTTGTCAAAACTAAGGAAGTTTTGCAGTAATGGACATCAGATAATTTATTTAGACGAAACCTCGTACGATACCCATGACGTATCGAGAAAGGAGGCAACCTTGCAGAAAGATCTGGGAGGAGGGTCAGAGTTTGCAAAACGATTATGAGTGTTCGTCAAAGGCAGCGGCCGACGTCCACACCAGTTAACTAAACTTTACTAGCCTACAGAACTAGTAGAAGGTGTACTAGATCACTAGGCAGCTCCACCGAGGTTTTCGGTAGTCTTCCCTGCGGGTTTGACGAGCGCAAGTGGGGTATGCACTTCCACTCATGTTGATGTTGTTGTCAATGGGGGGGAGGAGGGTTAAGAAACCAGGTATTGCCCTGTGGAAAGAGCCCCGGAGTCTTCCATCGCTCCCGGGTAGAGGGTGGCCACGGTCTTCGGACATTTGGGTAGATCCTCTATGTTGAACTGTCCAGAACCTCCCAAAACAGTGTCTGCATTACGTCAGAATATAGTCTTGTTCTTCGGAGCACTGCCGCAACCTGCGTTATAGTATGCTGGAAAATCTGCTTGATCGATATGAACAGTGCCTACAGCGCAATGGACAACACTTTGAACATTTACTCTGTCATGACGACACGTAAGATAAGAGTAACATAATTTCCAGTAATGTATATTTTGGCGCTTACTGTACTATTTCTTTCCATAGCCAGGGCAAAAAAAAAAAAAAAAATCATAAATGACAGCTTTTCACTGCCGAAAAGTATCATATGGTTTAACCAGACCATAAAGTATAATAACGTTTAGAAAACACTTTATTTTTACAAAAAATTATCTTTCGATTGTTATAATTTTTATTGTATTGAAAATGATTTGTATTAATGGTTTCAGAACTTAATTTTTATGTGGCTGTTAGTACATAACTTAAAATAGTGTTTTTCCTCAATATTAATACATTTTTCACTTAAAGCGAATAAATCTTTATTATTCTTGTCAGTTACTATACAAGATCATTTAAGACTCAGACTAATTGACAAATTTGTGCTACTATCAAAGAATATAATGGAAATGCCTAACTACACACAAAATTGTGTGCTTTCACACTCACATGATTTATCTACTATTGCAAAAATTATAGGACAGGACAGCATGCTACGAGGCTTGCTTTTTAAGTCAGTACTGTTTTGCGATTCTGCCGCCGCAGCGCTACGGTTGGCGTTCCGGTATGCGCGCTGGTTACCTACATCTCTTTTCTATGCACTGACGTCATTACAGTCTGATTCTTCATTGTATACGTTAGTTACTGAGTGTTTAAGATGCCTCCGATATGCGTGAGTCCCGCCGATTGTGAAGTACGGGCTGTTATACGATTTCTTAGTACTAAAGGCGTAAAACCGATGGATATTCATCGTGAGATTTCTGAAGTTTGGAGACAAAACATTATGAGTGATGGAATGGTAAGGAAATGGGTGAGAGCATTTAAAGATGGCCGCACAAATGTGCATGATGAAGAACGGAGTGGGCGTCCTTCGGCAGTTACTGAAGATTTGGTGCAGAAAGTGGACGAAAAGGTGAGAGAAAACAGACGCTTTACAATTTTATCATCATGCGACTATTTTCCTCAATATTCTCGTAGTGTTTTGTATCGCATTGCGACCGAGAACTTGAAGTACCGGAAATTGTGTTCACGTTGGGTTCCGAAAATGTTGACGGATTTGCACAAAACCCACCGTTTAGGCAGTGCACTGACTTTCCTTGAGCGGTACCACAATGAAGGTGAAGATTTTTAGACCAAATTGTTACTGGTGGCCAAACATTGGTGGCCTACGTCACACCAGAATCGAAACAACAATCCATGGAATGGCGACATTCATCATCACCCACAAAAGTGAATTTTAAGCTAACAATTTCAGCCCGGAAAACCATGTGCACAGTTTTTTGGAACAGAAAAGGAGTATTGCTAGTGGAGTTTCTGCCTCGTAATGAGACAATCAATGCCGCGTCTTATTGTGAGACACTGAACAATCTGCGCCGTGCAATCCAGAACAAAAGCATGGTAAGTTGAGCAAGGGTATCGTTTTGCTGCATTACAATGCCCGTCCACATGTGGCTAATCGGACTGAAGATCTCATCAAATCTTTTCAGTGGGAAACTCTAGATCATTCTCCATACAGCCCTGATCTGCCACCCAGCTACTACCATTTGTTCCTACACTTGAAGAAGCATCTGAGCGATCAGCGTCTTCAAGACGATAACGAAGTCAAAACAATTGTGATACAGTGGTTAACACGTCAGGCGGCAGAATTTTATGAGGAGGGTATTCAAAAACTTGTGCCACGTTATGACAAGTGCCTCAATATTCACGAAAATTATGTAGAAAAGTAGATTAAGGTACAGGCTTTCATATAAAAGAAGATATTGCGATATCTATGCACGTCTTATATATAAGTATATATAATATATATAATTATATATATTATATATACGTCTATATCGGACCCCGTGAACACCGGCCGCAGACGAAATAACCTCTTTTATTAACGTGATTTCTGATTAGAATGAAGTTATAACTTTGTTCGCACTTTCTCCCCTTAACGAAAATGCCATTTCTATTACTGTTATATAAAACACGGAAGTGACTAGATTGTGCACTTGTCTGCGTAATTCCTACAGACAAATTGAAAGTCCAACGCGTGTTTTACATTTTATCAACAGGAACCTCTCGTGGCCGGCTCGGCCGATAAAGTCAACGAGCCCCCGTTCACAAGATTGAGAACTTCCGCCTCTCAACGAAGGCCATTTCCAGCCCCAAATTGAATATGCAGACACACAATCTATCAACACAAGTTTGGAGAAGTGTTTCGACTTTCCGCCACGTTTTATTAATTTCTTCATCTATCTAACCGAATTTGAAGCAGGAAATTCAATTTACGAAAGTTTCTTTTATTGCCAGACAGGTCCGGGCAAACGTAAACGACCTGATTAAGGGATAAGTTGTTTCAGATGTTTCCTAGATCCGTAACTTTTATCTCTTGAATTTTTCAAGCAAATTCTTTTTAGGCGTAGACGTATTTGTGTGTGAAAACTTTGGATTTTTTTTTTAATTGACGTTCTCCAACTTTAAGTCATATCGCATATTAAATTAAACAAGGTTAAAATGAGTACAGGGTACAAAGAGCTTATATTTACATAGCATTCATCTTTCAGCATAAAGGAAAACCTCCAACGTTGTCATATCAGACGGTGAATGAAATGATATTGATATGAGTACAGGATACACAGAGCTTAGGGTTACCAGATATTCAACTTTCAGGATAAGGGAAACCTCCAACTTTAAGCGTTATCAGACGATGAATGAAATGATTTTTAAGTGAGTACAGGGTACACAGAGCTTAGAGTTACCAGACATTCAACTTTCAGGATAAGTGAAACCTCCTAATTTAAGTGTTATCAGACGATGAATGAAATGATTTTTAAGTGAGTACAGGGTACACAGAGCTTTGAGTTACCAGACATTCATCTTTCAGGATAAGTGAAACCTCCAACTTTAAGCGTTATCAGACGTTGAATGAAATGATGATGAAATGAGTACAGGGTACACAGAGCTTAGAGTTTACAGACATTCAACTTTCAGGATAAGTGAAACCTCCAACTTTAAGCGATATCGGACGATGAATGAAATGATTTTTAAGTGAGTAGAGGGTACACAGAGCTTAGAGTTACCAGATATTCATCTTTCAGGATAAGTGAAACATCCAACTTTAAGCGTTATCAGACGTTGAATGAAATGATGATGAAATGAATACAGGGTACACAGAGCTTAGAGTTACCAGACATTCATCTTTCAGGATAAGTGAAACCTCCAACTTTAAGGGTTATCAGACGTTGAATGAAATGATGATGAAATGAGTACAGGGTACACAGAGCTTAGAGTTACCAGACATTCAAGTTCCAGGATAAGTGATACCTCCAACTTTAAGCGATATCGGACGATGAATGAAATGATTTTTAAGTTAGTACAAGGTACACAGAGCTTAGAGTTACCAGACATTCAACTTTCAGGATAAGTGAAACCTCCAACTTTAAGTCATATTGGGCAATGAAAGAAATGGTGATCAAATTATCCCAGGGTCCATAGAACTTATAGGCATGTGACATTCAGCTTTTAGAATAAGGGATAACCCGAAAGATACCTTACCCTGATAAGGCCCCCTGTCCTAGATTGGAACTCGGGAAGACTTGTCTTGCAAATACGTTACCACCTGGCGTCAGAGGTGGGTAATCCTTGAAATAAGTTGAAAATAAATACCGATTTGGCATTAAGCCTACTTTTTGTTTTGTACATACAGAGACTTTCTAAATGTTACTAATTTTTTTACTTAAATACCTCGGGAAGAAATAAAGAGGTGATAAACCATCTGGGAACTTCAACGACGTAAGGCGCAGAGACGTGCGGAGTTAGTGACTCGAGGCACTCACTGCTTCTTCCCCAAAACAATGGACTGTATCTCATATACTCCCCTTTAGCGGGAATCAGACTTAGCAAGAATGCTCGAACTAGGAGCCACTAACGCAAACCAGAAGTTTTGAGTTGAAAGTTTAGGTGCCATCTGACCGCCGAGACGAGCTGACAGGAAGTAGCACTCCAGCATTCGCTTTGTCGACTAAGGAAATGCGCAGAAAAATCTCCGGTTAAAATGAACAACCACATGACTCGAACACAGGACCTCTCGAGTCGCACACGTTATTACAGCGGCGCTATCTGCAACGTAACACCTAAACAGCTCCGTTCCGAAGTTTAGTTTCCGTTTGTGCAGGTTTTACTGTAGTATAAGCAAAGCTATCCTCATTTTTAGAAACTGGAAGGTAGCAGACCTCGTTTCTGGGACAAAAATTACAAAACGAAGAACTGTTTGTACATGGATGTGATGCCGGTTTGTTTCCAGGTCACCGAGATTTTGAAAACAATAACAAAACCTTCTTTTGTCCCCCCGTGATCCATATGCAATCTGAACGAAACAAGAGAGCATCGATTTAAAAACAAAAAAACCATGCAGGTCATGCGAAGCCATCATAACTCAATTAAATGCAATGTATACGAAAGTGGATTTACCTGTGTTAGGGAAAGTTTGTCTCTCAAACACGCTAGTTAATGGGAGATTGTCGACCGTCAGTTGGTATCCCTACTTTACACCCTGCTACGTTATAGCTCTGCTACAACAAACTGGCATTTACACTACTTTCTCTTCACATTCCTCTTCAAAATTAATTTATAAAACCTTATTATATCTATTATTTGCTAATAATCAGTGGTTTAAGGGTCACCTCTTCGAAATTTTATATTATTTGCATAACATCGCGATGGAAGATAATTTGTTTCAACTATCACTACATTTTAATGTACTTCATAGGGGGCCCAATTAGTATACCAAAGCTCTGAAAAACTTCGTTATTTACTTAACATTAATACATGAGGTCTCAGATATAAATGTATGACATAGAAACTTGAGTCAATACCTTGTGTGTATTCCTTTGTTGGAAATTAACATTTTTATTCGGTTAGGCATGTCCTCAACCAATGTTTTACACTTATTTGCAATATCTGCATAACGTTGCCAAATATTTATGTCTCGATTATGTGCGTTTAGTTATAATATTGGTTTTCTTGATTTTCTTCTTTACAATGGACCATAAATTCTCTATCTGGTTTATATCAGGACAATTTCCTGGCCATGGAAGCACTGAAAGATCTAAATCCCTAACTAATGTGTCATTTTCTTGGCTTTGTGACACTGTGTACCATTCTGCATAAAGATAGAGTAAATTCCAAGCCAATCCCTTATCTGAAGCAGAAGTAGAGTTTGAAGAACTCCTAAGTACTTTCCTTGCCCCATAATACCCTACTCCCTACTCCCTACCCTACTCTTCTAGTAGCATGGACGGACATAACGCTGCAGACCATCACCTTTGAAGGGTGTTCCACAATTGGTTGCATTCACTGAGGAAGGAACTCTTCTTCAGGACGATGAGGAAGACATTGTGCACGACGAATGTCTTTATTGTAACAATCCCTATTGCTTAGACAAACGTGGGAAACAGTAAATATGCTGTTCCAAATGTCCTAGATGGGCTCATGAACTTTGTTCTAACATCGAAAAATTGAATGGAAGCCCTTTGCTTGTGATATCAGTCTATTATTTATATTTTTTAATTTAGCATCTTTTATTTTAACCTAATTCTTTGTATCTAGACAGAAACCAAAGAAAGTGCAAGTGAGTAACGTATTATAATCATACTTTTATATAAAGAACTTTGCACTGAACAATGTAGGGTTGTTCCAGACGTGCAACTGTCCGGAAGCTATGGCAGCACTTCCGCCACCCTAGGCTACAGGCAGTCTACCAGAGGTTCAAATCCCTGGCCAGACGGCTGCTTCGTGCTCAGCGCTCTGCGGCCTGGGAGGCAACAATGAAGCGGGTAGACCTCGCGGAGAGGCACCCGTGGCGGATCATCCGTTCCTTACGGAAGGATAAAAGTCAATCCCAACACCCTCTTCATGGCACTCGAGGGCGACTCGCCTTTGAGCCCCAAGAGAAAGCCACAAGTTTCGCAGACAATCTAGAGTCTCAATTCGAGCCACGGGAAGACCCGCAAGACGACGAGTTCACCGAACTCGTGGAGGAGGCGGTGGAACGAGGACCCCCCTCCCCCACGCGATGTGATCCACATTCCCATTGCCACCCCCAAACAGGTGGCAGCCCAAATCCGTAGCCTCAAACCTAACAAATCACCGGGGCATGATGGTGTCACGGCACTCATTCTCCGAAACCTTTCCAAAAGAGCTGTGATCCACTTGACGCGGATTTACAATGCATGCCTCTACCTCCGCCACTTCCCAACTTGTTGAAAAGAGGCGAGGGTGGTATGCATTTTAAAGCCCGGCAAGGACCCACTCTTCCCGTCAAGCTACCGGTCCATAAGCCTTCTCTCAGTCGTCTCAAAGGTTTTTGAGCGACTGCTCCTGGCCCGCCTGACTCCTCTCTTCGAGGAAAGGCACCTCCTACCGGATCACCAGTTCGGTTTCCGTCGGGGCCACTCCACGACTCTGCAGCTACTGCGATTGGTAGAAAAGGCTGCCCTGGGCTTCCAGGACAACCTCAAAACCGTCGCGGTGCTGCTGGACGTGGACAAGGCCTTCGCCACAACGTGGCACCAGGGACTGTTATACAAGCTCAAGGAAGCACAACTCCCCGCCCCATACCTCACCCTGATCAGTAGTTTCCTCCGGGACCGAACCTTCAGGGTGCGGGTCGAAGGCAAACTCTCCACCGTCAGACCCATAGCGGCGGGAGTCCCGGAAGGCAGTGTACTGTCGCCGTTACTCTTTGCTGCCCACATGTCTGACTTCCCCACAGAGCCTCGCACTGTCCTGTGCCAATATGCTGACGACGTCCTCATATTGGCCCAGAACAAAAACGTCCGCTACTGCCTCCCTCCGCTGCAACGATCACTCCGGGCCATCGGCACGTGGAGTGAAAGGTGGAGGATGGCCATCAGTCCACAGAAGAGCTCTGCCCTTCTGCTGGGGAAGGTCCTCCACTGGCGCCCGGAAGGAGACCTGCGGTTAAGGCAGAAAAGGATCCCTTGGGTCCGGACTGCCAAATACCTGGGTGTCCAACTGGACCGCGGCCTCACATTCACCCCACATGCCCGTGAAAAGATCAGCCTCGGCCATGTAGCGCTTAGGCAGTTGTACCCCATATTCCGTTCGACCATGCCCACCCGCCTGAAACTGCGGGTGTACCGTGCGATCATCCCGCCCCTGATCCTGTATGGATGCGAGGTCTGGGGATCGGTGGCTCGTATCATCATCCGCAGACTGCAAGCCGTGCAGAACAGGGCGCTTAGGATGATCTATGGTACCGAACGTATGTTTCCCTCATACATTCTCCACACCCATTCTGGCATACCTTACATTGAGGACGTAGTGCGCGGGCGCTCGCGCTCATTGTATGCCAGGATTACATTCCATCCCAACCACCTAGTGAACACACTAGGGCAGTATGACCACCGTGTACGCAGGAGGAGAAAGAGCTTCCGCCTCCCCAAGGACGCCCCTGGGTGGTGAGACCAGCCTCTCATCCCCTCAAGTTTACACTCTGTTCCGGCCAAACTGAGGCCGGACCCGTCCCGCCGACTGAACCCCGGCAGCCGGGTCCCCCGGTGTGACACCGATAAACACCTTAACATAACGAT